>VXAC01001944.1:247931-400358 GCA_013399225.1 Rhipidura dahli
AGAGAGGAGAGGAGAGGAGAGGAGGGGAGAGGAGGGGAGAGGAAAGGAGAAGAAAAGAAAAGAAAAGAAAAGAAAAGAAAAGAAAAGAAAAGAAAAGAAAAGAAAAGAAAAGAAAAGAAAAGAAAAGAAAAGAAAAGAAAAGAAAAGAAAAGAAGTGAGAATTTTTGTTAAGCCAACAGAATACTTTAAAACTTGGGGCATGGTTCTTCCACCTTTGCTTTGACTGCAGTAAGTATGCCTTCACAATGCTTTGCCTAAGGTTATGAGCTTGACAGGAACATCACATTCTCCCAGAAGCACTGAGCCTGAAATTATGAAGGCCTGTTGATAGTATATTGTTTAGGGAGCTTTCATTTGTTAAGATGCATTAAGTTAAATTTGTTTTGATGCACTGAAATGGAATGGGTGCCTGGTAAGTCTAGACAGTGACAGTACAGGGCTTTTACAATAGAAAACATAGTTCCTTTTTTCAGTGTGTGTGAAGGGCTTCGTGTGCTGATGTGGCTAATCCATGCATTGGGTTTTCAAAGGCTGCTGGGAACCATGTGCACCCTAACATGGCTCAAGAAGAATCAACAAAGTTCTGTGACTGCAGCTTTTCTGTTGTTACTTGTTTTTAAAGGGAAAAGCTTTAGTTGCATCCGGACAAGGCAGGGATGGGTTTGCAAAATTCCTATATGAAGGTAAAAAGCACAGAGAAGTCTCCACTCTGCACATTGAGTTGTGTATTGATTTAATAGAACTGGTGGAGAAGAGTGGCAAAAGCTGAAAACAACTTAGAGAGCAGAAAACTTGGATTTGTCCAAAATCTTGACAAAAACTGACCTTTTATGTGGGATAGGGTTTAGTGAGCATGATGGTGTTTGGTCAAAGGTTGGACTTCATGATCTTGCATGTCTTTTTCAGCCTTAATAATTCTCTGATTCTGTGAATGGCAGTGGGCACACAACTGGGTGTGCTCAGCTTGTGTGCTTATCCACCACCTGTTGCAGGAACCCAGTGCATGCAGGTAGAAAGTAGAGATGGACACATTAGCAGATGTTGAGAGGGCACTGCACTCACTCTAGCATTTCCCTGTCTCCTTGTCAGTCACCAAACAGAGCAGCTCACATTCCTGCAGCTCACCTTGGAGCTGAAGTGACAAAGAAGAGAACAATAATGTGTCAGCAAAGATACATGAGGAAGCCTGGCAGAAGAGAGTCTAGTCCTTGCATTTTAACAGTTTTTATGATAAGAAAGTTAGAATCAAAATGTCTCTTGGAAACACTACTGTCAGAGGGAACCTGTTGGACTTGACTCCAAGCTGCTCCAGAGTGCCAGTGCCAGTGCTCACTTCAAAAACAGAGACAGAAATTTGAAAATGGGTGAAAGGCATCATTTGAGATAGTGTTGGGGAAGGGTACTGGTCTGGACGCCAGGAGATAAGGCTTCTATTCCCAACTCCACTATTCATCATTCTGACTTCACATGTGCTTCTTTAGTAGAAGGATTCTTGTTATGTGTCTGTGCAATTCTTAATATTTCTGTCATTTAGCAATACCATAAACTATCACATTTTTATTTCAATCAGACACAGATTCTTCTTGGACCAATTCCCAGCTCTTTTTCTTGAAGTAACTTTCAACTAAGAAATTAGGGAATAAAACTTAAACCAAAAAGAGATTATGTAGTTCCAAGAATAATTTACAAGATTTCATTAAAATGTTTATTCTCTAATCAAAATTCAAGTGACAAAACAATCTTCCTGCTATCCCATATCACCAGAGCTTATTATAATAATAATTCATTTAAAATGAATTCATCAGTCATTTAAAAAAATACCAAAAGCCTTCTGGGCTTACGTATTTCAGCTCTCTGCCAGAAAGGAAGTGTATTAAAAACAAGCAAACAAACAAAAATCCCAAACTCAACCAAACAAAAAAACGTGAACAACAAAAGCTAACTCCAATGATATCAAAACATTCCCTCTTGTTTTTCATCTAGAGCCATGGAAAATTTATGGAAAATTTACAAGATCATAATCTCCTACGGTCAACAATTTTTATATGGTCATATATAATGGGATGTTTGTAGTTAGTTTATGACTAAGTAGTCTGTTATTTTCCATTTGCTGTGCTGTTTGCTCCTACCAAACAGGGAGAGGAAGAGACTATTGTAAAGTAATGCAAGCCAAAACTGCAGCATCTCGTTACAGACACAGGAAGAATTAGTAGAGCAGGACGAGGACCTATCTTACCAAATATTTCTTCGATATCCTAGAATCTTTTTTCTCCATCTCTCTCTCTTATTTCCCAAATCCTTGCTCAGGATCAAGTACTAGCCTTACATAAGACATTGAGTTATGACACAGATGCATGAACAATGATTTTACCATAATACTTCTATGCAAAAGAGCAAAAAGTATGATACACGGAAACATACTTTTATTTTCATTATTTGGAAAAGATGGGTAAATATTCAAGATATTCCCAGAATATGCTGAGAAAATGCATAGTAGGCTAAAGCAAAATTAGGCAAGAAATGACAACTTGTAATTTGACACCATGTACATAATCACAGAATGTTTCAGCTTCACCATAACAATTATTTTAAACATAAAACAGTCCTTTTGAACAGGTGTGACATCTAGTTAGCTACCAGTGGACTAGGACCATAAATGTCAATGTTGAAAATGAGCAGTTGTGAGATAATTGTCTCAGATATACAAGTCTGGACTTGAAAACTAAGAGGATCTCGTATACAGTAATGTCATGTCTGACATTGATTTCCAGTAGGCAAGTCATCTAATGGATAAATTATTCATCAGTTCAGTAGGCAAATGGTCATCAAATCAGACCATTTTGCCCCTGTTCCCCTCTGTTATTAAACACAGAACACGGCTACTGACAAGTATTTTCTTGTAAAACTGTCAGAAACTGACCATCAGCACAGAGCTCTGGTTTAAAAACAGTCTTTACCTACTTGAAATGACACAGTGACTGTTCCAGTTCATATTAGCAGAGAAACTGAGATCAAGATCTTTTATGCTAGCAAAGTCTAGGGACATGTGGATTCTATTTGCCCAGCAATTGTGAATTATAAACTAAGTCACAATTTGTTGGTAGAGCATTTATGGTCAAAAAAAGAAGACAGATTTGCCAGAACTATTATTCTCATAGTTTAAATCCACAGATAGTTTAGTTGCTGTTTCCTAGCTTTTCTATGATACTTTGGGCCAGCAATTCCTAACTGTGGTTGTTGGACCAGTGGTGGTCCATAAAACGATGATAAATGGGTCTGTAGCTGGTTTCTCTAACTACATCATCTTTGTTGTCTTTCCAATGAAAACTTGGAATAGAAGGGTGGGACAGAGAGAAATTCTGAGAGTTGACAGTGACAAAAATTTTGGAGTTCACCATGCTGAAAAATATAATGTAGCCTTTTACAAGACTGTGATGTATTTATTTCAAAGGTCACATGTGCTGCAGACAGCATTCACGATTCATGTGTGTTCTGAACTGAGCCATTTCCCGACCTCCACAGGTCCTGATGGTGCACTGTCTTAGTGTCACAATGGAAAGTCTCGACTGCAGAAACCACACAGTCTGGAGAAATCAGGTCCAGTGTCTCTGGCACTGACTACTGCCCACCACTGGAGAAAAAAAAAACGGTTGACAGTTAATGTAGAAGGCTAAATGTTTAGAACTTTATGAGGTAGGAGAGAGGGAAAGAGAAAGAATCTTATTTTGGCAAGTAATCTGTGGCAGATACAGCCCACAGACAGACAGTTTATGCCCTGAAGCTTGGTCTGATTAGTGCAATCATTATCTTTGCCTAACATGGCTAAAGACATGAATGGTCATAAAATGATCCAAGCCTTTCATTAGTACCCAGCACTAGTTATTCTCACTTCGTGACCTTCTGGGGTGGTAAGTTTTAACAGGTCAGTTTCATGCTGTTCAGAAATCTTTCCATTTCTTGCTTTTAACATTTTCTGCCCTGTAGTGTCAACAACTCTCTTCATGTCTCGTTATTAAAAGGGAGGATCAGTCTTCTGGAAGGCAATTGTTTTCAAAATGCAAACCACTAATATTTATAGGAGTGCAGCTGATGATTCTGAGTATTGCTGAAGATACAGAACTTCTCCCTTGCATTATTTGATAGCAAAGCAGTACTTGATAGCAAAGCAAGATGCCTCTTGGCTCTAACACAGCTTTGTCCATTATGCTGTGAAACTCTTTTGCTACTTGTTTTTTATGTACTGAATGTTTAAGTTTGTGAGTCTGACACTTTGTTTACAGAGTAAACCCAGTATATGCTTCAAAGGTGACATACTGTCTTCTTAGAGACTGTATTTTCCCTTACTGTTTCTATTAATCTAAAGGGGAAAAAAAAAAATTAGCATGAAAATGACTATTCACTGTATTGTATCTATGTGTTCATCATAGACCAGGTCTTCCTTTTGTCAAGAGCATTAAAACCACAAAAAAGGATGATGTTTCTTTCTTAAAATATATTGTTTAAAAATTGAAATAATGGAAGTAATTTCTGAATAAGATTAAATTTAAAGTTCAGTAGATACTGAAGAAAAATTCCCACATGGAATTCCTTTTTCTGAGTGCAGCCAAATAATCCATATAAATTTGATTCTTACTGTGTTATCCAATGGAAGGGAAAAGGACCCAGCTATTTTCCTTTTCTCCAGCTTCCTGCTTACATTTGTAAATCACAAATAGATCACAAAAGTTTTCTCTTTTTCCACTTGTTCAGTGGAGTAATTCTTCCAGTCATCTCCTTTTACATGTTGTTTTTTGCAGTTGCCTAATGGCATGTCAGCTGTTGCAAATGCTCTGGCTTCACTTACAAAAGTCCTAGATGTTTCCATTTTCTTTGTAGAATAACTTTATAAATAAAAGGTTGCTGAACTCAGGCTGATCTAAGAATTTGATTTAAATTCATTCCATTTAATCCCTGGTACTTTCCTACGGCATTTATTTTCAAAGGCATTTAGACATCTGTTGGTACTTTTGGTAATTTCCAGCTGTTAGATCCATATAAGAAGGTAGAAATTACATAGCTTTGCAATTGGATTATAGATTTGGGATAACTAATTTTTGTTTAATTTATGGAGAAAGTTGCTGACTTTTCAGATCTGACGTTAATCTTTTAGATGTTCATAGCCAGTGCTTTTTAACCATCTCTCTTCTCTTTTCCTCTCTTTGCTTCATTCCCTCTTTCCCTTACTAAAGAAGCCGGGAAGCCTTTGACTCCAAGAATCATTTGAAGTGGCTTTGACTAGAAAAAGCTCAATATATTTTCCAAATGGTATTTGTCACATACTTTTGTAAGATCCCTGATTTTCTATGCAGTCACAAGAATTAGTATGTATTCCTCACATTATTTGGTTTAAGAAAAGCTGAAAAAAAGAATGTGAAGACAATTACCAAAAATTATGAGAACTTGCTACATTGTACAGAGATGTAGGAAATCACAGGGAATGAATGAGAGAACATTGGTCATTAATTTAGATTCTGGTCTTGGTATAGTAACAGGCTGAAGCTTTTGTAGCATCCTGAGATGACCCAACTGCAAACTGTTGTCTCATCATTCAGGCTAATGGTTCAAAGAAACAGTGCTCTCAGATAGTAATTTCTTTATGAACCATTGGATATGGAAACTTTAATCCTGTTACCTGATTAAATTGTCTTGGCTTCAAGAAAAAGTTACGTGGTTCTGATCAAATCAGGTATATAAAAATGTTTGAAAATTTAATTGAATTGTATTAATAAATTGGATCTTGCGTAACAACTGTGACTTTTGGCCACAGTTTAAAATTTCCCCAGATGTATGACGTCTTTAGAATTAAAGAGATACTACTATGTAGAATTAGAGAGAAAAGGTCATGTTTAAATCCCAAGTGCACTTTGAGTTTTCTTTTTCAACTATAAAGCAATTAATTTCCATTTAGCTTCTGAAATTAGGTCTCATTTTCAATGTAGGCTTGGAATGGTGAGACTTTGATAACATTACAAGTCCTAACGTAGGGTCAGCACATCAATACCTTTTCACTGGTGCAGTTTTTTGCAAGCCTTTTTCAGGGTTTGAAACTGCCATTGATTATGGTGGCAGCAGCCATCACTTGTCAAGGTTTATTATTATCTTTGAACTTCAGAGAAAACATTACCAGGAACCTATGCACATGTCTTTTACTCCAAAGAGGATGCTGTGAAGACATCTCAGGAGACTGTAAGAGAGGTCATCCACCATTGGCATATCTCACAGTTCTAAGCCTGGATCCTAAAATCCTCAAAAAAAGCCTAAGAAATGTAGTGACAGATTTAACAACAATTTTTACTTAGTATCAGAGATCCAGATCCCCAGTAGTATTAAAATGGGCACTCTTATTAAAAGATCTTACCATGACCTTTGGGGGACTGTAGCGTGACTCTCTTGGGGTATCTGGGTTTTTGTACTAAAAAAGACTCCACAGCTAATATTATGTCACGTTTTAAAGATGTAGACTAGAAAATGAATTTTACTATGTGCATATTTGCTGAAATTTTTGTGCTGCTAACCACTACCTTCTGCTTCATATTCATGGATTTTCTTTCTTATCCTAAAAAAAAAAAAAAATTCTCTCTTGTTTAAAAACATATGTTGTTTCAAATATAATGAACTGCTTGGCTTTCAGCACTTTCAGAAGATATAATTTTCCTCCTTCTCTTTTATTGCCTGAATTCAGTCCTTTTTAATATTAAAACAAATATCTTGGCACCAAATGCAGTCTCCCTGATCCCTGTTTTTTGTTAGCCACTGTTTGAAAAACTTGTTAGCTCAGTGTCGGGCACTCATTAAACTTTCAACTTACACAAGCTGCCTCCCAGCTCTGACAGATTGTCAGTGCTGCAGTGTGTGCATGCGTGAGCATGTGTTTGTGTGTGTGTGTTTGAGTGTGTGACTTACTGACCTGTGTGCAAGGCTAATAAAATCATAAAAGAAACGCATACCCCCCTTCACACCCCAAATCCAGGGTGTAATTTCTCCCTTCCATCTGTGCTGTACAGAATCCAGCAGTGATCCCATACAGGGCTCCATTCTGCTCTCAAACAATGGGCTGCTGTTCAGTCCATATTATCATGTATTACCTTAGCTGTGGAAACTTCTCATTACTAAGTTAATAAAATATTATTCTTCCTTACCCCAAAATTTCTCACAACATGCATCACAAAAAGATGCATGTCTTTTCATTCAGAATGATCAATATCTCTCCTAATGTATGCAGGCAGTCACATGTTCTTTGTTTTATTTTGTTTTGATTTTGTTTTGGGGTTTTTTTTTGTGCTTTTTTTTTTTGTTTGTTTTGTTTTGTTTTTCTTTTGTTTTTTAAGCAGGGCTACAGGAAGCACTGAAAACGAGGGGGATTCTGTTTTTCCAAAGGTCAGGCTTGGATATGCCAGTGGTTGCCTGGCTTGCATATGTGGAAAACCAGCACAGCAGCTATTTATTTTTTAATCTCTATGTGACATTTTAATGTTTTACTTTAATTACGTATCCCTTCTCCTAACACTTGTGTGCTGTTCTGGAAAAAAAAAAAAAAGAAAAAATAGAAGTCCTTAGAGAGGAATAAAACAAGTGGAGACACTTCTATGCAAGGCATCAGAACAAAAGGGAGAGCTTAAAATGCTTTCTTCTATCTCAGTCCTCCATGACCCTGTAATCAAACAATCTGAATTTTAGCAAAAGAAAGCATCAGGAATTAAAAACATATATACACAGGTCCTCCATTTCAGAGTAAATCAGCAGTGATTGCCACTGGTTAGGAATGTAAATTGGTGAGGCTGTACTGGTCTATATCTGCAGAGGAGACGAGCTGAGACATCTGGAACACTACTTCAGGCTTAGAGCACTGTTCTGATATATTTGTTAAGAATTAGTCCCATGAAATTAAGGGAGCTTGTAACAATAAAATGTCTTTAATGTCTACTAACTTGCTTGTCCTCTGAATTTGTTCCCCTGGCTATTCATCTCTCAATAGCCACTTGTACTGAAAAATATCAATATTTACATTGGGATATGTTGCCCAATGGTTGATTATTTTTTGTGGTTTGTGCCTGAGCTGAGGTTCAAGGTAATGAGGGCTTTTCCTCCCTCTTACTCACCTCCTACTCATGGTGAGGAGGTTCAGATGGTTTCAGCTAAAAAAAAACCCCAAACAAAAGCAAAGCCCTAAGCAGCTTTTGATGAATAAGTTTAAGACAATTTTGGCAATAGCTTATGAAATGCACAGTACTTGGTTTGTTCTTTCCAGAGTAACTCTGTCTCCAAAATAATCGTAGTTCTGACCTTCCATTCCACACCAGTGGCAGGAAGGTGTCAGATCAACAATCTCTGCCCAGTATGGCCAGCCAGGCTATGAGGCCTGAGCACCAGCAGGGATGTCCTTTGACTGAGAAGTGCCACCATACATATGGCAGGCTGGGCACAGATCCACAGTGGGGAGGGGAGGTCTCAGGACTGTAGACCCTAAATGACAATCCTTGATCATTTGTAAAGGCTGCTCAGGGCATGGAATTGAATACAATTGCCATCCTGCTGGCTCAAGTCAGGGAATGCTTTGACCCCTGATGTTCTGTCAGTCTTTTTTTTTCAGGCTGCTTATTTTTGTGCATTGCCTTCCTTTTCCCCCCTCTATGTGCATCTCATATTTGGAGATGGGAACCTCTAAAGAGCTCCTGCTTTGTTGTGGTCTGTATGTGCACAGCATAGCAGAGCCCAAGCCTACCGAGGAGTTCCAAGCAGCAGCTTTATATAACTGAACAGGTCCAGGCGGCTGCTTTTCCTGTGTCTCTCTGGGCATACCACCGAGATGTGGCCCTTCCTGACCCCTATGAGGTGTGGGAATCTCTTGGTTCAGACTGGCTTCACTTGTTTACATGGTTCCCATGCCCATGCATCAATATCTTTTAAAACTAGCTTTGTATTTGCCAGGATTAATCCACATGTATGCTGTCTTACCTACTTACTGAAATTGTAAATTTAAATTCTTAAGTCATCTAAATTAATTTGTGCTGGTCAAAGGATGACACAGATCAATAACAAGACCATATTTAAATGTTATTTCATTATCATGACTAAGCAGTCATTCCAGGGAAGCATTAATGAGTCAAAATGAGGCCAGATGTTAGTTACATCAATGAAATTCTCTTTCCATATGCTTATATGTCTGCATATTTAGCTATCACAATCTCTAAGAGACAGGCATTCAAATGGGTCAAATCTTCTTAAAGGCCCCAGTAAAAACAGTGGATGTGCTCCCTATTTAAAGTAAAGAATGCTATGCTATTTTTCTGAGGCATTGTTTTTGTCCTTTATAGTTCTTTTGTTTAACTGATATAAAACAAAGCTGATACAGGCTGATCTTGCACAGCTCTTTGGACACATCTTATTTCTGTGGAATAAAATAGCTTCATTATTTTCTTTATCTCAAGGTGTCTTTCTTTAGCTTGCAGAGTCATATGAAATTTCATCTCTAGTTATTTTACAAAACATCCTGCTTTTCTGGGTGCAAAAAATTGTATAGCACAGCTTGAGACCCTTGAACTCTGATAGCTCAAAGCTCAAAACCAAAATAATTAATGCACTTATTATTTTTTATTATTTTTTTTAAAAAAATTATTTTTGTACTTAATCTTAGTTTTTAAGACTCACATAATACAGTTTCAGGCCTATAAGTTCCTGGCTCATGATTTTAGCATGTTTGATATGCCAGCAATAATGTTGGCTCTGAAAACGAATTTTAGTTCTGGGAAGTAATTTTGATTCATTAGAAACTCTTGTCCCAAAACAACAGAAAACTTTCAGAGATTGGGAATAAAGCTGTTTAGATAAAATACAGAATATTTTTATTTGACTAAATAGCAAGGTCTGAGAAAAAATGGTTTATTGGGGTACTTCTGGTTGGTTCTACTTTGGGGTACTTTAGTTGTTTCTACTCTTGACTTGAAATCCATAATTTTCTTTCTGGAACATCAATAACTTTTGGAAATACCTCTCGTGCCTTCTTCATTAATCTTTCCACTTTTGCAAGATGCTGCTTCTCCCTTCTGTGGAGCTAAGGTGTGTGGAGTAAAGAGGGTGTTTGCCTCACCACTGGTATCCTGCTGTTGTTCTGCTGCCACAGAAACGCAAGGAGAGCATCGCCATTGATGTTGATGTTACCTGGTTGTAAATCAGCGAGTTTGTTGTCCTCACTGTCTGCTTGCTCCATTTGTTGTGCTAGCAGAAATGATTCCACTGCTTGTCACCAGCAGGAAGGAATTAGTTTTTATCGATCTTTTCAAGCTAGACTGTTTTCCAAACAGGGTAGAGAAAGGAAAATGAGGTAAGAGGGGAAAAAAGGGTGGGGCAGTGATTTCCTCTTTCCTGTTTTAGCTATGACATAGAACAAAGCAGAATCCCTCATCACTGCACCGCAGGTGCAAATATTTGTTATCATGGGACAGTAGTGAATGTAGGGGGTGACCTCACCTAACATCATGGTAGCACACTGAGTCACGGGAATGGGACACACATATCAAATATGCCGATACTGCTGAAAGCCTGTTAACGAAAGAAACAACACTCAAGTTGCTTCAGAGAAGCTAAGATGGAGACTTTTGGAAGATGTCTTTGAGGTGATGTTTTGTACGTGTGCAGATTGGGACTCCTGGTTTAATCTTATTTTTAGCTGTGTTGTGGAGATTGCAGATTCTTTCTAACCCAAATGGAAAATGTTCTTGGAACTCTCAGCATGGATTTTATCGCCTTTTGTCCACATTGTGGCAAATTATTGAACGGTAATAAAACAAGTATAGAAAACCACCACAGACATCCCAGTCAAGGAAGTACACAACTTGGAGACTATATCAGAGGGTTTTTTAGTTCTATATTAGTATGGAGGCAAGGTAGATAACTCATTAAGGTTTCCTATCTCCAATTTCTACTTTTTGTTCCCTGAAATTCTGTAACAGTGCTGGAAGGTTTTCCTCTTTCAGTCCTATGCATATTCTGTGTCATATGTTTGCGTTTCAGAAAACAACACTAAGAAGGAGAAACCATCCTTGTATTTCACTGGGTTTTGTGTGACCTAAGACTAATTTAAGATGGTAAATTGCTGCCAGTGCAAAAGTTGCAACATCAGTTTTAAAAAAAGTCCATTTTTCACTACATGTTTCTCTTTAATGCCTCCCAACTCTGGTTTACCATCCTCTGTCTTTCCTGTTGGAAACTGAAGAGGTAAAAGCTAACTCAGTGAGAACTTTGCCCTGATTGCAGCAATTCTGTGGTTTTGTCTCATGGGATTTATCTTGAAGTTCTTGGTTGCATCTCTTTTCCCCAATTATGCTGGTTCAATATCCTGTCCATTTAAAAATAAATAAATAAATAAGAAAAACCAAAGTTTCTTCTTGAAGCCTTCAAGCCAGATGTTTTTGAGATTTAGGAGGGAATTTTTAGTGGAGTTTGAGTGGAGTAGTTTCTGTTATCCTCCACAGTGCTTAGTAAGGACAAAAACATAACCTGAACATTAAAGTGCAGAAGGACCAGGCATTTTTAGTCTTGTGACTTCCAAGCAGCATTCCCCCAAACACTTCCTCAGCTTGTTCCTTTTCTTCATATGCTGTTGTTTTAGCTGGCTTGGCAGGGCCACCTTCTGCAAGAGCACAAGCTGCTGGTTGTGGCAAAAGGAGAATGCTGAGAGATTGCTGCCTTGAATAGCACAAGTTCTCCGCTTGTAGTCAGAAAGCAGGAACAGAGACGTCCAATCTTCTTCTTTCTTCTGAAAGATGAGAATCTCCAGGTGTGCACAGGTAAAATTGCCACTGAACTCTCTCAGATCAGGGACTGTCCTTGCCCTTAAGTAGGAGATACAGGAGTAGAATAAATCCCCTTGCCTCTCCCATTTACTTACCTCTTACTCTTGCCTTCCTCATCTTTCAAGCCCTTCTCAGGTATTTTCATGTGCATTACAGTTTTCACCTTCCAAGATATGTCTCAATTGTAACTTCTGTTGCTAGCAGTCAGCTGAAAAAGAGAACCTGAAGGTGAGAAAAATGCTTCCATTTAACTTTCAAATACCTGACATTCTTAAAAAAACTAAACTAAGTAAAAATATGTTCAAGTGAAATTATTGCTCTGTTTCCTCTCTTTCAAAGGGAGAAATGTAAGTGAGGAAATCAGAAAATATTTAATGAAAAGTCATGACCACAACTTCAGTTCCATGGAAGAAATACATGTTCAATTGATGTAATGTTCCATCAGTAAAAATGTTGGAGCCAAATGTCTCAACCAGTCCTTACACTACATTTCCCTTTCTGACAGTCATCAAACTGAGGGCATCGTGACTGCAGGCTGTGGGGAGAGTGGGCATCAGCCATCTGCCTGCAAAACTATTTTTTCAAACAATATTTAATTATTAGAAGCAGTTTTTCTGAGATCATTTGATGAAACCTGATGTCCTATCTGACCTTCTCAGAACACATTACTTTGGTAGCTGTACTCTTGGTTTATTTTATTAAGGAAATAGTTTTTTTTCATTCACGAATATGTTATCATCTTGACCTTTCTATCTGCCACTTGTATGCTCCCTCGAGTGGTCTACATCATGCATTGCATTTATTCACTCAGACCATTCATCTTGTCTGAATATAGTCTGCTGGTATTTTGAAGTACCTTGATACAAGTTAAACCTTTACTTCGAAAGGTTTTACTTTGAAAATGTTGAAGTTGTCTTTAGCTGAAAACCTGCTGGACAGAAGCAGCAGGAATGAAGAGGAATGCCACCTTGCTTCACTGCTGAATTGCTTTCTTGATTGCATTTCACTTGTGGGTTGGGTTACATGGCACCTCCTAACCACCACTGCATAACAGAGTGATATAATTTCCATAAATCTATAAGTTGAGATTAAAATGGAGGTAAAATATTTAATTTTTAGACACTAGTGCCAAATCCATTTAGAATCTGAATTTCTATACTTATATGTTAATTGCCAAATTATCAGCATGACAACTGTGAGGATATCCTCTCGCAGCTCTTCCTTTAAAGCTGCAGTGGCAAGTAAGTCAACAAGGTTTGGAAAGGCTCTTGGCAGGCTTTCCTACAGGGAAAGACAAAGAGGAACATTCCATCTTTTATTGCTTTTTTTTTTCAAAGTGCGAAAAGTACTAAATCTTCATGGAGTGCTGTTCAATGATGGAAATATTATAAGTATGCTCTTCTGGACATCTCTGACAAGTATCACATTTTGTCTTGCCTTTTCATGTTCTTTTAAATGCCATTTTAGGGGTCCAGTATGGGAAGAACCTCCTTATGTCCCAAATATTCATGCCATTATTGAATATTGTTTATAGTGATTTTTGTGGGTATGATCCTGTATTCTTCTGAATCATCTGGAGGAATGATTTTCTAGATTCCACCAAGCTGTCCAGTTGTAGGAGGAATTCTGAAAGTGTCATTGTCTGAATTTGACCGTAGACCATATTACTGGCCACAGGTGTCTTGATGAGGGGCACTCGCTGCTTGATTTTCTCTGAATAACTGCAGACAGATGACCACTGATCATTTGTACAGTAGTAGTACTCAGAGTGATTCATCATGAACCACTGGAAAGTGCTCTACAGAACAAAAAGCTCTTGAATCTTAACTCCAAGAGCTTAAAATCTATGTTTGTCTGTAGTGAAGGCTGTGACTGCAACTTGTATGTACACAGGTAAGTCAGCTTTCAGCTAGATAGTTTATTATCTGGATAGCTCTTAATACAGTAGCTGAAGCATGGGGACAGGAAGTGACATCTCCAAGATTATTTAAAGTCCTAGAGTATAGGAGAAAACCCCAATCTTCAGGGTTCCTCTGTAATTCTCTGCCTACCAGGCTGCACACATACTGTTTGTTAACTCTGCTAGGATCCAGGTGCTTCAGTGATAATCATGTAAGCCCAACTGCATTTGATTTATACTGCTGCTTTTGATATTTCTCCTATGTGTTATCACATGAGTAGAAAACCCTATTAGGTAGACACAATTAGCACTGGGGAACGTTGATCTGCAATCAACAGGCTTCTGGCATAATTATTTTCTGATAATTTGCCCATGTCTGAAAATGGCTAGACATAGTAATATTCACTAGAGCTGAAGGGAGTGATGTATATTGTGGATGTTCTATCAGTCAATAATATCCTCACTGCTTGATGTGTCAGAAGAAGACAAAGGCTTGGCTTTTCCTGGGGTTTCTCACGTGGCGGAGGGAAATGCCTGGCAGTTTTGCATAGACTTAGTTATTCAGCAGTGGAAGCTGTGATCATGAGCTGGCTTCATCTGGTTTCAATCACTCACTTCTCTCTCACTCTCTCTGCTGAATGTTCCTATGTTCATGGAATATTTTTCCAACTGTGTTCCTTTGGCATTACCTTTCCAGCCTGCAGCAGCGGGATTGCAGGAATAAAAGAAGTGCCTTCATCAAAGTAGCTGTTGGAATCAGTAAGTTGTAATCAACATTATAGTAGCTATTTTGGCTGCCCTGGCAGCAAACTTGTTCTACTTTTCTTCCAGGGAAGTGCATCTTAGCCTTTCCCAGCTCTAGCCTCAGTGAAATTTAAAACAATCTGATCAGTATCTTTGGAATCCTTAGCTAGCTAATATGATTCTGTCTTGCTGATGTGAAGTTATAAGGTGTTTGAACAAAGAATAAAGTAGTGTTCTTTCAAGATATCACATTATAACTTTGCTTTGGGGAAGATTTTTTAAAGCAAATAACAGTTATAATGGAAAATAACCTCTCCTTTCTCCTTGTTATACTTCTGTCACCAAGAATTTAAGCAAATCTGTTCTTCATCCCATCCAGATAAAGTCACAACCAGATTTCAGAATCACAGCATGTGTCAGTAATCAAACAATACAGAGACCAGGGGGCTGGTTTAACTTTAGCAGTTTTGTGCTGGGATTATTAAAATGTGTGGTGATGTATTTCACGAATGAGAATATCAAAGCTCCTTCTTTTATGTGAAGGAAGCAATGGCACATGTGAGAATACTCTAACCAAAAAACTGCATTTTAAATAGAAACATTTCCAATATAAAGGCATTTGAATCTGTATGTGTCTGCTGTGCGGTCCCCTCCTGACTCCAGAAAATAAATGTGCTAAGTGGGTCATTCTTAACTTAGAAGAGCAAGATGATGTTGATGTCTTCTGGAAGATCCAAAATGAAACCCATGCTTATTTCAAGAAAATCAAACGAGAACTTGAGTGTGCAAGTATGTGTACATCTGTTGTAAGTTGAGAGGGTAGCTTCTTTTCCTTTGAAGAAATGACATTCAAGAGCTGTTCCATGTGGACTGATCACTGGAGAGAGCCAAAGACTTCGATCATGTTAATGGGCTTCCACCAGCAAGATGCGAGGGACTTTTATCTGAATTGGGTAATTTTCCAGGATGGACCACTCTATTGAGGAGGCTAAGAGCCTGAGGGAACAACAGCAAAATTATTCCTGTGCCTGTCTCAGTGGTTTTAACACAAGTTTTTTTTGCTCTGGGTGGATTGTTTAGAGCAGCTTTACAAGTATCTTTCATTACTTATGCCAATGCAGAATATTGTATCTTTAAGGTGTAAGCACCTCAGACTACCTGCCATTTTTTGGTGATACTTGCCCAAAAGGAACTACACATGCAGCTGAACAAAATTCTAGCAGATTTGAATATTGCATGCTAGATCAACAAAGACATTAGTCTTCAAAGGAACTGCACACTGTAGAATTAAGACTCTCCAGATAAGAACACCCTCATAGGTATCTACTTGTTCAGATCTCATCATCAGTATTGCAAAGGATATAGCTAGAATAATTTTCTTTTGAGAGGCAGAATTACAGCTTTTGATCCAGGCCCTTAAATAGAAAGGCCCCTAATGCTAAGTTAGAAGAAAACAAAAAAATACAGTAGAAGATAGTGGGAATACAATGAATTGGGAACTATGATGGGAGTTAAAAGTAGTATCGGCTTCAAGTGCTGGCATGCAGCTGCACCCAAATAATGTCAGACGAAGGTGTCTTCCTGACATCAAACAACTGTTCTCTCTCACAGAGGGCAGGAGCATATGGAGATCAGTGCCTGGTGGAATAAAACAGAACACCTTTTTTTTTTTTCTTAAAACACAGGTGGCAAAAGCATCATGCAGAGCTTGTTGAGCAAGGGCCAAGAGCTGACTTTTTCCCATGGAACAGATATGTCAGCTTACTGAGGTTTTGTTGAAAAGACCTGTGCAAACACTTGCACCAACTGGAGTGTGTCATTGCTAGACAGTTACTTTGGATGATCAGCATCCTTTTTTGTCTCCAGCAGTGTGCAACAGCTATTTTGCAAAGCCACACCAACACTATTTCTTCTTTTGGTCCTTACTGTCTTGATTCCACACTACCTGTTGTTCTAGCAAATATCTGGGAAAGTCTCACAGTTCTTGTATGTGAGTCAGCTGAACATGTGTATGATTCTTTCTGCTTGAAGCTGTCAGTTTTCTGTGAGCAGGCTAGAATTTACTGTAAATGCACTGTTTGGCTTGTAATCTGGGGGAGCCACCTGTTCTAATTAGGAAATATCATCAATGCAAAAAAGGAGTTTTTGGAATGGTTTATAGTTAAAATTTACGAATCATGGATCACATTAAAGAGAAGAAATGTGGCATACTGTGTATTTATATGACCCATAAGATGCACGGGAGCAAAGTTATGCCTGCAGTACACTGCAGTCAGCTGGACCATGGTGCAGGTCAGAGCTCCACAGCCTCTCCTGTCCACAGCACCTTGATGTCAAGTGCCTGTGGCTCTGTGGGTTTATCAGTGTTTCCATGGGAGCCCAGGCCATGTGCAAATACTGATCTTTTGTGGAAGACAGTTTTAAGAGTCCTTTAGGAAGAATACTTTGAGACATTGTCTGCTCTCATTGTCTGAACAATATGAACAAAAGGAACAGATCCAGAATAGGTTTGCCATGCTTGCTCCCCACTGCCTGTGGGAGTTTGCACAGTGAGGCATTGTAAACCCAAATTCTCTCTAGAGGGTCTTCTTTAAGTGAGAAAGAATAGTGTGTCTTTATGATCCTTCCTCCCTTTTTTTCTGTCTAGAAACATTTCATACAGAAAGTTCCTTATGTGACGTAAGCAAAGCTGAAATTCTTGAGAAGTACGGTGCTTCCTGCTCCAAGTACCCTGCCAGTTTGATCTCTATGCTACTTAGACCAATAAGGTCAGCCACTTTGATCCTGTAGAGATGCAGTTTTCTCCTCACAACATTTTAAAGCTGCCTATGATTCCTGGGTCTAAACAAAAAAGCTTTAGTTTTGGTGGGAATTTATCTCACATACTGCTCACTAATCAAATATAAGGGGGTGTTTGTTCACTTGTATAACTTTGATAGCAGTTAAGTGTCACCAGTAATCTGTCACTGTTAAAGGGTATCATTCCTTCTTTTTACTTGAGTTCATGAATATCAGCTCGAGATCATATTCACTAGGGGCTTTTTAGGCAATAAGGGAATAGAAACCTTGTAAAATGCATCTAAGATTGCAGGGTTAATTTTTAACCTGCTGTAGAATAAAGCAGTATAAAATCAATTTGGTCCAAACCTGCTTAAGTGGGTAATTAAGGTCACAATCAACTAAAATGGTTTCTGAAACCATTGCAGCTATAGATCACTACATTTCTCTTCCAGCACAATGCAAGAAGACAGGCCCCAGCTAAAGCTTTCATCTGGCTATCAATCATCATTACAGTGTAAACTGCCAGGGTGAGAGAGGGCAAAGCTTTGAATTCAGAGCTGATGCAAGTTCTATGACCTGGGGACTTTCTTAAGTTAAAGGGTAATTAACCATAAAAGAGTCAAAGGTCTGCAAGTCTAACACATTAAACGATGTGCCTGTCTCCTTAGGTTCTATTGTATCAGCAAATGTTAATTCCTTTAAGTGTGAACACATCTAAGGCAATCATTACCTTCTCCCATCCCTCCTTCTGCCTCCTTAATTTTATATTTTGTGATTTTCTCCATCTGTGGGAAGTTAGGTGGAGCTTGGGAAATGTGCTTCTGCTGGAGAAGGTTCTGAGAAATGCAGGCTACATCTGGAAGAGGAATTCCTGACATTCTTCTTTACAAATCAGCTTGGCCAAGTTAATCACATTAGCTTCAGAGAGTATATTTAGTTATCATAGTCCAGAATAAACAAGCTCATAGTCTAAACAAGTGTGTTTGACATTTCATAGGCTGTGTGAGGCAGCTGTAAAACCACATGAATCTATATAATAGATCTATGAACAGTAGTGTAAAATGATAACAGAAAGGTACAAATAAAAACTGGAATTTAAAGATAGCAATAAAATGATATGGAACAATGAAAATAGCAGTGGTTAGACAGATCTACATGTTGGAGAGTTTGAATGTTTTCTAAATTTTGGGTTTTTTTCTTTAACTAAATCTTTTAGCCAGAGAGGAATAAAAGGGTTATTACCTACTTTATGGGCCTCATTCAAACTGAATTCAGAATTTATTCATGAACGCTCAGGAAATGCTTAATCAGGTGAAATATGGTATCAAACAATATATTAAAACTCAGAAGATGTGTATTTGCCATTGTTATAATTGTGTTGCCCAAGTACCCACATGCCCCTGCCCCTTCCTTCACTTACATTGCAATAGTTTATGGAGCCACTCTGCAGACCAGAACTAAAATAGGGTTAAAAGTTTTCAATTTCATCCAACACATTTCTGTGATGGAATTGGTAATGCTTCAGGGAAAGAAAAAGAGCAGGTGCAGGGAGGGCAGGAACTTCTTAGGTCAGCTTTGGCACCAGAGAAAGCGTTTATCTGAGAGTATCCTGAGTCTCTCATTGATTTGCCATTAGTGTTTAGTAAGTTCAAGTTCCTGAGGTTGCAGTTCCATTTTACAAATCCTTTCACAGCTGAGTGTAAGGGGCTCCTGTTCCTGTCCCTGCCAAGCCTGCCTACATCCGTCAGCTGCTTGTTCTTGCCACCTGCTAGACACCACAGCCCTTTGGTCATACCAGTGAAATTGTCTGTGTAACTGTGATCTAAAAAGATATAAGAAATCTCTTGAAATAAGAAATGACCTGTTTAAAAGAGCACAAAAGGGAAAATCTACGATCTTTTCCACCTGAAATGGGATAAAAGAACCTCCTATCACTCCAGGTATATTGCTTTTAAATTTGCTAGATTTTTCCCTTGTGAAAGTGAGAGGGGAAAATATTTCATGACTGTTATGTAACACAGGATCTTCACAATATTCAAGTACAAGGTCCTTCACTGTCTTCTGCTTTGATCACTTTAGTGTATTCAGCCTGTAAAGCCAGTTTTGTGATTCATACAGGGAATTTAAGAGTATTCTAAACAGCTGCCTTTAGATGAGGGTGAGTGTACTATAGGTGAAGCACATAGTTTTGCCCACAATGCTGACTTTTTAAATTGCAGCATAGTGAGTACATGCATTATTATAAATTTCAGCAGTATGCAATCTGTCTGCTGCATCAGAATTCAGACTACATTACTAATGAGACTGTAGTGATGAAGACATAATGATACAACTGGCCTCTGATGTAAATGCTTTGCCGATTATATGTACATTAGTGATGACTGTAGCAGGCTTGTAAATACTCTTTGTAATCCTTTGGCCTCTATTCTCCCATCCCTTACATAAGTTTGCAAGGAGAAATAATATCTTTGATTCAGTTCAGAGAGTTAAGAAAATAGAAAAATTCAGCATTCAATTTTCTGTATCAAAGCTGTATACCAGACATCGCGCTACATTATGACACAACAATCTCACAAAGTGTAAATGGTACTAGCACTTGGTTTGAGGTTTTGTTAGAAAGATTCTTCCTGTGCTAGGAAAAAATATTGATGTGTTTGAGGCCAGAGTTTTATGGGCTTTGGGCTGCTAGAGGTGTTGTTTCTGGAGGAGACCTAAAATTATATCCTGACTGTTCAGTGTCAATTAAAGATGCCTAAACGCCATTTTCAGGAATGTTAGTACTGGGATTTTGCTTCAGATCCACAGTGGCTTACCACACTGTAGCTTTGGTCAAAAGAATGATTCCTTTTTTCTGTCTCCTGAAATGAATGTGTTATCCACCTTTTTCTGATGGGCTTGTTGATCTATTTGTATGAGTGTTCTCATGCAGCATACTTGGCTTTCTCCAAAGATTTTGACTTAGTACTGATGGGCTTTGGCTGCATTTCAAGGCAGGCATTTTTGTAATGTCCCATCACCTGGTCCAATCCAATATTAATCTTATGATGATCAAAGGAGAGCACTCAGTAGAGTGAATGGAAGTTCCCTCTCCAGTCATTTATCTTTGCTTCCACAAGACACAGAAGGACTGAAGGGTCCTTTTGCACCAGTTGGTATTGTTCGAATTAAAAGGCTGTATTAAAAGTTGCATCACCAATAATTCTCATTTCTTTGTTAAGACATGCTGGAAGGGATCTCCAGAGATTGCTTTTTCTCCAATATAATTTTGTATTTTCTTCAGCAAATGACATAATAAAATAGAGTTTTGAATTATATTTTTGTAATAAAAATTAATGAAATGGTAAATAATAAAGAAAGCAGGATCATGGAGTGACTGTAATCATCTGAGCATGTTGTCTTCCAACAAACAGAGTTTTAAGACTGCTGACTAAGAAGGTAAGGTATTCCCACATGCTGTGAGACTCTGTCTTGGAAATTCAGAGGAGTGAGATGTTGTTATAAATAACCATCCCAGCAAGAGCTCTTAGTGACCCTGCTTCTAAGAAGAACATGTTAGAAAGACATTACTGGGAGACAAGCTTAGATGTGAGGTTTGAGAGTTGCAACGCTCAGACATGTAAGGAGAAATGCCATTATCTCTTCTTGTTTG
Source organism: Rhipidura dahli (assembly GCA_013399225.1). Lineage (NCBI taxonomy): Eukaryota > Metazoa > Chordata > Aves > Passeriformes > Rhipiduridae > Rhipidura > Rhipidura dahli. Next base: position 268,837 of record VXAC01001944.1, read on the forward strand.
TACTTAGATGCCCTGAGTAATTTGAAATCTAGATTAGATGATCCAATAGCTTCTTAAGGACTCATGTGCAGTGAAACCTGTTCAACAGCTGCTGCTTCCCCTTCAGCATTGATATATTAAATAGCTGCATTCTAACTCTAGCATGGTGGCACTGTGACCCAATTGGCTTCAGAAGAGCCACGCTGGTGTCAGCCTGAAGTAATGCAGTTTTAGTTGCAGTTTGTACAGAATTTTTGGGATACCTCAGGATAAAAGACGCTATACAAATATAGGTCACTTTTATTAAATGCCTTGCAAATCGTTTATAATGCCTTTAAGTATCAGAACAGCCATACCACATCAATAATCCCTGCACATGTGTTTACTTTATTTTAGAGTTTGCCACAGTTCACTACAAATGGATTAGATACATTCAGTAATTCAGTTATAATGAAATGTGCAAGCCTTCAATAAACGTATGTGTTACAACTGGCCTCTGATGTAAATGCTTTGCCGATTATATGTACATTAGTGATGACTGTAGCAGGCTTGTAAATACTCTTTGTAATCCTTTGGCCTCTATTCTCCCATCCCTTACGTAAGTTTTATAGTGGTGTGTAATTCTAGATTCACAGATTTTAAGGCCAGGAGGGACCATTAGGTCATCTGGCCTATTGGTGTAACAGGCCAGAGAATCTCATCTGATTTCTTGAGCAGAGTCCAACAACGTTTTTGTTTGACTAAAGCATATATTCCAGTCTGCATGTCTGCATGAAGACCTTGAGTCATTAAAAATTAATTAGTGGCCTCAGAGTTTTACTCCAGTCGTTAACCATCCTCACAGTGTTGGTTTCTTCCCCTACTGTATCCTACAATACACCTTTGAACAGAAATCAAGATGCAGTGAGGAGACCATCACCTTAGTTTTGAGCCTCAGCTGACATAGCTTCAGACTCTAACCTACATGAAGTTTTGGGAGAAAAATAAGCTTGAATTAATTCTTGCTAACCCTTTTTTTCAACAGACCGCCAGATGTTCTTTCCATTTTCTTTCCCATAATGGATAAATTCTTTTCAGAGAAGCTGTGTGAGAGCCATATGCCATTTCAAATTCATTTTCAGCCTTTGAGTACATTACTGAAAGAACTCCTCTCAGGATTTTAAGCCTTATACAACCAGAAAAGATGCCAGATTTTCAAGGGATAGGCACCTCTTTAGGTATATAAATGAAATTAATACAGATTTGAGGAATTTGAGTGTGTGTAAAGGCTGGTAAATAAAGGAGCTGAAGAGCTTGAATAATCTTCTCACTTTTTGTGGATCTATCTTTTGGAAAATACAGCTCTATTCTGATTTATGTGTTGCTTGGCAATTCTTTATACTCACTAAATACTAGACTCACTAGAAAGTTGTAAATGTCCCCCTTTCCACCCACTATCATACAGGTTTCTCACAATTATGATGTTCAATTTTTTTTGGACACCACACCTGATTACTGGCACAAGTCTTTTCATTCTTCTGAGGTCTATTCACTACTGTCAGAAAGCCTACCGTTTTCTAACAGGATGGTTTTATTATCTGCCAGATTCACAGATGCTCTCGTTATGTGGGGTGGAGGAGGAGGAGGAGGAAGAAGATGGGGGATCTGGATCTAAATGTGATTTCATGTTTTGGGAAATCTTATTTTACTCAGATTGATTTTGCAGTCTGAGGAGAAGGAAAACTACAGCCTATGTGTGAGAGGTGAGGCAGGCAGAGGAACAAGTGACAGGTAGAAGGCATTCAGCTGGTAGATGATTCCTTGGAGTTTTGTGCCAGAGCAAGGCACAGTATTGGCGAGTTGCAATCTGATAATTTAAGCAGAAACTGGTCATGACTGAGAACCCATAATAATTGTTATGTTAATGAAGGCAAGAAGGCAGGAGAGGTCTTCATTCTCTTGACAGATAGGGATATGCTGATCAGACCTATATCTACAGGAAAACATTGAAATCTGTTTAGAACAGAAATGCAAAATTGAGACAATGTGCATTTTTGATTGCTGTATTAGCACAAAATAAAAATGCACCTAAACTTTAGTGCTTTTATTATTATACTTAGGAACGTTTACTCACTGAAGGCAAAGTGCTTTGAGAAGGAAAACATACTTCCTCACAGGGGTTGCTTCCCATATTTGGAATATGACTGTTTAAATTGTAGCTCAGCAGAAATATTTTGATTCTGTGGGGCACCAGCAGCTCAGCAACAGTGCTGCCTTTCACATCCAGTTCTTAAGTGTAACAGATCATTTAGACCCTGTGTTGGCTAGGCTCACATAAACCAGGTTTACAAAGAGTTATAAAAGCTTGGCTTTCCTCCTTCCTTCTCCCCCACATTCCAGTTTTTCCCCTTATAATTTTACCACAAGGCAATGCAGTCAAGCTTTTCTTGGATCATATGAATGTAGATCAATAAATATCAGTTGCAGAATGGGAATCTATGCACAGGCATGTGCTAGAAGGATGAAATAGTTATGTTAGTTTAAAGGAACTTCAAAGTTTGTTTTGTTTTATATTTTCAGGGCACAATGCCTATGTTATATAGGTACCAAGCTGAAGCTGGAGAGGAAGAGGAAAGTTCTTTCTAAAAAAGCGGCAGTGCTGGAATGTGCTGTGGAGACTCAGATTGTTTTTCAGCTCTAGAGGCATGTATGGTAAGCAAAATGATGTTATCTCTGTCTGGATAAGGGTACTACACATTGTGGAATAACCTACATTTCAGCTGTGATCACACAGCTACTGTCTATAGATAAATGGAAAGCATGTTATGGGAACGAGATGTTTGGTTCAACAACAGGCTGTCAAAATCATGAAGGCATTTTTTTTTTCTACCAGTGCTTAGACTATGAATCTACCTCCACCAGAGACCTTGTCCTCTCCTCCCCCCACATCCTCTTGCAAGAGGCAAATGGCTTTGTTAGCTCTGAAGTGAGATTCAGAGTGATATTGAGCCATTTGCAGAACAATACTGAAAAGTTAAGTATTGTGTAGCAGAAGTCATATGGGATCAAATGGTCCCAGCATTTATGCCAGCCCTGATTCATTTTCATCTACCTGCATTACCTGAAACACAGGAACTGGGACAATTGGTTTTAGATCAAGACTCTGCTCTGTGTAGTGTGTGGAACAACTCAACTAAAGTCATGATTCTGTCACTTGAGTGATCATCACTGTGCCCAGGATAGAATTCCTAAAGATTTATACTTTCTCAGCAATGGGTTTGGATCTTTGCATGGAAGTTCCTGTGAAAGGCCAGCATAGTTACTTGTCCTTTAGACTGTATAATGATGGAGCAATTGCCACAATGAGACCAAAGGCAGAGGGTAAAGGGCATTGCACCTTTGCAATTACAGTTAACTTCTATGAAGATACAGTCTTTCTGTTTGTAACCAGTTGGACTGGCATTGTATGCTGAAGTATGCTGAATCAGCAGTGATGATGGCAGCTTCTGAATCTTGGTAAATAGAGAAAATCAAACATGTGATTTGGGATGAGCTGTTGTAAACACAGTTGTTGTCTGGATGAAAAAGTGTTAATTTTATAATGTTTTGCTTTGAAAGAAACAAGGTGCAAGATTTAGCAAATAGGAATCATGACAATGAGACTTTACTCAGCCATCTCCTGCAGGCCTGGTGCATGAGTCTAAGCAATGACCTTCCTTCTTTGTACTGCCATGTCTTAATTTAGAATCTGAGAAATACGAACTCCTGGTGTGTTGTTTTTAATTTTTTTAAAGTTAGAGCAATCCCTGCATTTATCTCTCCCAACTTCCTACATAAAGCAACCATAGAATTCCATCTACAAATTGTGACTCTCTTACAAAGTACTGTGCAATCCCTGGCCAGCTGCAGCTGTATTCATCATGAAGTGAGCAGGCTGCACACTGATACAGCTTCTTTTCATTCACATGACAAGGGGCAACACACCATGTATGCTTGGACAGAAAAGGATGAGTGGTTTATTTTAGATTTCCAAATATTTTAGATTTCCCAACTTTCTCTCCTACAAAGTATGACACGCAAAAGTAATTGCATAACTTTTCATACAGAAAGCAGCATCTCTTTTATCAGGAATAAGCGTTTCATGAAAAGGCTCTTTTCATGAATTAACAAGCTTTAGTCATATAAGAATGCCATCAAAAAGTGTTTTCTTCCTTCTTTATTAGCTTCACTGTAAGTTCTTTTGCTTGAACTTAAGATAAATAATACATATATAGTCATGTAGGATTTATATTTATATGCAGACATTCATGGCTTTCTATGTGCGCAATCATGCATATCTGTATCAGAGTACCAGATCAAGTCAATCAGAGATAGTGTCTCTTGGTCTGACTCACACATGCACATTTTCAAAACCTGAAAATTTGGCACTGTGCTGTAAAACTCAGTAAAACAGACCTCATCCTAGTCAAGGCCAAATTAGCTCTTCAGAGCCCAGCCCTGATGATTTGCATGAGGCCCTCCACATACAGATACCTGAATGTGTGTGTAAATCAACGCTTAGAGTCAACTCTGTGTGACCAGAGCAGGTGCTTTCAATAAAGCTGCTGATCCTGTCACAGTAATAGTGACCCTTAGTATATTAATATCAGGTTCCCCACATTATATGACACAGTACCTTGATGAAGCAGAACTGAGAGATCTGGCTTTCAGCTCCACAGGCATATGGCAGTCTCTTGTTAATAGACAAGTCAATATCTAGATGTTGCTAAATCTCATGTGGGGGTACCTTGCTTTATTATTAAGTCCAAAAGACACCTTTGATTTGAAAAACTTCCAACTGAGCATAATTTACAAAGCATTTTAAGAATTTTTGTTCTTCTGATATGTGAAAACATGAGAGCTTGAATAAAAGATTTCAGAAGAAAGGGTGTTTAAATTAATTTCAAAATTAGATTAGGATCCAACTCCCTTTTTCTTCTTTATTTTCTGCTTATGCAACAGAGCAGGAACACAGACCTTATTACTGTTTTCAAATTGTGTGGGGAGTACTCATCATGTATAGGCCCAGTGCAAACCCTCCTGCACCTCATTTCTGTGGTCCTCACTGCAGAGACTGTAGCAACAGTGAGGAGACTCAGACCCAACATAGAGGAGTCTGAACAACAGAAATTCGCTAGAGACCAGCTAATGCATGTCTTAGCAGCTAGTAGCCTGGTTTGTCTTGAGTTTGGTCCAAACACAGGTTGGTAGGTTGCAGCTATACCCAGTTAGAAGCATCCAATTTGCTATAAATCAAGGATCTGAAAGCATTTTCCACATGTTAGTCAGTTAAGCATTGTACCATGTGCCATACTTACCTGTAGTGTAAGTAAATATCAATGGATATATTTTACAAACGGGCAGATTTTAATTCCCTGAAACCACTTCGGAAACCTAGAATCAAGCACTGGCAGAGCTGAGGAGAAACTGTGGGATTTGGGACAATATTCTGCAGGTATTGGCTATTCTACATCTTTGCCAGAATCCATCAGCAATATGAGAGGTGCTACGTCAACCCCTGAGCCAGCCTCTGAGTAACTCCTTTGTTTGTCTCTAGCTGCATCTGTGAAAAGCATAAGCTTGTTCTCTCAATCAGATAAAAATAACCGAATTGGATTAGAATATTCTGTTCCTCATCTCTGTAAGGCAATATAGTATTTGGTAAAAGACATGGAAATAAATAAAAAGGACACCATGAACAAGAAAAACTTGCTCAAGTCTCACAGCATAAATCCCAGAGTACACAGGAATTTGTGCAAAGCATGGTCTGTTTATACGAGTTAGCAGCTAGAAGAGGCAACGCAGAGAGGTTTGCAAGGAGCAGTGCTGACTCTGGGCAAAACAGAGGTAGTTGCTTTGACTTGTTCACACCTGACATGAGATACAGCGGGAAGGGTAATCTGTGCAAATTCTGTACTGATATGTACAAAATGCTCAGGAGCTTCTCCCAGTTGAGATCAATGTAAGTAACTGGGGCAAAAATAATTTGAGAGAGCACACATGGGTCAAAGGTTGGAAACTCACATTTTTGCCCTTTGCATTCCTGCACTGATACTAACAGAACAGTAGCTGCTGCAGTTAAAAGCTCAGATGGCAGCAGCACAGATTGAGTGTCCTCCATGTTTTCAGAAGACAATCTTTAGAAACATCATGAGGCTGTATCAGACTTCCCAGGCATTTTGTTGCAAGAAATATGTCTATTTATACAAGCACACACCTGCAATCCCTGAAGACGTTTTGCTTCATAAAATACCTATTAATTGTAAATTGACCTAGTTCCGCTGACCAATTTATAGCATGTCAGACTATATTCTTTAAATTAAGACCTTTAAATAAAGAAAATTTTAATTAAGATAGAAATTAAGATTGATCCAAAGGAAAACTTGATCCGTCTGGTCAAAATATAACATTTCCAACAGTTTAGTGAATCAGAGTTTTGGGAATCTGTGGACATCACTAAGCAAAGTTCCTGGCTTGTGATATGAGTCTATGGATTAAAATTTGCTGGTTTATATTTAGTGAAATATGACAATTTGGCAAGTGCATTTAAGTCAGGAAACGTAACCCAAACAGAGGCTTGGATATTATTTACTCAGAATTTTCAATTAATATCCTTTCATCAATGTGCATTTCAGAGGTAAAATATATGATCAGCACTTTCAGACCCAGGGATATAGCCTCATTTTTGTGTTTTCATTCACTGAGTAATTCACTTTCTGAGTCAGTTTTGCTGCATGTACTGCCATGATGTAAAACCAACAAATTTTAAGAATGTTGAGTATGAAAACTGGAAATGGATAAGCTGGGACCCAGGAACAGAGAAACGACTTAATTTGAACAATGTGTCAGTTCACTGGCTGGCATCACAACAGTTCAATGATGAAACTGTTGGAATACTGTGGCTTTCTTTTTTCATCTAATATGTCTGTATTTCTATGCCAATGTCATGCCATATTACAGTAGCACTGTAGGAGTCATGGCTAAAGCTCAGCCCCTAGTGATAAGAAGTATTTTAGAAAAAGAAAATCATAAAAGCAGTCAATGCTCTGCAAAGCTTACTGTCTATAAGCCCAGTTGTACAGCCTGTGGTAACCTCCAACACTCCACTGACATCACTGGGAAAATTAAAAACGTGCTAGTTCTCATAGCAGTCCATCTTACCTAACCTCTTGTGTAAAAGCAATGTATTTTGCTGAGTAGAGACAGCAGGCTGAATTGGGACCCCAGAGATGGTTACATGGATCACTTGTTCAGGATTGTACCAAGCCCTTTTCCTGCCCCATCATGATCAAGTAACTTTCTTGTGGCAACCACAGTAATTCCCTGCAGGGGGGAGGGATATTAAGAAAGTATGTTTTGAGTCTCTTAATGTAATTTAGCAGCAGGAAACTAGGAAGGAGTGCCAGAACCATATGAATAGCCAGTTCTTTGTGCAGCACTTGCAAATGCTCCACCTAGGCCACAGCAGGGCAATTGCTGCTTCATATGAATTTATTACCAAGAAGTGTTTGTCTACAAGTACGTTCCACACCTGATTTAAGGCTTTTCATTTGCATGTGACTTATGTAATAGTAAATTTACAGTTTAAATGTGGTTAATGAAAATTAGTATTTTATTCACTGGACAAAATCTCATGCCAAAAATGTTTCTTCCCCCAAGGCCAAGTAAATCTGTTAGGTGACAGTGTTGTCAACACCTCTTAGCACTGAATGTAGTACATAGCACTTTTTTGCACCTGAATACTGTGGAAGAATCCTTGTTGTAGTTCTGTGGTAATCCAGCTATGAAAACATTTCACTGTAATAAATATTCACTTAGGCCAAGTCAGTAAGGATTAAAAATAACTACTTAAGCATAGCAAAGAGATGGCATCTGGATTGACGAACTTGTGTTAAGGGAATGATCTAGACTGATGATATCCAAAGGCACAGAGGGCAAAAATTACCTGTATCAGGTCATTCTCCTTCTCAATCACTCTTTCAGAGAGTTTCGTTCCACAGTGAGAGTAACCCAGCCATTTAATAATGTTGTTTCCTACCTCTATCATATTGCTTACATGAATATATAAACATTATTTAGTTACAGAAAATTAATGAAGTCGTTTAGGTTGCAAATACCAAATGATGCATGGTTAAGAAAAAAACCCACCACCAAAACAACAACAAAACCCCGAATCCTCACTTGTGGACTTAAAAAACAGTTAAAAATATCAAGATAAATTTATCCATCTGTTACCCTCAAATAAAATACATCAGGGATGAATTTGGCCTCCTTTTATTCAATTTGTCCTCAATTTGCTAAACTCATTACTTTTCTCTTGTTTTACTCTCTGTTAACTAAGAAACAGCAGCCTCTTTGCAATGGGCTTCAGAAGCAGGAAATCTCAGGGTATGTTTCTAATTGCCAGAGTTTCTTTCCCTCCTTCTGCTGTTCCTGTTCTTAAGGAAGCACAAGGGGGTTCATGAGGTGCCACTAGGGAAACAGAAAAGAGTATCAAGGTCAGGGTGAAAACCACACAAGAAGCAGGAAGAGATGCTTGCAGTTAGGTTCATGACCTTTGTATTTTTTTTTCTGATTGTCCAGGAGAGGGAGGAAGGGGGTTGGAGAAGGAGAGATAGGAAGTTAATATTAGAGCAGATGTATGCATAACCCCTGTTAGAAAACATCAGAGAGTTAGGAAGCTAATGCTGAAGCTGCTGAAAACTGTAGGGTTCTTACTGCTGAACATCTGGGAAAAACATATGTCTGGTCTTTGTTCTCAAACAGCTAAGGTGGTTCCAACAGGTAGATGTCAAAACTCATGTTTCAGAAAGAAAACTGAACAATAGAAAGTAATCGAAGTATGTTTGGTTATTAAAAAAGAAAAATAAAAATTAAAGCAAAACAATACACTTTATAGTTGGAAAACTGAAGTTCTTACCAAATATAGTAATTTAAGATGTTCATAACATCTGGCCTTAATGAGTCTTGAAATTCTCATTAAGACAGAATCATAGATTCATTTAGGTAGGAAAAGACCTTTAAGACAGTTCTCTTTGTGTTCTGGCTTGGATGTAGTAAAGTACATGTTCTGCTCCACAAATACACAAACGGAAAACTGTGTCCATGTCAGACTGCTTGCTGAGGTCTCAAACATTTCAGTTTAGGGACATTCCCGAAGAACATAGACTCCTTTTTTCCAGTGCCTTGGGGAACATTTTTAGTACATCACCACAAACTGAGATAATAAAAATCTGATAAAAAAATCAAGCACAGTCTTTGCCTCTTTCATTACATATGGAACTGCATAGCATTTTTTAATACTCTTAAGACAAGACGATAAAAATCAGTGACTCTGAGGCAGTGGGTGATGGATCACTGCAACCAACAGATGCCCATAGAATGAATATAAAATCTCTGATGGTTTTCTGTGAGGTTGGAAAGAATGAGGAGTCTTTTTGGGTAGTGCATAAGGTAATAAAAGTTGCTACACTAGGTGTGTAGGTGATCTTCTCCACCTCCATATTAACACTGCCCATTACATGGTCACCTAAATTATACTCTGAGCCACACTTCCTGTTATAGTAAAAAATGCCAGGAAGCTACGAAGCAGACTTCAGCCAAGTATAAAACCAACACTAGAAATTGCAGCAACTTAATTTTTCCAACCACAATTAGCAGAAGAGGAGTGTGTAAAATGGTGAGTGGAAAGAATATTTAAAATAGTGGTGTTCTGACTATGAGTAGCTGTTCATCCACCATCTTATTCTATATGCAGTTAACATACTCCAGACCTTAGATGGCTTTCAAGACTATGTGTGATATTCTCTAGTGTTTTGCATAAACAAAAGTTTTAAAGTCTCTTTCCAAGACTTTTAACATTGTGATATCCAAGACAGTGATGCTTCCATATGTCAGGAAGCTCGCAATTTTCATCTATTGATAGAAGAAATAGAGTTCCTGGGAATTCCAGTTTATGTCTGGATGGGATGCTGTGAGCATCAGTGGGGAGTCAGACAATTAGACCAGGCTTCATTTACCTTTCTTCTATGTGACATTGAAGAGTTATTAGTGAGAATCCATTCAATTTCTTATGTACCAATGATAAGGCATTTTCGTCTCTACTGGATGATTATAAGCCCTGAGAATACCACCAAATGTTCCTTTGAAATTTGGTGTGACTGGTTGCTGAAAAAGGAAAAATGGTTTTATTTGAAGGGAAATAAAGTAAAATGCAAGAAAAACCCAACGAGTTTTGTTTTCGTAAGCACTCTTGAGTGTAATGATTCTGTTTGAGATATTGCTAAGCTTTCTGGGGGGAGCTAATGCCATGACACCTTTTCTAAACCAAGCAGATGATGTGCAGGGGTTTCTTTTTGACATTAGAGAAGTCAGAAGACTGGCTTATGGATTTCTGGGATTTCCCCATTCAGTCAACAATACAATAATTGCTGCATCTGGACTTTCAGAATATGAAGTTCTTCCCAAAGTAGGAGTTTGCCTGAATTCTGGGCTTTACCAGATCTGAACATTAAAACATGATCTGCAGCCAGAGAGGGATGAACCAATATTATATTCTCATTAGAGAAGGGGATTGACTAAATCAATTTCTTTCTCTCACTTATAAGTAACTCTGTGAGAGCCTCCTTAAGATCTACAGATACTGATTATCCATTATTGCTTCCTCTTCAAATTTATTCTTTGCCCATTTTCCAGCTTCCAATAATATTCTTTGTTCATGCAGCTTAGTTCATGCCTTAGTGCGTCCATTTTCTGAACACCTTAGAATATTTAAATTTTGTTCCAGTGCAAATATAAATGAATTTTTGAAATATTGTAATTCACCCCAAAATGGGATATTTTCTTTTCCTCACTAAAGGTCTGTTTTATGCTTCTTGTTTTTAACTGCTGCCTTCAACTTGCATTCAAAAATCCCATCAATGTTACAATAGATTCAGAGAAAATAAGTCTGCTTAAAAAATAGTATTTTTTGGTTGAGAATGTCTTAATTAATTTTTATTGATAAAAGACCAATGTCTGTAAACAAAGATAAGTTACCTAAGAGAACCTGCATAAAGCCAATTAGTCTTGAGCCAAAGACACAAGGATTGGCATAAACAACTGGTTGTTTCTTTTAACTGTAGCCTGAAAATAATGATATTCTTATCTCTTGTAGAAATCTCTGTTAACAGTAAAGGGGATGTATTCAAATACTTGGGAGCCATGTCTACAGTTGGAAAACTTTCAGACAGTGCCTAAGCCCAGCAAAAATAGCAATAAAAAAAAAGGGTCCCTAAACTCTTCACTTACTTGTAAACATTGCCAGGAAGTGTTCCTCAGCACCAGAACTGTTCTCTGTGCTAGGGGATTTTTAGAAAAGTTCTTGGAATAGTTTAGCTTCCATCACGTGGAGTTCTCCTATGCAATTTATGAGTGGTTCAGGAGTTAGCAGTTTGCAATGAGCAGTTTAGATGTGGCCACCCTGTTACAAGGTAAGTGAAAGTAGTAGCATGGAGTAGGACTGTTGAGAGTAGTACCAAAGAACACACTCAGGTGTGTGTTAGCCCTCTCAGACAAGCCACACACTGACTTAATCTCAGTAGCAGCAAGTTTGCCTTAAGGGCAATTTAGGGAAATTTGTTGTGCCTAGTTCTAGAGGCCAGTCTGACAAAGCACCAAAGAAGACCATGGTCTGAGTCATTGTGAGATATCCACCAGCCTCAGTTTCACTGACCTGCTACCTGACCTTGCCAATAACCTTCAGAACCTGCAAGACAGTATTATTGTGATGAGCACACTGCTGAGATATCTTGCATTCACTTTCCTAAAGATGAAAGTTCTTCTTTACCCACAGAGCACTCACAGTTTAGGAAATTGCCGGCATCTCCTCTCCAGAGCTTTGCCAGCATCACTTAGTCTTAAACTAGAGTGACTGCTTCTAGAGTAATGAAGCCTAGTTTAGTTTCCACGACTAATTTACTGGCAGGCAGCTTGATGGAGAACTATCAGTTATGCTACCTAAAATGATGCTGTTTTCTTAGTCAGTTGGAAACTCAGCATCTGGTGCACAAGTTAATATATAAGATAAGGCCACCTAGGGCCAGCCCCTGATCCTGGCTCGTGTTCCCCCTTAGTCTGAACTGAACTCTGTTCCACTGCTGGTCTTTTAAGTTACCATGTTGCCTATTGTTAGGATTTGGCACTAAATGAAATATAATATAATAGCATCATTTCTGTCACTGTAACAAATGAGATCATGTGTGAGAGAAGAGATAACATGCATCTCTCTTCTATACTCAGTATCACAAAGCAGATACCTGGGAGGTGGCTGAGTTACCCTCTGCCATCAGAAGCTTTGCACTGCAGAGGTGAAAGAAATTAGAAGGTCTGACTTTTAAAATGTACAGTTAGAAATGTGTGGGCATGGAATTCAGTGAAGAAGAAAGAGGGTGATGGTCAGCTGTTAGCTGCTTTAAGCCAAGGAAGTCCTTGCTGCTCTGTTGAGTTTCCACTGGAAAGCCATCAACTGGAAGATAAGAAAAGTGCCATCTGGGAAGTAAAGGGGACAAAAATTCCACTATGACGGAGTCAGAGAGCAAGCAAGCTTGCCAGAGAGGATAAAACAGGGAGATGACAGGGAATGGTGACTAGTGGAATAACTAGAAATGGCAAATGCATGAATGAACCATATGGTAGAGACCAGTAATGACATACTGTGCATTCTCAAGAGCAGCTGTCAGTAGCACCCAGTAGAAAATGCAGCTAAATGAACTGTTAACTTCATGCTAGTGACAAGTGCTCAGACTCCAGACCACCTGAAACTTCTCTGGCAAAGGGCACTGGTTGGCTCCCGGGCTGCTGCTGTCAGTAGGGAGGGCAAGGACTGAATGCTCCTTTCCCTCTTGGGGTGGTCTTGCTGGTCTGAGGGAGCTGTGTGTGTGGCAGAGACCCTCTCCCTGCCACAGCTTGTCTTGTACCTATTCTGCAGACAGAAGACCTCTGTCTGCAGACTTGTTTAACTGGCATCTTCTATCAGCAGTAGAGTCATTAAAAGAAACATGTAGGAAGGGAGAATTTATTTTGCCAATGCTCTTTATTTTAATCATACAAAGAAAATGACAATTTTTATATAGACGCCATTAGGGATGCAGGAGGCATCGGTTCCTAGCTCTGGGGTTCTTTCTTTTAAACAGACTGTGGCAATGCAAATACAGCCCGTCATGATATTTATATCTTTAATTCTAGCATTCACCGCATTACTAACACACTGATGGGTCCCTTGTTCTTCATTTGTCTATTTCCTTAAACTTTCTGCCCCCTTTTTTATTATTATTATTTTTTCTGTCATGTGTGCAGTTCTTGAAGGTCAATCAGACGTCACGGATAGAGCCATTCTGTTCATGGGCTCGCAAGCAACTTGTTTATGAATGAAGAAGGCTTTGTGAACTTCCAGGGACATGCTGAGCTGTTTTATAAAACTACCAGTGGGACAAGGAGCTTGGGAAAGTAAGGCCTCTTACGGATACAGAAAACGGAGGCACTCTGCCAAAAAACCTGGGCCGACATTCCAGTTTGTCAGAATCCTGTCCAAGTAACAAGTTTCTAGAAAACAGATCAGGTATCTGCATATCCAGGGTTCAAGCTGACCATATGTGAGTGCAGGGCAGCATGTGTGCTAGCACACTGCCACAGCAAATGCTTATGTTTTGACCATAAAGGTGTCATAAAATGAAGAGGTCAGGAATACCAGAGCTCCATGGAACAGAAAACAGAAGGATAAACACACCTTAAAGAAAAAAAAAACATAACTCTTGAGAGTGTACTTTTTTTTTAAGCTAAAGCATGCAACAGATCCTTAGATATTTGGGGCATCAGTAGAACAATTAGAAACAATCAGTTTAATTATCCTGGATTCTACTTGAATCTTGGATTCTGTGGCCTCTTACATGAATAGCACTCCTACAGCATTCAGCTGGGGAAAGAGGAGAGGAACCAGCAGAATCTTTTAGTTAGCCAAGTTTGCTGTTCTTTAATTTAAAATTTAGGTGTCAACAGAGTCGAAGCCATCTGCATGTTGTTTACTGGAATTTTGATTGTTGTGCTCGTTATTTTAGTTCCTTCAGGGAAATACTGATCTCATTCCTGAAAGCAGCTCTAGGAGCACACAGCAAAGTAAGACAGAGGTAGGCAAGCCAAGGTCTGAGCCAAGCCTCAGCACTCTTCCATGATAGTTGGCTCTGCAGCCTGTGTAGAGAACACGTAATCTTTTTCCAAATTTCTTTGGCAGTTTTTACAAATAAAGGTATCAAGGACAAAAACTGAACAAAACAAACCAGTAATTCCCAAAGCTCCATCCACCAAACAGCCAGGATAGAGTAAAAAACCTACTTTGAAATATTGTCTTTGTTTTGATATTTCAGAACATTTTAGAAGCGCAAATTAAATCTCCTGTGCTCCAGCTGTACTCAGTGTGGGTGTAGTTTTTCCTCTAGGTATCTATCCTGTTCTATATCCAAAATATGAGGTTCATTTCAATAAGAGCTATTTCCTCAGCTGGGACTGCAGGCCTTGCAAAAGCTGGAGATAAAAAAACACCAAAGTGAGAGAAAAGTTTAGAGGGACTGAAGAGTACCTGAGATGTACTTTTAAAAGATTGATAGCTGTTTTCTTGAGAGGAGACATCAGTACAATTGAGTAACTGAATCAGGAAGGAAGTTGTCTTCTGTATAGGTGTTAGGGTGGAAGAAAGAAGATGGGCTATTTTATATTTATTGTCTTGAATGGACTCCCCAGAACTAACAAACCTAAAATGTTCTTGGAGAGATGATTAACACTGTGAAGGACATTGAGTGCTACTTTCAATACGGAAGAAAGTCAGTTGGAAATCAGGTCAGAAGATCAAATCACCATGTGAACTACTTCATGTGTTTTGAATGACAAAGGAAGACTGAAGACAAATTAGAGACCCCTGCAAACTTACCTTGCAGGGCTGGGGGACAACATCCTGATCTGCGCAGTTACTGTGCCAAGTGTGAACATTCATCCCCTTTCCATAAATGAAGCCTCACTAATACCCATTTAGCAACTCCAGTTAGCCTTAAGGTGAGACCTGAATTGTGGAGTGGCAATTTTGTATTTTGTACCCCATCTGCTACCAAAGTTTCTCCTGCTGCAAAGGTCCAGCCTGATGACTCTGATCCTAAGAATTCCTTCAGCTCTGAAAGTTCCCATATAAGGGTTTAACAAAGCAAGGGGATTTTTATTTATGCCAAAATCTGTTTTGCTGTTTGGAAGCTATTAGAAAACACTATGGTCACAAATTTATTCAATATTTTTGACAAAATATTGGCATGGCTGAGACCTTGCTGTTCTTCATAAACAAAGTCAGCACCGCAGTTTGTTTTCATTCTTTACAAAGGCTTTGCAGCACATGTGATAAAACCCCTTCTTCCTCTGCTTATCTTCTGTGAGCTTAAAGTACAGATGGCAGAGTTTTGTTAGGCACGTGCATAGATTCAGAATGGGCAGGCTCTAACAATCCTAAGAATCACACAAACCTTCCTTCTGCTTCTGTCAGCTCCCACTCAGATCCTGGCTTTAAAACTCCTTGACTGGTGAGCTGCCCAGTGCACTGCAGTTGTCTCCATGTCTTGTAAGGGGCAGAAGGATGTTCAGCCCATCTTGCAGTAGCCAGAACAGGAAGTTCTCCTGCCAGCTATAATGCAACGAAAAGCCTTCAATATTGTAGCTAGGAGACCTAAGCTTTCCCTAGCTACAGACACCAGGTCCCTGGAAGTTTTAGGGCCACCCACCTAGAGCAGCTGACGACAGTAGCAGTAATAAGGCTGGAGCAGTTCCTGTTACTGTAGGGTGAGCATGGTAGGGAGGCAGTGAGCCTCTTCAAAAGCCTGTATTGTACCGGCCACAGCAGATGCCTCTGCCTATTATTAAAATATAGGTCACCAAGCACTCACTCAATACCCCTTTGCTGTAGGTTGGAGAATAGTGGTCTAGACCTGAAGGCTGTGGGTCAGAGTCAAGTGAGACACGTAAGTGATGCCTGTCTACAGAAAATGGCAAATATCATGCAGAATGTTATACTGGTGCTGAGGGGAAGAAGTGCCCTGATCAGACTTTGCAGAAGGCAAAAGAGAAAGAACATGAAAGGTTTCATAAGCCAAATATTTCCCAGTTCCAACTCAGCAACAGGTATTCTTTAAGTCCACAAATATCTTCCACACTTGAGAAATGTCAAGTTTCTGTCAGAATGGTCCCACTAAATTCGTGTTCTCCAACTCACAAAACAGTCTCACCTTGGCAGCCCAGTCTTGTTGCTTCCCTTCTTGTGCCTTGCTTTGCTCAAAGTACTTCTCCCCATCACTATTTTCCTGCCTGATGATGATGATGATCTAGAAGTATGTCTGTCTATCTGTCTTTAGTTATCTGTTCAGAGCTCTTTCTTCTTTATGGTTTCCCAATTTCCCAGGTGTTTTTTACACTTTCTTCTGGTACTAGATTGGTAAGAAACTTTCAAAAAACTTTTTGGAAAGCATGTCCAATTTTTTCTGATTATCTCCTTTCATGCTTTATTTGCAAGTGTTGGTAATTTAAATATATTTTTGGAAATAATTATTTTCATAAAGCAGGAGTTCTTTTATATATGGAGAGTCTGGACTATGTCTAGAGTGTCATGTTAGCTTTAGGCAAGACTTTGACCCAGTTGTCCACATAAGCTATATATTAGTTCTTATTCCAGCTCTGAAGTGACCCACTGCCTGTAAATTAACGCAGGCTTGGACACAGACTGACACATGATTAATTTTTGTTCATGATTCATGTTTATTCTGGAAGACAAGTAACACACACAGCAAACCAGAAGAGGAACTTCGGCAAACTCAAGTTGAGCTACCGAAAACCAGCTAGGTGTAGCTGTAAGATCTCAAACTTGTAAACTTCAAGAGGCATTGAGCAAGGAAAGGCCTGGCAAAAGTTTAGGGAAGAAGTTAGTGAAAATATACTGGACACTTCTTTGAAAGCAGGGATCAAGCATCAACACAGTAAAAATTATGTAGCAGATGATTGATCTGAAGAGCTCATTGGCACAGATATTGTGGAGACTGAAAGTTTACTAGGTTTGCAGAAAGTGAGATGAATGTGAACATCTAGGGAAAATAATGAGGAATATGAAATTCTTGTGCTTTGTAGAATAAGCCAACTGTAATAGCAAGTTCTCTTCAATTTACAATTGCCTTTTCCTGTCAAAGCAAAGCTGGTTACTTTCTGCTCTGATCATTCCTTTCTTGCTTTCTTTATTGGCATTCAGTACTTCAAGCATGACCAGAAGTATTGTGATTTCTGTGGAGCCCCAGATGAGACTTTAAGACAACTGTGACCTCTTGAGTAAAGAATTCACATAATCTTACCTGGAGAGTCTCATGTCAATACCATAATTTATATTGTATATAACATATTTTTTTCCCAGAACTGAGAAATGTTCCAGTACTTTTTTATACCAAACCAATTTTCCACAGAGCTCCACCATACAAGTGCTTGATATTTTTACATAATGGCAACTGAAGGGACAATAAATTTTTCTCTTAAAAAAAAAAAAAAGCATATATATATATAAAGCATATATATAATTTTACCATGTATATATATATATTTATGGTAAAATTACACAATAGCAATTTTATTCCAACAGGAGAATTTATTTAATGGATTGTGCCAGCCTGCATTTTTAAGCCCTCTACTTTTACACGATTTGCATGAATTAAAAAAAATATCTTTTCTTTGGACATCTAATCAAATTTACAAACTCTCATAAAGATAAGTCTTGAGGAAATTGAAGGCCTGTGGGGTAACAGAACAAAAGCCAGGACTTATTTCTCAAAGTTTTTACCTGTGTAAGTCTTGAGGTCTTCCAACACAGCCTACTTATTCTGCTTCCTGGATGCAACAGTAACATAGATTGCCCCTTCCTCTCCTAAAAAGGTGTGATCAAGCAGCTGCTGCTGCAGGAGCACTGCGACTTAGTAATGTCCTGTTGAGATACATATAATATACTGAACTTCACAGAAGCCGTTTGGAAATGAAGACAGATTAGTTTCCAAACTGACTCTTCAATGAAAGCACACTCAATCTGTTTAAATGGAATATAAAGGACTCTTGCTTTTTTTATTCCATATTTCCATCTCTGTATGAGTCACAGGCCACATTATCCCAGGTGTCCAATGGCATTTCCATATCAGCACCATATTACTGAGACATAGGTGGTCTAGAAGCACAGATAGTGGTGGCCAGAGAAACAGTGAATTATAACACTGTCATACGGATGGCACAATTTATACACTGTATTAAAGTTTTCAGGAGACAATACAAATCATGTCTTACCAGAGATCTGAATCAGAACAAAGGATTTGCATACAATTCCTGAGAAATTCTCAAAAGCAGAGGTATTATTTCTGTAGCAGTAATATTTTTTAGGATTAGTGGGATTTTAACATATAGGATAAGGCATGATGGGTAAAAAAATCCCAAACTCTTGGAAGTAAGCATTTTCTAGATATAAAGAACATATTAGATTAGTAGTTCCTATTAAACACTTCTTAGGCAGTCACAACTGTTCTTGACTTGCCATTAAGTTAATGGGAGCTTTGTTTAATTTGAAAGATCTTATCTTGAACTCAGAGTTTGACCTGTGAAAAACTCTGGACTTGGTCCTACTCTTGGGATGTCCATTAAATAAAATAATTTTCATCTCTAACATGTTGGGACTATACAGCCTCAGAGGTCTGTCTGTTGTTAGATTTTGCTTGAGTTTTTGTTCTTAAATTCTTAAATCCTTAAATCAAGAATTGTTCCAGTCATTTGGATAGTGTATGATGAAATCTGTCAAGATTCAGAAGGCTATTGACAGAAGCAGATAAAGGAAATGTCAAGAAATCATTCTTAATTTTCCAACACCCAAATCAGAGTTGGATGAAAAGTTCCCTTCTTATTGCCCATAAGTAGTTTCTGTAATTGGCAAAATTGCCTGTTATTGTTTGAGTGTGTTTGGATCTCCTGTGCTAGGTTTTATGTGTTTGAGAATTGACTGGAAAGAAAAGCAGTGGTTTCCCAAGTCACTGTTCCATTCACCCAGGCTGAGCTGGAGGTATGGGATTAACAGGGTCTGACATGAATGGAGCCCCTTCTCTCTCAGGCCTATTGGAAAACAAAACACATACCGGCATACATTTGAGGAACTGTGAGTTGACTTTGGAGAGCACTGGTATTTTTACACGATAACAGTCTATTGGATTCCCTCATAAGTCTTTCAGTTCTTCATTACATAAGGACTTTTCCTGAACTGCAGGGCAGAGAGCAGCATATATGTAATCGCTGTTTCACACTAATGCATCACATGTGCTTTGGATTTCAAACATCAATATTTGTAGGAACATACAGTAGGGCTCTTTCTATGAGCAGGGACTGGATTCTCACACTTACTACCCTTCACGGACTCTTCATAACTCACTGAGTGTGGGCTTTGCTTTTCTTTATTTAAATTTTGTACCTAAAAGTGCCCCTTTATATTTAAGTACCACGGAACCCTTCAGTAATAATCCTTAGAATTACAACATGACATTTACAAGAAGAGGCTTTCTTACAACTGGACATTGCTATAAAATCTTTATTTCTCTCCTAAGATAATTGTTTTAATTGTTTTAAACCAGCCAGGTTTTCATCAGATGGGAGTCTGCACCAGTATCAATAGTAACATTGATTTACAGCAGCCAAAGGGTTAGTGTCATCTGATTCTTGTTATACCTGTAGACAGAGAAATGTGTAGCAATACTTTTAGAAATATCCCTTTATTATCTGGTTGATAATAGTTCTTGTTGACTGATTCTGTAATATTACAGAGGAAAGTAATAACCAACCACTGTCTCATAGATTACAGGAGATCAAGGCACAGAAAGAATTCTCAGATCTTGACTGAGTCCACAATTTAATGTTAAGTGTGAAGGCTGCTGGTACATGGTGGGCCAAGGTAGATGTCTCAGCATGGCAATCAAAGCAATCAGTGCTAGCAGCAGGAAGCCACACAGAGTAACCAACTGGAAGTGTTAAGCACAGAGCTCTCTCTGAAACAGAGGTTTGTATTCTAGACAGCACCCAGGTTCTTCTGTCCATCCATCCATCCATCCATCCATCCATCCATCCATCCATCCATCCATCCATCCATGCCATGAATCAGCTCCTGAATATAGGCACCTAGGAGCCTTGTTGCAGAGAGGTGAGCAGGGCTCATTGTCCTGCAAGCAAAGCAGGACACACCATTTACGTGAGAACAGAGTACCTGGTAATTTCCCCCAGAAAGGAGAAGAGCTGAATTCGGTGCCTCCCCACACCCTGCTGAAGCCGAAGGCAGTTCAGCACATCAGTTAATAATGAAGTTATGTACTACTGTGAAGGGGACTCACTTTTGACCCCTGAAGAAACTTTCCAATTGCATTCAGACTTCACCAAACATCTAAATGTGATCAATTAAGCTACAAAAGGACTACATTCTTCTTTTAGTAACACCATGGCAAAACTAATCATATTAATACAATTGCACAACAGATGTTGGCCTTGTATGTCTCAATTATTTCACCTGCTTGGTTGCAGGCTCCAAAGATCTCAACAGAAGAAAGTGTCCTGTTTCTAAATATGCTGCTTGCATTTATCCACAATTAATCTGTAAAGAAATAACAAAAACCTAGAAAGTAGCATTCTGAGAGAGAATTGCACTCATTTTCTTTTGTGTGCTCACAATGAAATGCTTCTGAGTGCTCTTAACAGCAGACGGCTCCTGTTAGCTGCCTTTCGCCTGCTGAGTTAAACAGAAAGAAAAATGTTAATGGTCAGAGCTTGTCAGCAGTACATTGCCATTCACGTTTAGTCACACTTCACTATTGTTTTGTGTAGTTGTTAGGTTACAGATATTTTTAGGGTCAAAAGGGGAGTGGATTCATCCCTTTGGAAACTTTATTAAAGTTTCAACTCATGTAAGTCCTGCATTACCCACAAAAATAAGTTCACTGTCTTCTCTAAAGTGGAATCAACAGGAAATGTGAGAAATGCTTATAACCTCTGAATAATCTGCATGAAATGCTTTCTACCCCTTTGATAAATCTATGCTTCCGCTGCAGCATAAGAATATGATTTTACTTTGCCAACTTTTTCATCAAGAGATCTCAAATTGCCATAGCGCAAATGCTGATAATGTGAAGGAAAATATTACGAATGGACAGATGCAAATGAGCAGACAGAGCTCAGTCACAGGGTTAAATATATCTGAGTTTAATTCCATTCCTTCAGTGACAATGGATGATTCACTTGGTTTTACTGTGCCTGGATGTAAAATGAAGTGAATACAGCTTTCCTCTGTGCATCTTATGTATTTGTACTGCAAGAACTTGGAAGAAGAAGCAACCATGTGCAATGTCTCCAGAAGATAAGTTGGTAGAACTGGGTGCATTTTCTGATTTTTTGTTATGTGGAGGGTATAGTGATGATTCAGAACTAAGTGAATGTCATTCTCTAAGTCTAACTCACAGTCTTACACTCTTTATGTGAGGGTAAAATTTGCTTTCTTCTATAAATCCAGTTTTTACTGACATCTCGACTAGAGGACTTTCCTTCTTATTCTGTTGAATTTCAAATGAGGCATGGGTGGGCTGAAGGCAGATGATAATTTTACTGAATTTGATGATATTTGAACAAGCTGTTTCAAAGTTGAAGTATTGGTGGGGGAGAGGAAAGGGAATTTTATGAAATTTCTTAAGTGCTTTTTTCCCCCCCCACCTTTGTCCCGGCCTACCAATCAAACAGACTGAGCTAACAGATGTTAGAGTTCTATGTAAAATCTGGTAAACTCTACTACATGGCCTCTAAGAGGCTATTGAACCAAATAGAGTCCTTAGGCTATTGGAAAGCATGTTTGGAAAGTGACTGAGCTATGAATTTTGGAATAGCATGCCAGTCTCCAGCATATTCCTGGGGGGAGCAACCAATAAGCAGCTGGTTCAGCCACAGAGGTTACAGGGAGCACAGTCAGGGTAGAGCAGAGAGTATACAGTGTTTGGCACACACAGGTTCAATGAGCAAAAGGGATCTTTCAATGAACTTGCTTTCCATTCCTTACTGGGAAAATATATGTAGTGTTGTCAAATCCCCAAATCAGAAGCTGGCACAAAATCGTGAAGTTGGCTTTCATGACAACCAAAAGAACTACAGGGCTTTTGAGCACAAGTTTGGCACTTATTTTCTTTGCATCTTGGTCTTCTGAAAAGAATGGGTTTTCCTCCTGCAAGAGTCACGAAACCACTCAGATTTGTATATATACTCAGATTTGTATATACACTGTTTTATACACTTTTGCTGTTCTTGTTTTATGGCCCAGTATGAAATGCAGCAACCGATGGCATCCACCTGAAATTGCAGTCTGTTTTTGAAGGCACCTTGTGTTATTATCAGTTCCACTTTGAAACAAAAAAGGCTTTCAGAGGTTAAATTTCTCCTGATGGTAGGTGGGTATAGAACAGAGGAAGCCATCATCCATGTTTCTCTTGCCATCACTGGAAGAGGTGAGGTGTGAGTGGTGTAGGAACCTAGCTCCAAGTGTGGGTTCTGTGTCTTTTATAAGGTAAGAAAGAGAGATGAGGACAGAATTTTAGATCCAAACATTTATCTGCCTAAAGGTGGTATGAATGCAAATTCTAAAAAGAAGCTGTTTGCATAAGCCTGTGCTACCCAGTGGCTGGTGTTAAGGGAATGGTAAAATGCAGCTTTTCTTCTCTCAGAGTAACCAGTATCTTAAATCACAGTTTTTCTCTATACCTGTATAAAAAACATTTAAATATATGGGAAATAACTTTAGTATCAGCAACAGTTGTTTGCTATTGAATAGTTCTTTCAACTTCACGAAGACATTAGTTGTAGGGAGTGAGATATTCTAATTAATTGTCTGGTTTTGAAATTTACCCATCAAATGTGGAGTCAATGAGCTGGTACTTCATTTAGCTGCATTAATCTTAACTATAAGCTTAACAAAAGCCCATTTAATAAGAGTGTGTGAGAACAGAAGCAGGGTGCCTCCATCTCCAGATGACTGTGTACAAAGCCTCTGCACAGCACTGGGTATAGTTAGCTGCTTGGCAGTGCTGCAGGTTTACCCTGGCCATCACACTCTCTGGCCTCTATCCTGCACCTCCTGCCCATAAGCCATTTCATAAGCCTCATGAAAAGGGCTTAAGTTTTCCTGTCAGCCTAAGGGTGAGTGAGGCATTGTGGGAATGATCAGATTCCTCTCCACTCTTTCTGGGGGAGATGTGTGCCCAGTGATTTAGTGCAGAGTGACCTAGACAGAAACAGTGCATTTGATATTTTTGAAAGAAATATAGAAAGGGTATTTTTCTTGAGAAAACCTTTGACTGGACAGACTTGTTTTAAACTTTTTGTTTGAATCCCTGCTTGCTGCCCAAATATAGTCACAGGAATGGAAAGGAGGATAAGGAAACTTTATTGCTTTTGTTCTTCTGTATTACTACCTAATGAAACCTTCACCAAAACACCTGGGGCTGATTGGCAAATAAGAATTCCAGTTTTTAAAATAAATATTTCTAATTTCTCTTTTGCAAATGAAACATACCAAAATAGTCTATCGAAAAAGCATTTCCAAGGTCTTGTGACACCCAAGTTCACATCACTGATGTGGTTTTCCTAGAGAAGAAACTTCAGTGTCATTTTCCTTTATGCATCAATTGCTCCATTACAGAGTGTTGCCTGTAAAGGCTGCTTTTTCAGTTTGACCAGAAATTCCATGCTGGACCTGAATTTCCTTCTTGAAGTTTCACCTCAACCATTGCACTGTGTGAGGGTAAATCAGTAACACCCAACACAACATTTTTAGCTGGAAAAGAAAGTGAATGTATTGGCGAGTTTAAAGTGTGACTAGTTCTTGTGCTGATTTGTTCAATACTATTGTGACTCTTTTTCCACTCCTTTACAGTTTGAAAAGAATGACTGGAAGTCTTAAGCACCTGCCTTAGATCAAAAGGCTTAAGAAACTCAATGTATTAATCTTATCAAAGTTAAAACAAAACACCCACGAGAGGGAGAGATTTATGTCTAATCTGTTGATAAAAAAGATTTTAACAGGTTCTAGGACAGCACATAATCTCCTAATGCAATTTACCAGAAGTGTGCTGGATTCTCGGTCACTGACAAATATTTGAAAAGACACCCATGATGACTTTAACACTACAGGTTAACCATGTACTGTAATGCTGTTGCAGGACTAACTGTGTTGTCTTGCATATATGATCATGGTGATCCCATATGATTTTAAAGTTTTCCTGTCTTTGAACCAAAGTATGCATCACATAATTCAAGATTATATCTTTGCAGGATATATCAGAAAGGACTCTTTCTTCATATATACCACATATCCTGGAACTTCCCTTAGAATTGCTGTTCATGGGCTTATTTGAGATTATTTCTGCCTGAAATTTTTTTCCTGCCAATTATAAATACACTGGGGGTGTCATGTGAGAGTGCATAATGTACCTTGCTACAGCTCCGGGTGCAGGGGATCTGCTGCTGTTTTGGATGTCATTGGCTTTTGATCACTTCAGGAACAGAAAGCTTAAAGATAGAATTTCTTCCACTATTAATATAACAGGTCACTTGATAAATGTGGAGCCCCAGGCAGAATTTGCATTTAATGGCTCCAAAATTCAGGTGTGCTATGAAGAGGGCTTGGTGTTCATTTCCTTAGGGATCTTACCTCTCTTTTTGTTGTATTTTTATGTGCTCACTGGAATCTCTGATGTCTGAGTGGGGTGGGTTTACTGAGCACCTGGAAACTGGTTTATGATTTCTGATGCCTTGTATCCTTGTTAACTGACAGTCTACAGCCTTCAGCCCTTCTGGTACTGTGTAGTTCTGCCAAGCCACATTAGCTCAACCTCACATCTCCTGGCCTGTGCCTCCCCTGGGGTGCAGAGAGACCTGTTCAGCTCCCAACACTGACAGCTGAAGGTAAACATTTTGGAATAAGCAAATCTAGTACTCTTTATTTGCACACCTTGGAAATAATCAAAGTCAGCCATTCATCTCTACTGTTTGATAAACACAGGAGCTGACCAGGCTGCACTGCATGTGGTTCCCCTGGGGATTGTTTTCATAAGACTTCATGTGAGGATTTTTGTTGCTGTTTATGAAAATATTTTGAGGTTGGATTGCAAATGTGATGTCCTCATTTACAGCCTTTCCTGAACCATAAATCAAGGCATATGTAATTAAATGAAACAGATAGTCAAAACCTTGACTAAGCTGTTTATTGAGCCTGGAAGGGAAAGAGATGCTGTGGTTTTACAAAAATCAAATATAAAGATCCACTTATGAAATGTAGTTGTCAGAGTTCATTCAGTGATGCATGATAACAGCTAGCACTGTATACTGTGTACTGAAGAAACCCATTTACTAAGGTGAAAAACTGGATTGGAAGTAAGAAATGAGAGCTGTTCAACTCAACTTGCTGAGGCCTGTGAATTATTTGTTTGGATTTTTTTTTCCATGACAAAGCCAAAATTTGTTTTGCCTCTCCCGAACTCCGACATTTTTTCTAATATTAATTATAAAAGGTGAAGATTTTTTTTAGAATCAAATTGTGTCTCATCTTCTAAGCTTCTTTAAACTTGACTTCTATGAAATAAAATTAGCTTTTAAGAAGAGTGCTGTTTCCAGTTGAAAAAATATTTGCATGGGAGAAGAAGAAAAATGTCAATATTCTTGCTGTAAAAACTTTCAAAACAAATTTTTGTGAAATGTTTTCATCATACATTTATATACATACATATATATGCATACATATTTGTTATATTTATTATACAACTATTGATGCAAATAAATAGGGCTTCCTGAGCTCATTCTTCCTTGAAATAATTTTTAACCAATCCAGCTTAATCTAGTTGAAGTTGTGTTCTTTGCAGGTCCTTACAGCCCTATTTTGCAAATATACCATGAGCAAATTTCTTAAAAGCATGGCAGTGCATCCCAGGATGGGCATCTTTCCCTTTCCTTGTTCTACTTCTATCCTTGGACCATGCACACCTCACTGTTGTTTGCTGGAATCTGCATGTAAGCATTAGCATTAAGTCACTACCCTTTTCCTCACCACAGCCTTCTATTTGCTGCTTCTTACCTGGCAAATGAAAAAGGACCATTCACAGCAGCTGATGCATTCTGAATTGCCCCTGCTGTGGACATTTCCCCATGTCTTGGCCATCTGTGATTGTCAGCTTCCAACATTTGAATAGTCAGGGTAATCCTGGTGTCAGGTGCTGTGCTCTCTTCCGAATCTCAGGAAATACACACTTGCATAGCTGCTGGTGCCACTGAGCCCCTCTTTTCTAAGGCTGCTCAAGCCTCTCTGTAGATATGGATCTTCAGATCTCTTTATAATTGTGGGTAAGTTTTAAGTAGCTGCAACTTTTACTAAGGTGACCAATCCAAAATCCTCTATGGATTTGGGGTTGGTTAATAGGTTAGTTGGTTCAGTTGCAAGGATTTCCAAATGCAGGATAGAATCCAAAGTGGTATCAGCTCTCAAGGTCAGGAAGCCGATCTCTTGAGACTAGCTTTTCCAGAAATCACTGCAGGGATGTAATTGATGCTGGGGGTAGGAAGATGGGAAGTGTGCACACAGTGATTCCTCTTTCAAAGAGATGGCAGCAACAAAAGCAAACTCTTTACTTGGTGTCTCTGGGAGTGCCAGGAATCAACAGTTGCTACTATCAATGAACTCAAGGTATGTTTGGAGAGGTTATGTTTTATCATCAGTTCCTTCCACAATAGCAATGTGTAGCTGGAGGATGATGAATGGAAGTTGTCATGATAAAGATTGTGTGGGAGGGTGTGGGAGAGCTGGGGACTTAGCTTGGAAGTGGCCAGTGAGTTGGAATGACAAACTCTTAATGAAATTTCCCACTGGCATTCATATTATTTCAATCTGATTTTTAAATTTGCGATGGGTTATAAAACATATATTTAAAAAGAAACAGTGCTTAAACCCTCCTCTTAATAATCAGTAGGATTTTATAAATTTTATCTGATTACTAACAAAAGTTACCAGTTCTCCCTCTCCAGATCTCCAGCCTGAAAAGCATGTAAGAATCATAAAGCTAAAATTTCACACACGAGATATGCCTAGTTGGTAGGAACCAGAATTATGCACCAGTTAAAACTTGGGGCAGAAATGTTTCCTAAGTACTGATTAAAGATGAGATGCTGTCAGAAATTTTTGTTTCTAAAACTGAGTGCAGCAAAAAGTTCCCTCAGATAAAAATTTTGGAGTGATTACATCCTACTGATCTGTTGGTCTGTGATTAACTAAGATCTAGTAGGCTGCATGCTGCCTGAAAGAATGCACTATTTATCTGTGCATACAAACAGAATTTGAAGACAGATAATAACTTATGTTTAAACTACAGATATTACTGGATTTGATTAAAGGTTTTATTTTTAAGTTTATTTATTAGAGATTCAGGCCAAATAATGAAATACTTAAATCAACAGAACCCAGTAACAGTGGGTCTTTATGGGAATTATACAAGCAGATTATTTCTCAGAAATTAAGGAAGTTAATTTTTATTCCCCCAATGATGCAATTGTATACAAGAAGGATATTGCATATAAACAGTTTTTTCACATACAAGTGACAAAGGCTAATATAAAATCCGAGTCCTACACAGAAGACTGGCTTGAGGCTTTTTCTTCCAGTTCCAGAAAATTGTATTGAATATATTTTTTCGTTTACCTTTCTAAAGAGAAAAGTATGCTTTTGAATCATGAGCAGTGCTTGTTCAAAGGCTCAAAGCTTTGCTAGGACAAAATATCATCTCAGGCTGTACGGGGAAAATTGAAACCCCGGGATGCTCCAAAGCCCTCTACTTCATCAGGTACCAGCTATCAGACCATGCACTCACAGATCTCTGTCTACACATGTGGCCAGGAGTGAGTTGTTTTGCTTCACGCATTTGCAAGGTGTGTGTAGCACTACAAAGTGGCAGAGGCCTTAATACTCTTGCTGTGATGAGAGGTAGGCAAAAGGGCAGCATTCACTGAGGCCGTGCCTCAGGGGGAGATGAAAATCCAGCTAAGACCGAAATACTTAGAACTAAGCATATGTTGATGTGTTTTGCTGAACAAAGATTGATTTAAGTAATACATATAAATGTTCTGTGAAACCTGAGCCTCTGTTCCAGACTGAAAATGTTCAAAATAGCAATAATTTTTAAAAATATACCAGGAAGATGGCATAAAAGACTTGTGAATGGCTAGTGATTTTTTACCTATGAACAGCATCTTAACAATGGAGGTAACTGCTAAGAAACTGTGTGCAGCCTGCCCAGCTTTTCTGTTTTAGCTCACAGGAAAGGAGGTGTCAGGCTGCCCACAGCCATGAGCGCATCATCATACTTCACCAGCTGTTTTTCCTACCAGCTGTGTAGTGTCCCTGAAGCAGGTTCTTGGACTTCTCAGGACTCATTCCAGATCTACCCTGAGATGGCAATCAGGCTGTACAGGTCAGTAATTAGTAATTTCAGCTTGGGTCTGTCCTTTTTATTTCATAATTCTGCCCTAAGAACTAAGCCAAAATTCTATTCGAAAAATATGTGATTTGTTTTTTATTAGTTTTATGTATGTGGGCATTTCTGTCATTTACCATTTTGTAGGTGGTAAGCAGCAGGAAGCACATGGAATTCTGGCACCATGTTCACATCCAGGAAGGGAAATGCCATAAATAGAGGGAGGAGGTCAGGAAGGGTGGGGAGAGAAGAAAACCACATTTTGAACATCCACTGCCCATGGAGGCCATGCAGTAAAGTGGTCCAAATAATATTTGTTTGTTTGAAATATCTTAATTTGGCTGGAAGTATGGAACCCTTAAAGTAATTTTGAAAAGTAACACTTCCAAAAGTGAAAAATAAAATACTTCTTTTCAGTTAAATCCAAAATATTTGAAATGTCTATTTTCCCCCTTCTATATCTACTTCAGATTGAACATATTGCTGAATTTAATTTAAATTACCGATTTTGTTCTTATGAACAGAAGTCTCTTCAGATATCTATTCTGAGTAGTTAATAGGATACCTGACCTAAAATTTTCATGTGATTCCCATTCATCACAGGTCAGAGCATAACATGTTTGGAACCTCCTGAACTCTAAAAGAAAACCCTTAGATGAACTTTAGATTCATGGCATAGCTATATTTGCCCCTGCAGAGCCTAAACATTTTCACTGATAGCTATTATCCTTAGCTGGCAGTAAGTATCTTACTTACTGACCCCTTTAAGATCAATGGCAGGGCCTTTAAGTGGGTCCATGTTGCACCAGTATATAGCAAGAAGGCCCAGTGCAATGTGTTTTCATCTCTTTTTCCCTCACTCTGAGGGAAGGGAGGCTGTGCGTTGTTGATTCAGCTGGAGCTCCTGGGTGGCCCATGTGCAGTTGGTCACAGGTAGATGTATTGCAGCAGTGCAGACAAAATCCTGGATTACTGTGGTGTGACTGGTTCCAGGAAAAAGGGTATATCCTACTAGCCAGCACAAGATATATAGAAAGTATTCTTGGCCATTGGTACTACTTTGATGCCCAGAAATGGGAGAGGACACGACGAGGATGCAAGGTGGCAATACTTCTACAAAGAGGAATGTCTCTCCAGGTTTTTTACAAGTTTTTTTTTCTGTTTTGTTTCTATCTGGCTGATCCCTCTGCTTTTTTTTTTATCCTGGAATTGATTTTTATCAATTGATGACATGACAATTTAATAGCATCAAACGTGCTACATATGAGCATGGTAGCAGGGTAGAACTGTTACTGTTCTTAATACTCTTCCAGCAAATCCATGGACCTGACTTCACGAATGCAATATATCCAAATGGTGGATAAAATCACCACCTGTCAAGGCACATCATACACTTTGCTTTTCTTGTACCCAGTCTACTTTAGCTTACCAAAGAATCCCTCATCACTACTGGACTTTGTCTTTTCATCACTGTACTGTGTAAAAAGGCTTGCTAAACTGAGGTCCTCAGACTCTTTCAAAATGTGTCTGAGCTGGCTGTGTCAAGAACCATATGCAGCACTATAAATTGCAAACTTTCTGTCTGACAAGATTTCTTAAAGCAGTTTCCAGGGTCTACCTAAACTCTTGTAGGTGAGTAACACGCTGTCCTTCAGTCTTTGCCTACAGGAAGACATCCCATGGTCACGAAACACCTGCAGAACCTGGTCTTACTGTGTGGCGGTCTCATTGTGAAGATATTTCATCCTTTTGAGGCCATGAGCACCTCTAGGTTGATATTTGAAAGCTACTGTCTAGCAAATTAGGCACTTGGATGTTATGGGATTCACTTGTAGGGTAGAGCACTTGGACAAAACTCCCACTTTTTCTTACTCCATTATCTCACTCTATTTGTACTGCTAAAAGAGTAGGGAGTTAATATTCAACAGAAATCAGTGCTTTATTACAGCCTGTGGATACTACTAGTCCAAACAGTCTAGAACAACAGAACAATGCAGCTGTCAAAGGAAATCATTGATGTACTTCATTCTGAAAATGCTCCTTGGTACCTACCATGACAGCAATCCCAACCCACTCTCTCTGCCTTAGCTGGTAAAATAGCTCCCTCTACTGCAGCCACATCAGAAGTCTCGTTTGTAACAACCTGTGGTTCTTTGCCATCAGTATATTTATGAGCAAGCAGGTGTTTTCAAGGCCCCCTGAGATGTTGAACCGTACAGCTGAACACATTTTGTTTTCCACTTTCACCATATACCAGTTGTTGACAGGGATCATTCTCTGATACCAGAAAATCCCCAATCTCAATGATTTGATGACAATAGCTGCCAAAAACCAGACAAATATTTTTATCTATGCACTGTCAGTATATCTAAACTTTGTTTTTAAATGTGGGTAAAAAGTATGTGAGATAAGGAATTTGAAATCTGAAAGGTGTTCAAAATAGAAAGGAAATATTTATGAATGAAATTCGGCCTTGCATTCTGGAGAACAGAAATTCAGTTTCTGACCATTGGCTGATTGCTTCATGTCTCTGGGATGCATTTAGAATTCTCTTGAAAAACAGGGGTAGTTTGAGAATGATTCCTAATGTTTGTAGAAGGCTCAGAAGCATTAGTGAATGTGATTTTGAAAAACATCAGGCCAACAACAACCCAATCTTATGCCTCAGTGGTAAAATATTGATAATGATCACTGGCCAGTCCATTAAAAAAACTTGAACCCTACTTTTGCTTTAATACAATTGGATTTTTAAGAGCATTCACTGAAAAAAATATGCACACAGGAATTTGCACTTTACCTAATTCTAACAGAGCATGCTAATCCTCTGCAATATAAAAATAGACATTAATTTTTGAACTGTTTTTAACCTATAATGTGAATCTCCTTGGTCAAATTGTTTTTCCTCTTCCTGATCTTATCTGAAATACTTTGTTGAAATTACATAGGCACTGGGATCTGGAACATAGAGATACATATAACCATATGGTGGCAGATAAATGCTTTGAAATGTTTTGAGACAGTTCCACAAAATGAAATAGTCTCTACCTTTTGTAGAACAAACTCAAAAAGATGATTTTTTAAAGATTTGCCGAAATACTCTTATGGAGTAGACCTTCCCTTAAGCTTCTTGGCTAGGTCTCAAGCAAGCAGAGAAGGCAGATCATTCCCTTCCTGCTCCCCTACCACAGCTGTGACCAGTTCTAATGCCAGACTTGTGAAGGGCTTAGACTTGTGAAGACTGGCAGCTGACCCAGGGGAACCTTTGTCTGTGGATGTGCTGGAAGGTGTTGAGAGAGCAGAGCCTTTGAAAAGAAGGGATGGAAAAAATTAGATGAAATTCTGATATTCAATTGTTTGTGGGGTGGGAGAGGTTCATGACAGAGACTGATAAAAGAGAAATAAACAAAAACCATGTGGCTGCCTTGCTAAGGCCCATTCCATCAGGAGAGGTTCTGTGGGGATGCAGAACTAAGCAGGATGCCAGATCCTTGTCAGTTCTGGAAGGGGCTGGAAAGAGATGTGTGTCTGTGAGTTGGGACACCTTGTGTTTCCTCACTTTTTAGTCTGTCTGGGTGAAAAGTGTCGCATTCTGGGCCTCATTTACAAATAGCTCCAAATCGGCTTTGCAGGAAGTGGCCTTTCAAATGCAGAGTGTAGAGGCAGAAAGAGTGTAAGGAGGGAACCTTTACAGGTTCCTCTTCCATCCTGGCAACCAGAGTTCGATATCTCTTTCCATACACAAAGTCTGAGGAAAAAATTGGATGCAGCAGCAGCTCCCTGTCACTCAAACAGGATCACAGGCAGAATAGACCCTGAATGAGGAGAAAAATATAGAGATTTCGGCAAGGATTCTTAGACCGGGCAAGACCTGTACAGTGTTATGTCAGTGTGTGAGGGGAAAAACAGAAAAGGTGGTTGCAACCCCAGGAACTGGAAAGACCAGATGTGACTGTCAGTGCTGAGCAGGAATGGGAAGACAAGAAAAAGGCTGTTGCTAAAGAACTTTAGGATATAAAACAGACAATGAGAGGAGAAGGTCTTTGAGCAGGAGGAAGGAAACAGGGACAAGAAATAAAAGATTCTTCATGGGAAGAGAGTGAATAGGGTGTCTGAGAGACTGAGAGAGATTAAAAAGGGGATTCCATGCAGAAAGAGCTGTGTGAATATGCAATACAATACACTGATTTTTTTCTCCAGAGCAAATGAGTTTCCATACCAGTTTCAACTAGCTGACTAAATACAAATTATGTGCAGCTAGCACACAAGATGCCCTCTAGGACCTACCTTATCAATCAAGGAACCTCAGTTAGGTCTGTTATCTTAAGCTGATAACTCTACAGTATTGCTGCACAGACACAAGTCCAGTGTGGGGCAGCTGTGAATGAAAGTCTGAGTTACGTGTACAGTGAAGGTTTAATATGTGCATTTACAGACCACTTATTGCAATGTGACAATGCTCTCTGCTGGAGCTATGGGCTCCTAATGTAGTCCAGATAATATTTAAATGAGAAAAAATTACTTTAGATCTATATTGGAGAGGGAGAAGCAATGAAGTGATGTTTTTGTGAGCCTTGCACTTCTTGTGCTACTGGTTTTGACATGAAGAGTGGCCAATGAAGCCTTATTTTCTGCTTCAATGCAAAGAACAGATTTGCTGTTGGACTTGCAGAAGGTCATAGAGTGATAATACAGTGATTCATAGTAGCAGGACAGTGGTCTCCTGAGAGCAGCCATGAAATCTGAATTTGCTAACTGGAAATAATGATATTGTGGTGGAAGGCTCTCATCTGTTGCCAAAGACTTTTAGTGGAAGCTTGTTCCAAACCATTTTTACCACAGTTGTCTCTTTTCCTTTTGCTCACTATGATCCTTTCCTGGCACATAAAGATGAGAAGGATCATGCAATTTGCCACTTTTCTTGTCCAAACAGCAAAAATTTTGGAAATTCTGACTTTAACCAGAAGAAGCTTTGGAAGAAACAAATTAGCTCCGTTCACCTCAGTAGTGATTAAATGTCAGTAAAACTTTTATTTATGTGCAATGGAACTTACTGACAGTTAGACCCGTATTTAAACCTCTCCAGCCTCTGCTGGAGTACATGAGAATTGGACTGGGGCTCCTTGCTCCTGCAGAGGCTGGGAAGTTGTGGAGACATTGTTTGTGATAGACCATGGGGACAGAACGCAATTAGGGGCTTGGAGGGCAGTGTAGCACAGGCTTCTCTTCTATGTAGCTTTTACAAGATGTTTTACTGTTTTATGAGATTAACTTGAACAGAATCAAATTCATGGTGCAAAACCTTCAAGTGTTTTGAAATGGGAGCTGCTCACAATGTCCCATTTAGTTTGTT
This sequence comes from Rhipidura dahli, assembly GCA_013399225.1. Taxonomy (NCBI): domain Eukaryota; kingdom Metazoa; phylum Chordata; class Aves; order Passeriformes; family Rhipiduridae; genus Rhipidura; species Rhipidura dahli. Next base: position 302,785 of record VXAC01001944.1, read on the forward strand.
TTGATCATTGTTGAAACCTAGCAAGAGGTTGCTGCCTCTGAAGTTCAAAGTGATTCAGAATAGAACTCGATAAATATTCCAAATGTTAAAAACAACCTCCTTTTGTTTCTCTGGTTCTTAATAATGCTTGCCATGGAAACGCCTGCAAACCTTACTCTGACATCTTTATGACAATCCAGTTCTTATAAAAATTTCTCAATATTTCTTATCTCCTTTAGCAATCATATGGACTTTAAGAGATTTATTTCTGTTGCAGTTTGGGTTGGGGGGGTAATTTTTGGATTTGTTTTGTTGGGTTTTCTGGTTTCTTTTTCCCGTGAAAAATAAGAGAATAAAAAACCTGGGTATTTCCTTTTATTTACTGGAATGAAAAAGTGAAATCTAGAAAGCTGCTGGTCAAAATAAAAAAAAAATAGGTTGAATTTCTTGAAATGTTGTTTCAGGAGTTTAAATACATTACTTCACTTTGATCTTTTAAAATGCCTGCACTTTGTACACAGAAATTAAATTTTCAAAACAAAATTTCACATTGAGAAGAAAAAAAAAATTAGAAAAACTTAGTCACACTTGCACGTATTTTGAGGTTTTCCCCCTCCAAGCAATGTTGTGTGCCAGCAAAGTTAACTTCATGAAGAAAGTAAGAACAACCTTTAGAACATGATACCTGTGTATCATGTTCTAAAGGTTATTCTCTTTGTATTTCTCTCCTCCATTCAGTGCTATGATGCTATTAGCATTCTTGTTTTCCTGCTTAAAATGTCTTACATTTTTTCTTTATATTTTTATGAGACAAGTAACATCTCTCTCTCCTGAGAAATCACACAAAAACTCTCCATTATTTCATTATGGGGTCTGCAATCATCATAGATTTGCAAACTGTGCTTTTTGGGAGGTATGGTTTGTCTGCATAAGAGTCCAATGATTCTGCTTTAGTTTTCAACCCGTTTCTCTTGGCTTGATACCCCATAAAGATGGGTTATGTGTCTTCTTGTCCTCACAAGCCAAAACTGGTTCTGATCTATTGACTCGGACAGCTTGCTCATGGTCTGCTTTTTTCCAATGCTCAGATTTCTGAACACAATACGAAGGAAGAGGAAGAGTATTGTTTTTAAATGGATCAAACCTTCTTGTATTTTTAAACCATTTTCATGTCAATCACAATGAAATGTTCAAGTCTATATATATAGGGCAAGTTAATAAATACTAAAGTGATGGATAGCTCTTTTAAAAATTTCTCTAGACATCCACATCAGGTGGGTCACTGCCCCCACAATATGTAAAAGGGGCTGTGTGTACTTCTGAAGAAAATAAAAAAGATGTCTAAACAGAAGGATCCTGAAAGGAAAGTAATTTCCAGTTGGAAGTTTGAGTTTGTTCTTCTAAAATCAAAAGTAAAGCCAAGAGCTGTGGAGGTGTAAACTGGATTATATACAGGATGTGTGCTGTAATGGGGCAGCACTGACAATGTTCTCTGATCCTTTGCACCCTTATGACCTGTCATTATGAGACATTAGCTTTATCACATGTAACTGTATGACTTGGGAAAATAAAGTCTCTCCACACTTCTGTTTCACCAACCCAAGACTCTGGATTAGGTGCTGTGTGTGGGACAGTAAAAGCAGGCTTCAGCAGTAGTGTGTGTGCATCTTATGACAAAGAATAAACTTGAATATGATGTTGTTCATCATGATCAGTAAACAAGAAATCTGTTGTTAAGAAACTGCTTACCAGAACCTAAGCGGCACTGTAAATTTCAAGGCAATCTTTGGCCTCATCAGCTTGACTTTTCTAGGCTTTATGGGGTTAGGCTGCAAGCATGGAAACTCATGCACTGAGTATGCAATGGGAGAACTTTCTTATTGTTCCTGGAACACAGAAGAAAAGCATGCTGAGAACTGGAAGAACAACTTAGCAATAAAAAGGTGAATATGACAAGCAGCTCCCAGGGTATGAGCTTTCGGGCAATACAAATGAATTCCTCACCCCATATGGGCTGCAAGTAGTGGGTGAACCTCTAAATAAGCAGAGTTTGGTTAAGAATTCAACAGCTGGAATCTTCCAGCCATCAGAATCATATGTCTGTGTTTTATCTCCAAAATGCATAGTCTCACAAAACCTGAGCAGCAGAGCTCTCCTTGGAATATTGTATTAGATTTATTACTGAAACTAGAAGTACAGCAATTATTAAAAAAAAAAAATCACCATCTGCTGCAGTCTCCAGGTTGTTTTGAACATTTCTGTAGCATGCTGAACAAGGTTGTGATGATGTTTGCTCCTGGGGTTCAATTAGACTCCATTCCAGCATGGAAGGCTGGTTTGGCACAGGTATGACACTTACACTTGAACTTGGAGTTACATCTCAGAATGCATCACTGGCAGAAGTTGTTGGCTGCAGAAGGCAGAATGGCTAAGCAAAAAGATCCTGGTATAAACAGTGAAAAAGTGAAAACTCAGTATTACTGACCGGAATTATTTTCATGAGTTAGCAGGCTGGAAAAGCCTGACATTTCTCTGGGTGTGTCTAAGTGGCATGTTTGCTGCAGATAACCCAAGCTGCCATTGATTTGGCCAGAAGATGCCAGACTAGAATTTTCCTTGTATAAACTGTTCCTGAGCTTTTCCCCCAAAGTATTGGACATGCTTTTCATCAGTATAGGTTGGCATGGCTTCTTTTTCCATCTGCTTGGAGGAGGGGGACAGGATGGAGTCAATATTTTAGTTTCTAAAAATAACCATCCCAGTTCCACTGCCAAAAGGTTGGAAACTTTCACTCAACAATACTATTTAGAGTTTCCATTTGCTTTGGCTTCCTCCTCTAGATGCCAACGTTGTGGAAGAATATTACCTGTGTGAACAGTACAGGTTTATGTGAATGAGAGCTTATCATGCCAATCCAGCCAGCCAGCAAAGTGTGGCATCCTGAGGAGAACGAGGTGCAGGAGTTTAAAGAACAGAGTGGGTAGGAGAGGATGCTCTTCTTAAGGCATTGAAAATTCAAGGTGGAAAATCCAAAGAGAAGCAGTTCCCTGTAGATCATCACAGCCCCTGTAGATCATCACAGATGCCTGCTCTTTGCTTGTGCTTGCTTTTTCAAAGGCTGCAGCTCTGGCAAGTGCATGGATTGGGATGGTTGGTGGCACAATGGCAATTGCAGTTGTGAGCACTATCATCTGCCACCAACTGAACAGTAATTAATAAGGTCTGCCCTGAACAATTCCGCTGGCTTGTCAAATGCTGACATGTGCAACAAATTCTAAAGGGAAGAGACACTCGGTCTGGGGTCCCACCCATCCATTTCCCCTCCTCCCCCTCATCTCCTCACCCTACTTAGAAGAAATTTCTTTTTCCTTTTTTCTTTTTTCCCCCCTCCCACAGCAAATGCTACAATATATATAAAAAGACTTCAAAATATTTTTCTCTTTGGTCTATGTTTCCAACAATGTCATGGACTTCCTTGGTGTGGTATAGAGCTCCGTTATGAATTCCCAGAAAATGGGATTTATTTTTTTATGCTGATGCTTTGCAGCCATAAGAGTTCTGTGTGTTGCTGAAAATCACTGGTTGCTTTGGTCTGTAAGTGCAGCTCTCTTTGCTCAGTAATTACCTTCTCTGTATTCTGTTAGTTAGTTTTCAAGTCTCATTTTACTACAGATCTTCAAGAGATTATGTACCACAAATAAAGGAAAATATTTATTTACTTTGATCTGAGGAGTTCCTTGTACTGCATCTGTGTCAAAACATTGAGAGACATGTATTTTTTGTTTTAGTAGTGATCCATTAAATTGTCACATTTTCGAGGTAACTTCAAGGTATGACAGTGCCAGATCTACATGCAGTATAATTAATCACACAGAGGGTTAAATCAGGTGGAGAAACCCAGAGCTTGGTGTGGTTTCATTTCCAGAGAGCCTAAGCTGATGTTCTCTACAACTGAATAACAGTTATTCAAACATGCTATTCAAACAGTCTAACAGTTATTCAAATGTTATTCAACATGATATTCAAATTCTGAGTTCTGCTCTACTATGTATATCTCTCACTTAGTATTAATCACTTGCTATTATCTAATGTCCCAAGTAGACAAATACTTTTATATCTCTGCAAATGTGAAACTCAGAACAGCATTAAGTGTGTATTTCTCTCACACACTTCTGTGCTGCTTTTCTATACCCAAAGCTAGCAACATTTGAGCCAACTTCAGGAAGCAATAAAGCCATGGAAAAGTGTCAGTTAAACTAAAGTTAAAAGTGAGTGTGAATGGAAAAAAGTTTACCACTGTTCTTAATCACACTGCAGTCATTGTTTTCCATTGATTTTATCAAATGTATCTGGTGTAATTTTATCAGATGAATCCCATGAAATTGTCAACAGTGCATTATTCCATGGCTGCTTTGTAGCATTTGGAAACAGGTGCTATTGACTCATTTCTGTGGAATACAAAACTGAATAAAAAGGAAGAGACTACCCCCTTCTCCCCTCAGAAAATTTAGGCAGGAATTAACTGCCCTGAATTTGGCTACTTTGAGTAAAAGTAAGAAAGTACAGAGTATCAGTGAGAAAGTGCAGAATATGTTTTACATGCATGCACACATACACGTATATGTGTGCACATTTTCATTTTTAGCAATAGTGTCCCATGACAACTGAAAACTTGGCACCTTCCCTTATTCCAAGTCTGGCATGTTGCCCACTCTGCGGATAGAAGGAGTGAAAAGCTTTTCAATTTCTCCAATCCAATTCATTATGCAGCAGTTGCACAAGTTGCCACATGTGTGCTGTTAGGAAGTCTCAGTGCAAATGAAATAGACCTTGTCACAAAACACAGGCATTCATCATTGGTGATGCTGAGCTTCCCCATGTGGAGAATGATTAGCTGTCTTGAAGTTCATTTAAAAACTGATCAAAGCTGTGAAATGGGGCTGACTGGCTAATCCTGTTTATTCCCTCATGCCATTTGAAATTAATTGGAGGAAGATCAGAGGATGAAGACTGTTGTATACTACAGGTAGGAAAGGCCTACTGCTCTTTGTGAATCCCCTTTTCAATAGAATAAATGGAAACTTTTTACAACTATTTTGGATTCTCGTGGTGTATAGATTCAGCATAGCAAAAACCCCACCAAAACCTGAGGTTAAATAATATATGGTCAGGCACTATTCAGAGCAGCCACTGGCTGTATAAAATGTGGGACACATTTGAACTTCTCAAAGTGTGGGACACTTAGAAGTTCATTATTTCTCATGATATGTAGATTAGTACAAATGACTGGACCTTTTTTGTTTGTTTGTTTCTGTTTCCAATCTGGACAGTGCTGTACACTTGGAACTTCACTTGAGTCCTCTGAAGTGCTAATAGAATATAAGCAGGGTTGTAATCTCTGATTTGAACTTAAGAGGTTTGAGACTTAGAATAATTCACCTCTGAAGATTGTATTGCCATGACAATAGGAAATGGAGAAATTGAAACCTCCACCAAAAAAAGGTTGCATTGTCACTTAGACTGCTAGCTGGCAATCCTTCTGTTAGCAACAGGAAGGGTTATGCTGAGTGAAGCCACCTCATCATATGTGAATTAAATGTCACTGTTTCTTTTCCTGCATCTCTTTTGGTTATGGTCATTCTTAGAATCAAAGAAAGTGGAAGATAATTTTATTATACTTAATTTTATTATCTATTTTTATTATATTATTTTGTACTTTTATTAAACTTAATAATTGTTTGGAATAGGGATTTTAGTACTGGATATCTCTCCAGTGCAAATATACATAAAATCAGATATGATGTTTCATATATTAATTTTAGAAGGCAGGGATTGCACAGTGCCCATTACAATGAAGTCTCAATGCTGGTGGAGACAATTTTCACAGTGAAATCAAGTAATTTTTTGTGATAGCAGGCAGAATAATACATACAACAGACATTCCAGAAGCCTTGTCATATTAAGAAGATAAAAGTGCCTTATTTGATAATGCCATGAGATAGCAATATTCCACCTGCCTGCATTGCACCCAAATGGATGCAGATTCATCTTTCCAGTTCTGTTCTACTTGAAACAGTGACTGCTCAAATGGCTTCTGTGGCTCACCTTGGCAGCTCGGAAAAGCTTGTTTCAAGGGGTCCCTTTTTTGTTAACAGTGATTCTTTTAATGGATGTCTCTATGGTCCCTAGTTCCACCTGGAGTCTGGAACAGAAGTGTATAAATGTTCCACAGCACATGCTGGGATTTTCCAGCTCAGCCAGATGCTGGAAATCTTGGAATTCTTGCTAAAGAGCCTACATGTATCTGCCAGCTCAGTTGTTGCTGTGGAGGACTGATTTTGATGGCCTGGATGCCCCCTACTAGGCCTCTGTTCACATGTTTTGGTTTAGATGGTTTGGTTGGGAACTAGAGAGAAGGACACAACTTTCTTAGATACTGCCCAAATTTTTACTCTACCCTCTCCACATAAGATAAGTACTGGCAGGTTGCAATGTGTCATGAGAGTGGTATGGCACAAAGCTGTAACGGCCAAGGCTGGAAATGGATTGTCACTTGAAAAAGAAATACTGGCTGTGCTTCTTCTCTTTTACCCTACGATTGTATTTAACTTTACCAACCATTTTTTTCTGGGCCGCTTTTTTTTTGTGCCAAATCCTTTATGCTGGTCAATGCACTAAGAAAACAGGACTCATCTTTTCCGTGCCTGGCTTTTTACTCTTGTAAGGAGAGGGCTAATTATTACTGCATTGAGAGTTTAAAAAACCTTAAGTACTTCATTTTTTCCCACTCTTCCAAACAATTTCATAGATAGTACAATAGATTGTGATATTATCTTGTTACAGAAAATGCTGCTTGTATTTCTTTATTCCAACATTTTTTGTATCTTCTATCCAGCAGTATGCCTAGAGTTAGGCTGCTGCTGCCTGTAAGGTTAGGAGTGTAATTTCTGGTTTGTCATATAACACCATGGATGAGTGAGTATGCACTAACAGCCATAGATATCAGTAGTACTAAATTCTGTCACAGGTGTACACCTTAGAGGAAAGATTAAATAAAGAAAGCAAACATCTTTCCATAACTCAAGTCTAGATGGGAACAGGGAAAAATTGTTTGTGCCAACCTTTCTTCTCTCTGCCCACTTTCATCCCACCATTTTAGTACCAAACAGAACCCAAACCTTTGGAACGTCTAAACATTTGGAACAAGATGTTCTTTCATGTCTGGTTTCCATCTGGGCCTGGAGGCAGAAATGCCAGAATACCACAAGACAAGCCTCTTGCATGCCATTTCTGATCATGGACAGGAATCTGGCCTGCCCCCCAGAAGGGCCTAGATGTGTTACAGGGTTAGCAGGCATTCCCCAGAGCTCTGGGAAGTAAAGCAGTGTCAGACCATCAGCCCCTTAGACTGTACTTTTCTCGGTTACTGGATACACACAGACTTTCCCATGTAAATGTAGGCAGTACTTGAGGACTTTCCAAGCACAGCACTGGGCCAGTTTGTGACAAATTCTGTAAGCAGATCATGGAAAGTGTTGCCCAAAATGCCCAACAAAGGTGTGTAGGTCTCAGCTGTTCTCAACTGTAGTTCAATTTACAGCTGTCCCTCTATGCTGTTGTTAAAGACACAGATAAATGTATTAATATATGAAAGAGGATCCTTCCATGAAAATAAAAACAGCATTTCTGAAAACATGTGCAAATGAGTGCAAGTTTCATGGAGTACAAAGATAGTAAATAAGAAAGTGTTGTGATGTTGGCTACGTTTGTTAGTTTAAGAGCATTCTTTGGGCTTCTGTGTACAGCAGCAAAATCCCTCAGTCTGTCTATCTTCCCTTACCCTGACAAAGTGCCCTAATTAAGGGGTTGAAGATGTTATTGCAATACTATTCATAATGTATACACTTTGCAGCCCCTCACATCTGTTTTCTGCACTATTTATCTAATCATCAAGACCCTTATTCATATTTGCCTTGGAGATAACACAACAGGATACCAAAAGATTCCTGGGCTGAGAGGAAATGGCAGAGGGTTGGTGTAATGGGCTAATTAAAGACTTCAAGGTCAGGCTAGAGAAATCCAGAATGCTGTGGTGTGGAGAGAATCACAGGATGCACAGAACTACCCCATTTTTAATGACACAGGCGTGATCAAAGCCACCTGAACATTACATTCCAACAAACATGCCTCTGCCAGATCAACCAGCTTCTGATAAGTGACTGATGTTCTCAGCCACACATTGTGGGAAATGACAGGTTTTACTTGCATGTGAGGAATGATGAGGAATCCAGGCTGTTTATGAGAGCAGAGAGCTTGCTCTCAGTAAGGTACTGACAAGCCACATGTGAGTCCATCAGGCTTTGCTCTCTTCTCTCTGACCTCTCAGTTGTTTGACTGCCTTGGGTCAAAGAGCTCTGATGGCAAAGTAAAATACAGTATGAAGGTGAAGTCTGTGTTCTTTTCAGTGTGTGCTTTTAGATAAAATGCCTTCCCATATCACTTCCACTGCTAATATATGGAGCTGCAGAATATTCATATTCGTTATTTATTATAGAAGTGGGCTCGACAGCCTAGATCATTGCGTGTTACTTAGGTTTAATTTCAAAAATTCCAACAGAATGAGAATTATACAAAATTTCACTGCAGAACAATAAACATATTTTGTAAGAAAACACTTTAAAATTATTTCATATATCTGTTTACCTAGAGATTTGTATGTGCTGTATGAGGTGGATGAACTTAATAAAAACTTTTAAGTCAAACCTCATTATTTTAGAAGTTGGAATTATGAAATAAGGTTTTCTGGGTACTTTCCAGGTGTTACTTTGTTGAAGTCAGAAGATAACAATGAAACTTCCACTGTAAATATTGCAAGTAGTTCTATGTGACAGCTGAGTATCACTTGTGTAGCATGAGTTAAGTGAAACACAATAAAAGATGTACAAGGTCAGAGGTGAAGAATAAGGATATGTGTAGTAAAAGGAGTTACAGAGTGCTGGCTATTTCTGCGGCCAATGTGATGGGAATTTGATCATAGGAAATTAAAGGTTCTGAGCCACTAGGCTTAATGAATTAGATCCATGCTCAGAAGGGATGGCTGTAGCAAACTCGGACTCTTTGTAGACTGAGAGCTGGATACTTAAAACAAGTGTGAGGACATTTCAATTGTCTAAACATTACCCAGTGTTTTGTACAGATCTTTATGGAAGAGAGTTTTAAGGAGACATTTGAAGAATTTAAGGGTCACATGCTCTGCTTCTTCATCTGGCTAATGTCACTACTAAATCCATTCTAAACAAGTGACTGTTAAAGTGTGTATTTAAAGAATTGAGAAGACTTGCCAAAATAAGAGATTCAAAGTTTAGAAAGAAGTTGGAGCTTCAATCTGCAAGAGTAGTTTACCAGCCTCCAGGCTACTGCAACTTCTCCCTGGCCATCCCTCAGCCGTGCAGACAGCCTAATTGTTTTGGCAACCAAGTGCTTTCTCCTATTACTGACCAAAAGAGTATTTTACAGAAGGGCTATCACGTCCCATGGTAGGGTATGTCTTAATTGGAGCCTGGGTGTGCTTTGTGCATGGCCAGAGCCCTTGCACACTCTGCAGTGCTGCTGGCTCTGCTCCCTTTGGGGAATATCCCCATATCACTCCATGGTCATAGTTGCAGTTGCCTGACAGCCCTTGCTTCCATAACATAATAAGGCTGTGGTGTCTCCATGGGAAGTTCCTGTCTGTGCTTTAGAGCATTCAGAGCACAAATCCATTTTCCGTCACTGTATCATAAATTTGGTTATGAATTTGGGGAGAACTGGTAATATGACCACAGATTTCTCTGACTTGGAGATAAAATAGAAGCAACAGGAACTGTCTATATTCTGAAGCTTCAGTGGAAAGTCCATTTTGAGTTTGCTCTGAAATTCTGCCTTCTTTCAGCTGCTTCCCATACTGTATTTCCTTCATTTACAGAGGACTGGCTCAAATGTCCCTGTTTAAATTCTGCTGAATTTTGAATATCAAACAGAAGTTTGGTAGCACAGATGAGAGCAGATTCTTCAGACATGCCTGTTTTCTGACCAGGGCACTACGAAGTGTTTGCCTGCCAGTGTTTTCCCCCAGAAAGTGAACTCCAGCATAGTGGCCTGATGAAAATTACCTAAAGGCTGGGGAATGGAATAAGCTTAGTTTAGCCAGAATTGGCTATTGTAGCGAACTATAACCTCTGAATTTTTGAGAGGTGGGCAAAGAGACTCAAGGCTGAACCCAGAGATGGGCTACCAAACAGTCTCACGGCAGTAGGAATCGCAGCTATTTAACTGCTTCTAGGTCTCCTGCATGTTTCCTATCAACCGTGCACAGGACTTTGGGAGAAGATTTGCTTATGACATCATTATAGAAGAACACTGATTCTAGTGTTCCTAGTTCACTGTCACAAAAGAACAGTGTACTAGGATTTGTAGAGTTTTCAATGTGCCAAATAACATGGCTAGTGGTTCAAAAAACATGAATTCTACATCTGCATTTTTTTTTCCTGGCTTCTCAAGTGATTGCGAGAAAGCTTATGAATTTCCTTCTTTTTCCTTTCCTCACCACTGAAATGGGACCTCCTTTGTAAAACACTTGAAAATCTGTGGGTGAAAAGTTCAAGACACTGGTTCAAATATTTAGTGTTACAGTCATATTAATATCAAAGATGTTGATGTTCGTGTAGTCTTCTGTATCTGGTCCAAAGATTAGGACCTGATCAAAGGTATGGTTAGTTGGGTTTTCACAGCCTGGCTAAGGCTCTGTCCATCACTCCCTGATGGACCTCAGTTATCATTAAAGGGCAGGAGGCCACTTCCTTATGTGCTGCTACCCCTTAGTGGTCTGAGAAGAGACAGTGGCCAGTGTGAATGGCCAGTGTGAATGGCCGTGATGAGCAGCACACCCTGCTGCCTGTCACAGTCACAGGTTAATTAGGGTACAGTAATTTGTGAGAACATTAATAAATACAAATCACTCTCTAGAGGACTGCAATACATTATTTTACCTCTCAACAATAACAGACCTTATTATCTTTCAGGGAGAAGCTCCTGTCAGGGCAATCAAGGATGGACACTTTTAATGAAGACGAATGATCTCCTTCAAAGGAGCGGTGAGCCTTGATTTGGCTTAATGGCTCACTAGTATAAAGCATGGATTTAATCAGAGCTCTAGCTTCTGTCATGCATGGGCCTTGAAGTCAGGTAATTGGAGGCAGGTGCTAAGTACAATTTAAATGAAATGTCTAGTTAATAAGGACAGTTTGAAACATGCCATTTATACCCCTCCCCCAAGCCTGAGTCCTCTCAGGGACATGAAGGCAGCCAGCTGTGCTCGGGAACCAAATGACTTAATTTCTCAGCATTGCCTTTCACGCTCATAATACTGTACTGCTACTCTTAGCTTGCCAGATGCCCCAGTTGGAATGACCTTCTTTCAGACAAGATGGGCAACTGAGGGACTGTTAAAGATTTTTATGCTTTGTTTTGTGATGGAAGAGGCAGCTGCACCAAAATCTGGACAGCGATGAGGTCCATAAGGTTCTGGCTCTTAAATATCTCAAAGTCCAGTGAGGGAATGAGAAGGATCGGAGTAGTTTCCCTAATTGTGGATCTAAGTGTGGCCTTCCAGGCTGCACTGTGCATTTTAGATGGTCACCACTGCTGTGTCGATATTGAAGTCTGTGTGACATCCAGTGGCTCTCATACTGGAAACGGAGGGACCTTCCGAAGGACACCAAAGTCCTTTCCTACCTGCTGACCTGATATGTTTCCTTCCAGGAACATCACCACGGTTTGTATTTATATTCATATCTTTTTCCTTTTTGGTGGTGATGGAGCATGAAGGAGAGCAGATCCTCTGAACTTTTGGGTGCCAGCAAGAAACTTCCTACTACCTGTGGCCTATGTGCATTGGAACCATGTAGGAATTGTCAGCATCACTAAGTCCTGTGCTTTAAACAGAAGTATTTTAACTATTTTTTCTTTTTTCCCCCTGAAAAACTGGGTTATGGAGTCACCTGCTTATGAAGTAAAGAATGCTTGTGGCTGAGGAAGAAAATCTGAACATATAACTTCAATTGCAGCACTACTGTATAAAAAATACTTATTTTTAAAAATTAATTTCAAAGTTTTGAAGAAAGGCCTCTCTTGTTTTCAGGCATTTGATGTCAGCAATGCTAAACCTTATAGGGTGTAAAGGGAATTATAGAAAGTTCAGTGAATATCACTAATACATTTTTCATGTTCTAGATTTGCAGACATGAATCAACAGGACGCAAAACTGGGTTTTAAATCCTAATTATCAGTTACTTAAAAATAGGGTTTAGAAGGCAAAATCATAAGAACAATACTGCTGGTACTATAAGATCTCCTTTGTTCCTTTTAGGCCTTTCTGCTGTTCTGTGAAACAAACAGTTAAGAGTAGTGAATTCATAACAAACCCAAGAGTTTTCTTCTGAGGGAGAAAGTAATTAGCCACTGGGTGTGGAAGCATTTTCCATTAGCAATTTTTTAAACTCAGACTGCAATGCAACTAAGCCTGAAGGGACTACATGACTGGGAGAAACCACAAATCTTCACTACAAGGAGATTTCTACGATCAACTGCTGTGAGACTCATTTCTTTGTCAAGGAAGTGCACACAGGCAAACAAGGACCATTGGTGCAGCTAAGGAGTCAGATATTTCTGTGTGCTATCTCAGGATGACATGTGCTGTTCTGCTTTGCAGTAGGGCCAGGCAACAGGTAGGGCTGCCTCTCTACAGCAGGACTAAAGTTGCTAAACCAGAGCCACAGTAGGTAGGTGCACCTATTTCTGACAGCAGGGTTTGACAGCCATACTGGGAATTGATTTCTCTCCATTAATACTTCATTACAGCAGGACCGTTCAAGATAAGTTGACCTCTAAGGAATCTTTTTTAAAGAAGAATTAAAGTAATCTCTGGCTCAAATTGCTTATTGAAGTGCTTAGAAACAGGAATGGCTCCTGGGGCCCTCTACAGTTTTGTCTAGATTTCAGAAAACCAAAGAGGTTTTGGCTTTTTAGATACATTTTGAAATTCATTGTTAATACTTTTTCATTCTTTTCCCTTCATCTGTCTTTTTTTCTTTATTTGAGAAAAAAAATTGATGAGCTATAATTAACAGATGAGAAGTAGAACAATATTGGGAATGCAAATGGATCAAAAAAAGAGCCAGAAGTAAAATATGGGCCTTTTAGATTGGAAGTTAGTGTTCAGCTGATCAGTCCTGCTATCCTTCTGCTTTATGACTTGAATTCCTTACAATAGCATCAAAGCTGGAAAATTTCCCACCAGTTACAAAACAAATAAAAGCAAAATGCTCAGATGGCCTTTCAAGTTTGTAGCAACATTGTGGTCATGTATCTGACTGCAGCTCAGGCAGCTGCAAAAGAGCTGCCAGCTATTAGAAATACTGTCTAGCTGCATTGGGTACCAGAAGCAGTGGACATTCAACAGCATGGGCTGCACCACAAACTGAACAAGGCTGGCTGGTGTGTGAGCAAAGGCATTGTGTCAGTTGTGATCATGTCTGCCTGTAGTGAAGGAGAAATGCAATGTTCTGTACATGGCAGAGGCTTGTGCTTCTAATCCCAGAGTCACGTGAGTGTAAGTAGGGTTTGTCATGACAATGAATGCTCATGGGAGGGAGAAAGGAAGGGTGGCTTGATTCTATACTAGATGACAGTGTGTTACAATGTCCACCTTGCCTTTTAACTGTTGGTTGTTTCTGTGTACTTGCCAAAGCAAGATGTTTGTGGCAAGAAGAGAAATTACTATTCTGTCAGAAAAGAAAGCATTGGAAATAGAACAGTACTGTTTTTAGTCATTGTTCTAAGTGAGGAAAAAGTTCCCAGAAGAAGAGGTTTTTTGTGATAACTGTATAGATCACTTTAGTTGATGTAGGAAAAAACACTGGAGAGAAAGCTGAGGCTGGAATTGTATTTCCCCTCTTCTTCTCAGGAATCAGAATTGGAGCCATGTAATCATGTAATGGTGAATAGTTTGTGTGTCTTCCTTCTGCAGTCATGAACTTCTCAAAAGATATACACAACTCTTAGAGGCAACTCACGCCTTAAAGTGAGGATGTTCCAGTTTGGATTGAAAGCTATTTTGATAGGCTAGGAGGAGAACACAACAGTGATTGCTGCAGTGGGCAGGACACAAGACTGACTAGGCTTACCCTCTGAGTCACAGGAGTAAGACATGGGACTATCTCGTGAGCTGAATCACCCTGAGACTGTTAGCTTGTCAGGGCACCAACAAATGTGGCCAAACAGTGTTTGTTCTTCTGCGTGCCCTTGGCTGCTGTGTACTCTGTAGGGAGCAATGTGCAATCTAATCCCAGCTACAAAGGACAAACAGGCTCCTCTGTTCTTATGGATGATGGTTGCTTCAATACAATGTCATTTGCTGGTGCAAAAAAAACAACTGCCAAGTTTGCCTACAAGCAAGGTTGCAGAAGTAAGACACTAGGGCAGAGATTCATTGATACTGATCAGGATTCACTTTCCCAGCTCTGGAACTTGCTCACTGTAAGGCCAAGTCATTTTGTCTCAATGTGTGCTTCAGTGTCAATAAAAAGTCCATAAATAATGCTCTCAGAAGTGAATTTATTTGAAACCCAAGCTGCCATAGTCAAGCCAGCCCCCACAATACCTCATGCTTATTCTGGGGCCATGGGGAACATAGTTCTTTCAGGACAATAGATGTCTGCATCATGGTGAATTTCTTTTCCTTCTCTCATTAAAATCCATTCATTTTCGGCTCAGCCTCTTCATTCTCAAAAATCTTGGATATTTGTCAACTTTTATTCATCTTACTTAGTCTGTACATCTAATCTCTTTGAGTCTAAACATTTCCTCTGATGGCAGAGCCTTGAGAGTGCAATTCTGCCAATTGGGATGCATTGAGGAGAACCTCTTGGCCAGCTGGCTCACTCTTGGGGAACGGACATATTTGAGTAGTGAGACCTCAGGCATTTATACTGTGCAGGACCCCACAATGCTCAGAACTCAGTAAAAATCAGAAGATAACCACTGCCTAGAAAAGCAAAATGCTTACTGGCAAATGTTTCTCAAATTGGGTATGGAAAGCTGGCTTCAGTGCCCAGTTTAATTCAGTACTCCCTACGCAGTTTCAGGCTGGCCACTTCATCTGAGTATGTAGCCTGGAAGGCAGGAACACAAGCTTGCTTCTTGTGCATGTTATTGTATCTGCTTCCTGCTCTGACGTGTTTCAGGTGGAGGAGAGCAGAACGGGGATGGTGTTACTCCCTAGTAGTGAGTGAAAGGAGATTGACTCCTTTCAGATAAAACAGCAGTGAAATCATAGCAGCATTGGCCCGGTGATGATTCAGCAGCGTTTCATCCATTGACAAGGAAAGACTGTCCTCAGCTCCTTACCCTGTTCTCTTTAAAAGGGAAAGATACTGTACATCCCTGGCACTCAAACAGGAGGCTTCTACTGCCCTAACTGCAGAGATCCTTGAGAGCTTGGTGACATCTGGTGGGAACTGGAAGGATCACAAGACCTTTGTGATAACTGCAAAATAATTTATAAAAACAAATTTTAAAAACAGTTCCCCCAAAACAAGAAACAAAACTTTATAGATTTTATGCTCAGAATCACAAGAGTACAAAATCTAAACATGATGTTATAATGATAGATGCTGAACATTGTATCGTTCAGAGATCAATGGCTTGAAATGCTGGTGGGACATAACAGAGCTGAAATACAAGGAATTTGTCATTGGATTTCTGCAGGAATGTAAATTCCATCTTTTTATCAGTCTGTTCAGAATATCAGTATAAAACCCAAATTATGCAGGTCACCATGCAGCTCTAGGCCCCTATGATATAACCAGTCTCTATAATGCTGAAATTTGCAAAAAAGCACATATAATACCTCAGCCTGGAATGTACAATTGTGGGCTTGTTCAGTGACCCACTGAACTGACAGATATGTGTGACCAGAGTTAGGATGAGGTGTGGGTCTGTCAGTGGGCACAAAACTTGAGTGATGGTAAAGCTAGTGAAGTTAAAGTTATATTCAGGCTAATTCTGGTCAGGAAAGAAGAAGGGTGTTGCATGAAGTTCAAATGAATTATCCTGTTTGATCTGCGTGAATATGTATGTGAACAGGTTTTCCCTTTTTTTCTGGATCTTTTAAATCCCATAAAGGTAAGCACTATTGCCTTTCCTCTCATTTTTGTAAATGCACTTTTTAGATCTAGCTTTGTACAGCATTTCTGCAGCTTCCTTCACAAGATGGAGCAAATAATAACCAGCAAGATTTTCTCCCAGTTTCTTTTAGATATTGGAACAGTATTTCCCCTGAAAAACAGAGCATTTCCTGCATATGCCAGAGGTTTTGTGAGATCTTTGATAAAGAGAGAAAAGTCTGAAATGTTATTAATCAATCTCCTTTTCTTCTTCCTCCCTTTTTAGGATTTGTAATGGGAAAGAATGAATTTAGGAGGGAATCAGTAAAAGGATGGTGAAAGTTTTCAGGAGCAATTATGAAGGCTACATCATAGATCTAGCTGCACCTACTAGTCCAGAATGTGGATACACATTGAAGGATGCTGAAATGGGACCTTAAAGCCACTGGTAAGTTTAAACAGTTGGAGCCTGTTTCTGCAGCTTATTTATCTATTCATCCTTTGGTAACAAAGAGTTAGCTTAGAGGACAAAGCAGGGTGGATTTTCAGCCTGTCAAGTCCAAAGCAGATGCCCTTTTAGCTGCTTTGGAGAAAATTTTTTTCTTCTAATGATTCTGGTTGTGTGCCTTTAGCAGCTCAGACCTCTGCCTCCCTTCATGTGCCACTTCATCTCGGCAGTGATATTGTGATGTGTAGCATCACTGCTGATAACCTTTTTAGCAGAACCAATTCTCCACAAACCTTCATATATGAGGCTACTTGCCATTGCAGAAGCTCTGTCCCTATTGTGTATGACAGCTTGAGGTGACCTAACTCGCTCCAATGGGTGCATCACCCATATCTTTGCTGGATGACTTTCCCCTCTGACAGGCCGTTGTCACCACCTGTCCCACCAGGACACTGTGAGCCCTTGCCTCCTGTTCATGCAAGCACAGATCTACTACATGCAAGCACTAGACCTTGCTGAAAGCTGGTCTAGTGAGTAGGTGTTTGCATGGGCATGGTGAGCACAGGGCATGAGCCTAAAGGTAGCTGCGTAGACCTAGGCCTTTAACATAGTGGACTAAATGGAGTCTTTGGAGTGCAGAGTTGGGTAAGGCCACTGTTTTAGCTTCCCTGACCAGCGCTGGAGCAGGATGCAGTTCTGCCGACAATGAGGAGTCCATGGAACTATCATGACACAGTGGTAAGCTGCTAAGTCCATGCACAGAAAGCCTTGTTCAGTGCTATGCTATACCAATGACATCTTTTGGGTCAGAAAGCTTCTCCTGCCCAGACAGGAAAGAAGGTAAAATCCACACATACAAAGTCTCTGCTAGCTGTAAAAGGACACTTGATTGAATGCCTTTTATTCTGTTCTGTAGAAAGCATTGTTACATACATGCAAACACACACATATTCCTTTGTCTTGAGGATTGAACTGATGTCTGATTTTAGTGTAGATTATTCTGTGATTTAGCAGAAGGTGAGAACAAAGGAAAAAAGAACTTTACTACAAGAAGTTAAAGAAGGGTGGGAATTCTCCCTGCTAGCCCCATTTCCTACCTAATTTGTTGACAGCCTGCATCCATTACCAGCCTGCTCCCATGGCAGGTGAATGCATCCACACTAATGCAGATGCCCTTCCCAATCTTGCCAGCTTTCTCACATGCCAGTACACACCATATGTGTTTGTGATATGAGATGAATTTGGAGAGAGTATATTCTACCTCTTCCAGAAGTTAAGACAATTGCAATATACAGGCTTGGTACCCTCAGTGGTTGAAGAATTAATTGAGAGTTAAAAGCAGAATAGTCACATCCCAATCAGTGTTCAAAGAACAGCTGGACAGGAAACGAAGTGTTGGCATTTTGGAGAGAAACTGTGAAGGGAATTAAACATGTGTAAACACTGGCTGAAAGCTGTGGAGAGGGCATAGCTACCCCTATCTGTGCTGTGTAATGATTGTGAGGCAAGTTGAACTGAAGCAACAGAGGGCAGCAGCTTTGATAACAGGTTTTTTTTCCTGTCCAAGGCTGTAATCACTTCAGCTTGCTATAGACCATTGATCCGTGAAGTCCTGGCCACTTGGAGGTAGCCTAGCTGCACTTTGAGCCTAGCTGCACTTTGAGCCTAGCTGCACTTTTAAAAGCCCTCAAGGGCTTTTCAAAAAAGGAGTCAAGGTGCATAAGCAGAAGTGAAGTGTGTAAACCTTTTGCCCTATTAAGAGTGGAGAACTGTTGACAAAGGAGAAGGAAAAAGATGTTTTATTGATAGGATATTTTTAACAGACTTGTTGTTTGTGTCCTCAGTTTAATCTGTTTTCTTCTCAGAACTCCAAGGAAGTAACTGAGTTTTGATGCTTTGATAGAGCTCAAAGCAGCGTCATGTAAATCCCAGGATGACTCCTAGGATAATTGAAACTTTTGGGCCACTGACAATGTCTAGCAGAAGAGCATAACCCAGCAGCCACCCAGCTCTTAGCAAGGGATATAAGGGAATGTTGATGAGAGGAGGAATAGGTGGAGACCTATTGTATGTCATTGAAAATCTCAGCAGGACCTGGCATGGAGTGCTCTGGAAGGAGATGCTCTTGCCTAGAGCAATGTTGCTCTGAAGGAGTTGGGTGTTTGTATTGAGCTGAGAGGTGTGGTCATCCCAGTGCTGCTTGGCATTCCAGGCTTTGTCTGGGTTCTGTCTGTGGGAACAGTTTTAGATCTTTTGATCGAAAATTGCTGTCAAGCAAAAGGAATGATGCTGAGTCCATGCTAAGTGACTCAAGTTAGGTGATACTAGCAGAATTTCTAGCTGTGAAATAACCCCTTTGTTCCTACTCATTTTTCAAATAATACATTAGCAGAATCCTACTCTTTCCCTTAGTGAGATGTTTTCCTTAATTATTCAGTGCTAATTTCCTAATAATAGAGAGATATATGCTACATGTGTCCTAACACACAGAGGTGAAGGGGAATGTGTAGTAACTGTAAAGTGCAAGCATGAAGAATATTTTATGTTTTGTGTTGTCTTTTATTCTAGTACTCACCCAACACTTCCCAAGCATTACCTGTGACTCATCTTCTTTAAGACAGCAAAGCAGTAGATAAGGAAAATGAGGCATGGTACTGTTAAGGAACTTGTCTTAAAATTAAATATAGATATGATGAAGAGAGGAACCCAGGAGTTCTGGAGGAATATGTAGTGCTATTCCAAGTTAAATAAACTAACTTTTTATTTCTTATATCAAGTGAAAGTCAAAATTCCCCAAGAGTTATTGAATTGTTTCAGCTTCGAATTAAAAAAAGTCGGAAAGGATTGTCTGTGTTCCTGTTGAATACTCAGATACAAGTTTTGCCTGCTTTCAGTGGGTAAAAAAGAGTGGAAGCAGCATAGGTTAATGAGAGACCAAAGCTCAGTTCCTGTTTCTGGAACAAGAGCAGCCTCCTGATGAGCATGAAAGTGTCATCAGATGGTTCCTTTGAAGACATGGTGCTAAACCTGCAGTAAAATCTGGAGCACCAAAATAAAGAGCTGGGGCAAGTTTGGGATTTTCTTACAAAGACTCAGATTTGGATCTGTTGTTTCATCCAAAATTTCTGAAAGCATATGTGCTAAGTTTCTGTCTGGTGTAGGGCTGCTTTTGTATGTGTTACTATTTGTAGCAAGACTGCAGGCTAGGCATGCTTTCTCCTGATGTTGTAGCCCAAGCTCCTGCTTTATCAGCACTTTTACAAATACAATAACAGCAGTTTCCTTGCTCTCGTGGTGAGGCTTTGCTTTGTGAATACTTGTGTTGCTATAGCTACATTTCCCTAATGTTCATTATTTTTCATAGTGTCCTTGTCACTCATCCAAAGGTGCTGGCATCAAGCAAGCTCACAGCATGTCTTTTCTGCCTTGGGAACTGTTGGTAGGTGTACTGAATGAGCCAAGAGGTACTGCAGCTGGTGCTTTGCCTGGAATAAATCTGCTTCAGCCATGAAGGAAGTGGTAATGGAAGTAGTTAGAAGCTTTTTACAGCAGTGTGATGGGAAAGGAAAGTCTACAGTCACTGGCATGTCTGTCCCAGAGTGTTGAACAGGAAGGAGAAGAAGGGATTGTCATCTCTCAAGAGAACAAATGCAGGGAAGGGAGGGAGCACAGGCAACTCCAGTTAATTGCTAGGTTGTGTAATGAGCTGGGGTGCTGGACAGCTACTGTATAGTCCCCATTGTGTCTGTCGCCTGGTTGGGGATGTACTGCTCTCAGGCATTTTAACTGCTTTTTGGGGTTTTGGTTTTGAATGCTTTAATGAGAAAGCTAAATAGCTGTATAATTCAGAACAGGATTGCAAAAAGTTCACTGTCCCTCAGGCATGAATGCGTAACTGGTGCTGTGCAGAAAAGGCAGTGAATTCTGAACAGCCACATACTTCATATGGGAGGACACTGAACAGTTAAGACTAAGTAAAAAACTAGAGATGATCATTGGCAGACCTTTCAGACTGACATCCAAGAGATGCTTCATACTCTACATCTTCTCTTAATTTCCCATATTGGTTTCTCAGGCCTTGATCAGTCCTTAAGTGGTATTAAAACAGCAACTATCATGCGTCAATAGGTACAAAAAATCCTGTACTTCCTAATTTCAGTAGACTGGTGGATGTAGCTGTTGGATGGAATCTTATAATCTCTCTGAGCCAGTACTTGCATACTGAGGCCACTGTGAGGATTAAGAAATTGGAGTTAAGAAATGTCTGTTGTATAAGGAGAAGCTGAGAGAGTTTTGGATGTTTATGATGGAGAAGAGAATGTACAGAAGGGTCTTATCAATATGTATAAATTCCTAAAGGGAGGGAGTAAAGAGGTAAAGAAGCAGAAACAGATTCCTCTTAGTGGTATCCATAGACAGAACAAGATGCTATGGACACAAATTACAATCCAGGAATTTCGTTTGAACACCAGAAAAAAACTTTTTTACTCTGAGGATGGTCAAATACCAGAACAGGTTGCCTAGACAGGTCAAGGAGTGTCGATCTTGGAGATACCCAAAATCCACATGAACACAGTCCTGAGCTCAAGGTGACACTGCTGGGAGTTGGAGGGTTTAGACTGGATGGTTCCCAGAGATTTCTTCCGATCTCAACTGTTCTGTGTTGTGGTTCTGTGATCCAGTGTTAGTTGTTCTATACTATTGGGCTTGGAGAAGCATGAATGAAGTATGAGGTTCTGTTATTCCTGGTGTGCACAGAGTGAGTGACCAAGACAAAGCCAATTATATCAGTATGGCACTACAGAACACTTTTCTGGTTTCACTTATTTCTAACCCTACAGAGCTAAAGTTTATGTGCAAACCACATATCTTTGTAAGTGCTGTGCCCTTCCATCACACACATTACCGGACATTTAAAAGATTCATCTAGTAGTGGACTCTAACTCTCAGTCTGCTTAGTCTGCAAGGGCGAGCTCTCTTTTAGTGTAAAGAGCTCAACTGACTTCTATTTTTTCTAGTATTACAATAATATTTAGTCATCTTTACAAGCAATAGGCAGGCAATCTTCGTGTTGAGTCCAGTTTTGTGATTTAATAGCTGTGAGAAATACCATTGTCCTTCACTAATAACTGAGTGTTTTGCACCTGGAGTTGCTGTTCCTGTGTAATTCCAATAAGTAAAACACTCCAATTATGCAAAGTATTATTTGAAGTGTTATTTATTACTGCTAACGCTGTAAAGGAAGAGAGAACACTATAGATAAACTCGCATCCCTTCAGATGTTAAGGACTCTGACTTGTGCAGCATCAAACAAGTGTCCAGTCTGGGTGCAACACACTGTGCAGACCCTGTCTGTGGTAGGGTTGCCCCATTTTGGTAATCTGAACTATTATATTATATTTTTACAAGAAAACAATTCCATTCAGTATTTATATTTTCCAGTAGAAAGAATGTTCCTGTTAGAGCTTCTTGATGCACTTGTAAGTATAGGCAGGAAGTCACAGTGGCTTAAGTTCAATTAGCAAGTGGGATCTGCCTACAAGCCCTCTGTTACATTTATCTGGCTGTGTTTATTCTGCAGCTAAGGGACACGGAGTGGGGCTGAGCCAAAGGCGGGAGCCACCGGTTGCGATTAGCCACTGTCGCAGTCGCGATTTGCCCCTAGATGGCAGTGATTGCTGCTCTTTGGCAGGACGGGCCCTCTTTGCAGTTGCTGTATTTGTTTCATCACAGACGGGCCTGTTGTTCAGTGGGGCCAGAAACTTCAACTGACAAGACAGAAAAAAATTACTGACTCATCTCTCAGGCTTTCTAAGAAAATTAAAAGGAAGCATGATTATATTAGGACAAGTTGCTACTTTTTTAAAGTCAATTATTCAAATCTGACAATGCTCTTGTAGACAATGACACCCATTTTGGCATGTGTGGATATTTTCAGGTATCTTTTCCGTTGCAGACGGGGTACTAGAGTACACAGAGATCAGCATGAATCACTTCTGTGTCCATGGAGCTCAATGAAGATGTTAATAGAAAAATGGGGACACCCATTTTCCCCTACACACGATTTTGTAGCCTTACAGCTATGCAATGACTGTTCTTGCTATACTTGCTTTTAAATGGAGATAAAATGGTAGACACAAAAAAGCTTAACAGCAGTCTCAATGCTGCTAGAACAGTTACTTCTCCAAAGTACAATTACAAGTTGTGCTGTTCTGTGGACAGAGCTCCTGTCTGAACACACAGTGTTACTGACAAGGTTTTGTGCTACAGTGTGAATCTGAGGACTTTGATTGTTTTGTGTGCTTGTTATGGCAGGCACTGCCTTCAATAAATGTGCCCTTTCTGTTCAGTTTGCACTGTGGCTTGTCCTGATTGGCAGCTGGGTGGTAGAGCACAAAAGGTGATCCCACCACCACTCCTGAAGTAAGAAGTGTGACCATAGGCACTGACTGAGGTTCTCTACCATAACACATCTCTTTCATATTCGGATCTGTGTAAATTCCAGTCAGAGCACTTTATATACTAAATAATATCTCATCAGAAATCATCCAGAGCAGTCTGATTATCTTTTCTGACCAAGTAAAGATAGTTTTGTGTGTAGGCAAAGAATCAGGGCTTTTCTCATCAGTGTTTATTTCCCAACTTTTCCAAAACTCTGTAGACCTTGGACAAATGACCAACCACTGCCTCACTAACCTATGAATGAAATGGGACAATAGATTTTCCTTTCTTTTCAGTTTATCTTGATTTGTTAACTAGTGTGAGCTCTTTAAAGAGTGTGTTATCTTTTGTTCCAAATGAATGCGTATCAGTGAGCCTCTATCTCCAGTTTTGCACGAATAAAGAATACAGAAGTGGGACTCTCAGTTGTGCTTTGTGTGTGGGGAAATGCTTATCAGCTGCTGGATGTGGCCACATTCCACTATACACCATCACAAAATGTGCCTTTAGAAGAAGTTTAAAGAAAAGCCCCTATAAATAAAATATTTTTCCTTAGAGCTCTTATAGGTTAATAGTTAGGTATTGCAGTTTCTTTTTTATAAAAAGAAATTGAAATTAAGCAGATTGTTTTCAGAAATCTTTTTAATAACTCTGTAAAACAGGGAAAAATTATGTCAAACAGCAAACACATCTGTCTAACAGCTGCAAAGATGATGCACAAGTAATGCTGTGAGGATTGTCTTCTGATTTCAGAATACGCGTTCTAAACCACAGAAAAAACACCTTTGCATAAAATACAGGAATATTTTCAGGAAGAAGCTTATTAAATTACTGTGATACAAAAGATTAATTGTGCATTCATTACAGTGTAATACACTGATTGCCTAGTAGTACACGTGCATTAATTAAAGTCAAAGTGAAAGGCCAAATACCAAATGACGGTAACAAAATTAGGAAAAAAAAAATTGGCTGATGACATTTGTAAAAATTGTACAAACAGTCCTTTAAATGCAATGTAAAGACAGTAAATGCAGAATGTGTGAAGAATAATGCTTTGAGAAGGACCAAATTCAATGAATTTAAGACAAAACAGTGAATTCAGTTTATATCAATAAATAACCCAGGGTTACTCCTGGGTTTATTTAGCATCGCTCTGGAACTTTATCAATATATTTGAAATTAGCATCTGGCTCACATAATGAATTGCATTTCTATATTTTCCTGCCTCCAGACTATTGGAGGGCACAAAGAAAAAATGGGTCTTGGCCTTAATTATAATTGTATTACAGTGGCTTTTTCTAGAAGACATATTTTAAATTTTTATTTAATACCCCATTCTTTCTGAATTATAAACCTCTTATTCGTAAGGAAAATAAATAAGTATTTTTTTTCTTACTTCTACTGCAGTTTTATACCCAATGCTTCTTAATATTTTCTCTTTCCCAGAAACCAAATAAGTTTTAAAAATATGTACAATTCAGTTAGATTGTTTCGGTTTTCCATGTTTACAAGTTACACTTCCAATGCAGATCTAATCACTTCCATATCTCACCTTCTAGATAAGGACTTAGAAGAGGTAATGGAAACAAATACAATCTTACAACTTGAACAGCAGATTTCTGCTCAAATCCAACTACATGAACAGAAACACTTTTTACAAGAGAAATAAACTGTACAGAGAGTTCTTTAATTTAAAGACCTGATTCAGCCCCTACTGAAACCAGCAGGAATTCCCATAGATTCAGACCCTAGCTAAGAACGAGAAGAGAGTTAATCAATGGAAAGGATTAGGGGAAGATGAAATGCTTGTATGTACCACAACACACACACAGTTGTT
This sequence comes from Rhipidura dahli, assembly GCA_013399225.1. Classification (NCBI taxonomy): domain Eukaryota; kingdom Metazoa; phylum Chordata; class Aves; order Passeriformes; family Rhipiduridae; genus Rhipidura; species Rhipidura dahli. Next base: position 327,692 of record VXAC01001944.1, read on the forward strand.
TCACCTGGCTTAGATTTGGATTCCTTTTCTATATGGATGTAGAATGAAAATACTGATGCTATTGACATCTGTTCATATTGCTGGAAAAAGTTAATATTCCATCCAATTATTAGAATGCTCTTCCTTTGAAGAGAACCAGGGTTTAAAGGCATCCTGTTTTTTCTGCCAGTTTCCTGATTTAAGATGTCTAGTGATAGTGGCATAAACTCATGGGCTGGAGTGTTGACTGGAAATGGTTCTACATTGTTCAAGCAACCAGAGGTAACCAAATTGAGTCCTTCTATGCAAAGGCATCACTGCTGGAGTAAACATTGATTTGCAGTCCAGAAGCCACTAATGCACAACAATAGATGAGGGACAACTAATCTTCCACCAACACCAACAGAATCTTAGATCTTTAAAGTTGACCTCTGGATTGTAAAGCTAATTCCAAAGGCTGCTATAACCTTGCTACAGTCCCAAAATATATTCCTAACAAGTAATATGTTATTACATAGAAAACAAAAATTCTCCATGGCAATTTACCACAGCAGTGTTGCAGTGATGGCTGGCTGTTTCTTCATACTTTGAGCCAAGAAATAAATGACTTATGCAGGACATGTTAAGCAAGGTTTTTAAATGACTTTGAAATCAGGGTAATCTAAAAAAGCACGTAATATAACACTTGTCTGTGCTGGCTTGACATCTCTTTAAAGTAGTTGCTGAGTGGTCCCTGGAGTCCAAGTGGAATAGCAACCGGAAGAGTCATATTGTAGGAATCATAGTCAGTAGGAATCCATTGCTCGGAGCATCTGAAGGACTTCCAGCACAACTTCATAACAGAATAAATACTCATCCTGTAAGCAGAGACACCAGTGTGAAACACCTGGTTACATTCAACATAAATTCTAGACAAAGAAGTATGTACTAGCTGAAGTTAGATGTTACATGTTATATATTTATAACATCAGCATCTTTGTAATATGGATACAAAAAACATATTTAAGAGAATCCTTGTACTTTTTGTTCCATCTCTGGTAAAAGTATAGGAACGTTGTATTTTAAGCATGTGCTCAATTCTCAGTTAGGACAGTGAATGTTATATGCTTGCTTAATTTTAGTCACATGCTCAACCATTAAGAAAAATATATCAAATCATGTGATACAATATTTGCCTAGAGGAAGAACTTCTTTTAGTTTTCTCTTGCTTTTATTCTACCAACTGTTTTCTCTAAGGTGAGTTAGCTGCATCTTGTCTTTTTCTGTGTGAAAAAGTCTTTTCAGGAGTGGGTTTAGCTCAGGAGCAGAAGGATTAACTTGGTGATGATAACTCAGCAATAGCAAGAATTCAACTGAAGACTGTAATTTTGCAGGGTAGGGTTTATAGTGTATCACTGGTTCTGTGATACTTGCTTTTCTTCTTGCATAAGAGGAAGAAAGGGGTGGGGGTGGTACCTGTCCTATATTGCTGCTTTGCTTTTATTCACTTATTTAACAAGGAACAGACTTTCATATTTAAACTAGACACCACTTGCCTGGAAGGCTGTTACTTTCCTCAAATGAGAGCACTAAAATTATATTTTAAGCCCCAGATTTATCAAAGCATGTGGAGCTGTACCACTAATCGAGGCTTTAAAAAAAATAATAATCTAGCTGCATATTTAGAACTTACCTTAGTTTGGATCATGCCAAAACGCTGATCTCGCAAATCTCTCACTATCTGCTTGATGTTGAACTATGAAAGAGAGCAGTTTTTATTTGGTTGACATGCAAGTTATAAAGAAAATTTAAGCATATTTAGATGGGGAAGCTGTGACAGTTCTTTTAGAAATAGTATACTTGTAGTTATTATCTTTGTTTTTTAAAACAATGAAAGCTGGGTTTATTCCATTTTGCCGGGGTGAATTCTTACAGGAATTATTCTAAGATGCCCCCACCACGTTGTTGACATCCACACTAGTCTGTAATACATAACAATGATCTGTTTGATACTTACACATAAATCTTTTTCTATATAGCTGAGAAGAATTTCAACACATAGCAAAACTCCACTTCTTCCAATGCCAGTGCTGCAGTGAGCAACAATAGGTCCTGTTCTGTGAGCTTTTCTCATGTAACAAATGAATTTCACAAGCTGCTCAGCCAGTTTGGGAATATTGTGGTCTGGCCAAGTGGTAAATTGCAAATGACTTATAATGCGCTTTTCTTCCGTCTGGGAGAGAGACACCAGAAAGGTTAAAAATGATTTGTCCTAAAACAAATTTTCAAGGAATTCCACTAAAAATTTTCCTTCAGCCTCATTCTTAAAATTATTTGTTTACAATTCTTTAGCTTTTCATGCTTGACTCCATTAAGGTTTCTTTAGGTTTCAAGAAATGCACTCATTAGACACAGGCCTAGGAAATTTACTTCATATGACTTTGATGAGGCACCGAAGTTAATCTGTTGCCTTGAAAGAATCAATTTATCTTATTTGTTGCTTAGAAAGGAAAAACCAAAAATGTTTGTTAAATTAGAACATTGCAGTACAGTTTGCTAAAACTGTTTTTGTAGCTGAGCTAAGCCCAACTAGAAGAGTAGCAATATGAAAGGCACAATAGTAAAACTGTAAATGTCTGATGGCTATCAGATAAGAAAGAATAACTTGGGGTTAAATAACCAATATGCAAACCAACTAAAAATGCTTACAAGAATAAATAAAATTTAGATAAAATAAAGAGTAATATGAATTGAATTGTCCTGGATTAATATTCCTTGTTGCCAGCTCACAAAGCCATGTTAAAATCTGAATGCTAACTACCTGGATTTTTACTATCAGAAGAATTTGAATGTAAGTATGTATTTCTGCTGAAATAGACCTGTGGCTTTCTGTGGTAGTTTGCTACTAGCTCAGTACAAACACAGCAACGTTAACATGTTCATTGAAACAATCACATATGGTGTTCCATCTTGCCATTTTGATAGTCTTTTGAGAAGACTCATCAAATGCTTTACAATGCTTCACACTCATTGACATAAGGTGAATTTCTTCAAATAGAGAAATTCTTATCTTGATGGAAAAGGCACCAAGTTTAGTCTGGCACAGGTTTTTAAGTTATACTACTAAATAATATGTCCTGCAGAAATTTTTGCAAAGCTTTACCTAATATTGAAGCAAAACTGATGGACTTATGCCTGCCCTGTTTTCTATGTTCTTCCATCTGGTTTCTGTATTTATTAAGTTTCTAAAAAAGCGCTGCTAGATTGGTAATTAAATGTGTGTTTATGTCTTTTCATGAACAAAAAAAGTATCATTTGTTCTAAATTTTAAGATGAAAGACACATTTTCCCCTGTTTCCATCCAATCACTATTTCAGAATATGAATCCACTCTGGCATGGATGTGATTTGATGAGAACAGTAAGCAATTCTGCAAAACACAGAACACACCAGTTCTGTGACTATTAAAGGTCTCGTTTTTGGAAGTTCTTGTCCAAGTGTAGGTAATATTGGATTCATTGTTTGTACAATGAGCAAAAGAGAAGCATCTCTTTAACTCTAATTTCATGCCTGTTATTCAGATTTTTACATCCCTAAAAAGTACTAAGCACACATTATGGAAGAAGCAAATAATACTACTTGTATCTACTCATGTAAACTACATAACCAATTCCATCATATATGAAAGTATTAAGTTAACTTACCTGCTTGTTGATCATTTCTATTTTTCTAATTATGAAATATTCCAGAATCTGGTAACTGCGTAGCCTGAGATAGAAATTAGCCAGCTCTTTACAGTCATAGGGAGGTTCAGGCCAGTATCGATGACATTTGACTTGCCCCAGCTCCACTTCTTTTGTCATCATGGCAATCACATCTGATCCACTCTCCCAGACCATTTGCCAGAAATCAGCCATAGTGGATGGCAGAGGCCCTTGGGCTATAATATAAAAATGCTCCTCTTCTCCAACATTCATTCTAATGTAACTCGCATTAATGTAGCCATTCTTTTCTCCCAGAGGAACTCGTGTCTTATCATCTGTACAGAAACAGAAAGATGCTATTTCAGCTCTGGATCTGAAACAGAGTTCTACCATCCCAGGATATAGGAAACCTCAGTCTCTCCAGAAAGGCATGCCTCTGGATTCTAGAACACATTCAAATAGTAGCACTAATATTAATCACTACCAGTAGGAATTCCCACAGATATATTGTATGGTTCATTGCAGCTTTATTTCTTTTAAGGTACTTGTGTAACACTGTGAAAAGCCTTCTAATTACCACAGAATTGTCTGGCAGTGTTCCAAAATAGTGTACCCAATGCTGCTTTTCATGTATTGCATAGGAACATTGTCACTGGATATTGGTGTCATAAACCAGGAAAACCTCTAAGAATGTGTATTTACTGCATTACATATAGAGGTGCTAAAAATTTTTGCATGTGCAGTTTAGAAAGGGTCCAGAAAGTTTTCTTCTGTGTCTCTGATGACTTTGTTCACCAAATATACGTTCTCATTTCTGTGCCTACTTACATGGAAGGATATCTCGGTATCTGTTCTTTTTCTGGTTTTCTGGTGCTTTGCCAGTTCTGCAGTCATCTGTTGGTTTCACATGTTCTAAAGCCTAGAACAAAAAGAAATAGTCAATCCATGTTGTTCACAACCTCAAGAGACAACTTCTACAGTGTCATTGTGAGCAAGCTGTATATGACCCAATACTGGGAAATAGACTTATTACAGAAGAGAATAAGTACATCATTCTCTAGACTTCTAGGCAAAGAATTAAAGTTGCTTTGTATTTTCTTCAGCCTGCAAAACTTTTCTGCAGTTTTCAAGTGATATTTCCATCCCTCATCTTCAGACCCTGTCAGTGCACGTCGCTGTTGTATATTGCTCTATTATAGGTGTTTGGAATACTGTCTTGGCCAAATGTTGGCATTTGTGATTGATAACACACCGACTAAAGCACTAACTATTGCACTATTAACAGTGTAATAATGACAGTGAATACTTTCCAGTGATGGAGTAAGTGATGGATATAGGGAACAGCCCCAATGACATTAAGTGCAAATCATACGGTCATTAAGTATTTCACAGCAGATTTAGGGGAATGGCATGCAATGTAGTCTGAAGCAGGAATGTGCAAGTTCATTTAATTTACAGTTTTGGGTTGTCTTGACTTTTTTTATTCTTCTCTCTATGTGCTATGCATTGCATAGTGCTCAGCCATCCCATTCTGCCACTACACATTTATATGAACTGAATTATATGTGACAGTTCTTGAACACTTCCATCAGTTACAGCTTTTACTCAGATAAAATATCCACTGGCTTTGGTAACCAGCACTCGACTTATTAGATCTTTATGTTTTCTGTGTAGATGTGTGACTCAGCTCATAGTAAGCAATACCTACATCAGTAATGGAATGGAATGAATTGTAATTAATACATGGCCTGGAGCCTTCAGGGAAAGTCAGCAAATCCTATACACTTGAGCCTGTGGGGTTTTGTACCCAGAAAATCAGAGATACAAAGGCAAGTGGAAGAAACTGATAACATTGCAATTACTATAGAAAAGTGGCAGCAATCCATTTCACTGGTAATGAGCATGTCCTTTAAAGGAAAACCCAGTACTATGTTGAAGAATTACCAAATAATCTGGTTTTTGGGAATTTGATGATAACTGCATACTCTATTTATGTTCTGAAACAAGATATTTTATAAGCCTTCCTAATTTTACATTTTTTTTCATGATTTCTATGCAATCAGATGTAATTATATGTTTTCATTAACTATGGAGGTACATTATTCTTTTCTGTAATTTCACTGAGTCCCTGACCTTAACAGCATCTTGTGGCAATGAGTTCTGTGGATAATGAGAGCATTTTTTGAAGCATTTTCCTTTCGACTGTTTCTACACTAGTGAATCCCTAGCAGCATGGATTTCTTGCTTAGGTGCAGGCCCTAGGATATCTCTTAGGCAGTTGTTCAGCAAAGCTGAAGGGGTAATAGGAGGAAGTCAGTCTAGGAAAAAGTGATTCTTAATCTACATTATGAATGCAACATTATTTGTTTCATTCTACATGGGCAGTATCTTTGAGCAGGGAACGGTATAAGGCTGACATGTGTGGAAAGAGAGAGATCCAAATGCTGTACTATCACCCAAACAGCAGAGTAGAAACCCCATTTTGGCAGGAATAATTATCAGAGGAAAAGGATTCAGTAAAGATATACAAGTTGAACTCGCATCCAGTATGCAAAAGGCTATTAAAAATCACTTTCTTAGCTGTGCTGAATTGTTGGTTCTTAAAAAGTAATGACACTTTACCATAAACTCCTTTAGCACCTCTTGATTCTCAATCCGCAGCTGAAGGCCTTGAATAAGACCTGTTATGCCAGTCCTTGGATCTGCTCCACTCTCTGATGGTTTCAAGTTAATCAGCTGAGTCAGTTCATCTCCAGAAGCAAAGGTTCTGTCTATGTATCAACAACAACAAAAAAAGCAAACAAAAACCAAAACATAACAATTAAAACCCAAGAAGTTTTAAAATATTATTATTCATAGAGCAAAATCTTGGCTTTAAAAACTAGGGAGCTGCTGTATGTATGTCTATTTTGCAGCTTATATTGTGGAAGTGAAATGTGAGAAAATTGAAGAAAATATTTTCGTCTTACTTATGTTCATGGCAGAAAGAAGAATAAGTCAGCATCATGGATACAACCAGCACCACATTTCGTGTTAGCTGGAAGCATATTCAACTACTGCAAGTTATTGCCTCACAGAGTTTCTAAATACAGTCTGTTCTAAATAAACTATTCTTGCAGAATTGTAAACTTCAGTGCTAGTTTATACTGGTATAGGAGACTCTGGCCACATCTTCACAGGGAATCATCTTCATGTTTCCAACACTTCTATGACAATTAGTATTGCCACACCCCACTGCTAGGAACAACTATGGCAAATTCTTCCTTCCTAAAGTAAGCAAATATATTTTTCTTTTCATCTTACCTCACACTCCCCTACAAGAACAAGATATGAACTATCTTTGATGCACCAAAGTCAGGATTCAGTTTTACTACTTAGCTCATCCTGAAATATGTGTTCTGGTCGAGTACTTGACAGATTAAGAAGATGGATAAAAATTGCATCTCCAGAAATATCACTACTCTACTGGAGAAACTGAAAAACTTTTGTTCCCATGTTAAATAAAAACTTGTTGTGTAAAAAATAATGGTTTGAGGCAGAGGAATTATGGAATTTGGGTTTTTTAGTCATAGGCTACTCTTTGAAAGCTTTTGCCAGCTGTCTGAAATAAAAGCTGATTCTATGTTCCATGGGTTTGTTGCACGATGAAGACAAGAAGCAATGCTCTGCTTTCCTCTTGCAAGATATCATTGCTGCTCTTAACTAATTTCTGTTACAACAGACTTGTGCTTGCTGTGTTTTTGTCTGGGCTACAACTTGCCCCTGCCTTGCCTGAGCTTCTAAGACACTTTCTGTTTGCATTCCATTCTCTAACCCTCAGAGAGGCTCTTATTATCTACTTGAGAGTACCAGTGAAGACAGGTCCCCAAGACCTGCTCAAGACAGAGCACACTATTTCCCATACACCTCTCCTTCCAGATCGAGTGGAATTAAAAAACCCCAAACTCTGAGCAGGTAGTAGATGATAGATGGGTTATAATTTTCTGTTTGCTGGCCAGCAAGGCTTGGTAGTGTGAGGGAGATAACTGTGTTTTACTTCTAATAAGAGCCATCAGCAATTCATTGCTTCCACAGGGTGAGAAGAAGCAAGGAGAGAGAGCAATCTGCACTTCGCGGAATCTGTGAGATACTGCTGTATCCTCAGTATGATTCCTTTCACAAATAATTCTCATTTGGAGCAGAAGGAGCATAATTTGCATAAAGGAACAATTGGGCACATCCTTTCTGTATACTCTTCTGGTGTCAGAGGGGCTTTGGCACCTGAGCTGTGAAAGTGCTTCTGTTCATGCTTAAGCACATCATTTCTAGAGGTTTTAAGGAAATTGTCATGGGGCATGAAATTCAGTGATTCTGGGAACGAAGTTTTAAAGGAGAATTTGACCCTTCGTTCTGCATTTTTAAGTATTTAATTTACTTCTTTTTGGAGAAGTTGTATAGGAACAGTAAAGGAGAGACCTCCTGATGTATGTCTCCTTTTAGAGGTACAAAGGTTTGGATGGCCTTCCTGTACATCAGTGTGTCTTGAGTGCCCTGGTCTTTGGGACTGAAAGAGCAAATTTTTAGCTTGTGTGCAAGGGACTAGTGTTGTCCTCAATATACATATGTGAAGGTGCTGGGCTATACTGTCAAAGAAACAAGACAATTTTTTGCATGATTACTTCTAGGTAGAACAGGAATCCTGCGGGGCACAACATCATCTTCATTGTTCCAGCTGCCTGACTCAGACTGTTGATTTTCTCTTCTGCAGCTTTCACATTCTGCACATTTCTGTGACCTGTAAAACAATGTTAGTTGGAGTGGCAGAACTTTGGTTATCTGAACCATACAAAGATTTTGTGTTTAATTTACTTTTGATCACTTTTAACTTTCTTGAGCAACTACTTTCAAGAATTAATCTGAACTCTGAAGATCATAAGTTCAAGGAGTTGTGGTAGCATTTTGTCTGGAGTATTGTTTGCAAATATAGCTACTGAAAAATACTATAACCAGTATGCGATTGCTATTTGGTTTTTTCAGAGATAAAAACATACTCTGACTAAAAATATGCTCAAAAATGACTGGAAGTAAGGTTTCTCACAGAGAAAATTTATCATGTATGGCATTTTTCAATTGTTAGCCCTTATACCTGGAAGCTTCAGTTCTCCTGCCTTAGTAGTTGTGTGGAAGTCGTGCGGAACTTAGAAGTTGTGTGCTTAGCAGCTCTTCCTGCAGGTGGAGCTGCATTCCAACTGACACGTGTTTCTCTTATTTACATACCATATTAGGACAGAGATGGAATTATAAGAATAAATTATCCATACTATTTATTTTAATAGTTTTACTTCATTTGACAGACTTACCTGTCCAAAATGTTACTGGTGATATCCCTATAGTCTTGCCCAGCCAGCTGACCTCGCAGAGGAGATTCATCCATACTTTCTGGATCCTGCAGGTTTCAAATAATAAAAAGCTGTGAAAAATCAGTATGCAGAAACATCAAGAATATAGTTACTTTCATCAACACTCTTCCTTATTTCTGACAGAAATGTGTCCTTCACTCAAGAAGGAAAAGGAAATTAGAACAGTTTCCACTTTCAGAAGAAAGTGTGCATTGCAGTACCTAGTCAGAGTAAAAAGCCTTATCAGCTGCATTTGTAAGTTTCTGAACAATAGAACAATACAGTCTAGAGACACCTCTGCATCTCAGCATGCACAACTGAACTTTGAGAAGTTTTTTATATCCTCTCTTGTCTCAGAAAGAAAATGCAATCACAGGAATCATGAGTCACACTCTTCCCCTCCCAGTTCTTTGCAGCAGGAAGCACCAGTGTCTGAGATGGAACTGTCGGTAATAATTTCCATTTTTTATCTTAGACACAATGATGCCAGTGGTAGAAGCTGGGTGCAGAAGCACTCAACTAACAGAGAAGGCAGACCCTTGATGACCCTCCCTATTCAAGAGAAGCAATAGTATTGGTGGCTGGTTTTCCATCCTAGAGAATAATAACTAGGTCCTGCATTTAAATAATGATGCAGGACATCTGCTGTTAGTATGTGGAAGTAGCTTCTTCTCAGCTGTAACACTTGATAGATAATTATTTAAATTTTAGTTCAAATTGTTGTTTCTTCTTTCAGTGCTTAATATTTCAGATGCACCTGGAAAACACCCTGGCTACTACATAGTGTGAACTACTGAATGCCTCCGAGAGTCTTACTAAGATTAAAAAATATTACCATGCTTGAGGAAATTTAGATGCATTTGAATTATGAATATTAGCAGAGACAGCTGAATAGAAATCTTTTAATGTATATGGTTTGGAAATACTGAAAGAATAGTAAAATTAATAAATTATTCCTTTCAGTATTATAAAGGATCTGAAAAAGACTTGCATGTGCAGCCTTTCTTCCCTCCACCCTTTTAGGATATGTATTATACTTATCATATGCTCTTATCTCAGTGGAATCCTGACTCACTCAAATGTCAGCAGCTCCAGTCATTGCAGCACACTTCCCTCACATCAAACTTTTTTCATTAAGAAGGTGTGGTTCTTGCCCACATTGCAGCAAATCCATGTTGTAAACAAACATATGAGTACATTGCCTGATAACTTCTGAAAACTTCTCCGATTTTACCTTGTTGCGCATTTGGTTGCAGCCTTCTTCCTTGAAACTGAAAACAGGCTGAGCTTGCAGGCTTTCCTCACCACTCGCTGAACACCAGAAAAAAAAAAACCAAAATCAAATGCATGAAAATATAGGTCCATTTCTTCTCTGCTGCTTACACCAAAGGACTTTGACCTCAGATGAGGCACAGTGAGATACAGTGTCTTAAACTGGCATAGAATCTCCCTTTTGTGAATGCTCTGGGAGGGTTAGTACAGGACAAAGGCAGTGTGTCACCACTGAAGAAGCCAGCATAATTCACACTGCCAGAAGATACACTGAGGTAAATCCCTGTATCAACAGCAGCTATAGAAAAACCTGAAACAATTTAAGTCTGCCCTCCCTAACCCAGCTCATTCCTTCAAAGTGCTAAGATAGCGCTTAGATTAACTTTGATTAATAGATGAACTTTGCTGCCAGTACTTCTATAATACCACTGTGTTTTGCAGGAAAACAGTCTAAACTTCCCAGGAACTATGTAATTCACCGATGTCATGTAAGAAGAAAATGGCAATGGCTGTGTCTTCTTGACTAAGAATACTTGAAACAAAGCCTCCAGTTTGTAAGCAGCAGGCCAGAAGGAGGAATTCTATATCCTTCCCACTTAACTTTCTCCGCATTTTAGGAAATGTTTAAGTATTCAAAGAAAGTTGAGAACTTTAGCTCCATAATCTATTGATAACATTATATCCTTGCTTCCACTCCCAGCTTTTATTATTATTTAATTTTTGAGTACTCAAGAGAGGAGAGCATAGAGCACAAAGTTCTTCCATAGTGTTAGTCATTTCTCTTAAATACTACCCTGTGCAAGATGGGTGTGCTCTCAAATGAATAACAATAGACCTGAGAGCAGAGGCTTCTGGATTTGAACATGAACAAGCACAGAAGAGAGAGGATCTGCCAGCCAGACAGAACAGGAGGCATAGTGCTTCCAGGAGATAAGTAGGAGGGATGGGTTGTGAAGTTTGTGGGAGAAGTATTTTAGCAACTGAGTCAAAAAAGGGCTGTGATTCCATCAGTGAGTTGTATAAAATGGGGTAAAATCAGACCAACATTCATGACTTGAAAACTTAAGCTGGGTTAAAGCATCTTTGAGGTTCTTACGGCTTTGTTCATAGACTGTTCCTAGACTTAAAAATCACACTTGGGCATTCCTTCCCTGTGGTCCTATGTCTTGGGCAGTTATCCAGAGCTGCAAGTCAGGGTGAAGAATGTGTTTGTACCTACAGCTATGAAACAGGACTAACTCTAAAATGGACTTGTTTTGCTAATACCAAAGTTGAATTCAGGCAACACATAATCCCACTTCTGTCATATGGTGAGCGGATGTGGCTGCTTACCAGGCCCTGCTTTTGTGCTGGGGGTGGAATCTCTGTTGCTCTGGCTGCCTGAGTAAGCCCAGTGCAAAGCCACACTTCGGCAGACAGTGAGGTGAACAGTGCCTTGAGCCTTGCGCAGCAAATCTGTCACTGTTTGGCGGGGCAGACCAGACACAAAAGTCTCATTCACCTGAAAAACACAATGATGTGTACTTCCAGATTCCTGTAACACAAAGCCTTTCTCTAATCACATATCTTAGGACTGAGCAATCTTTATAGAAATTCTTTGAACTTCATGTGTCCTCAATTTGTCCTACTTGTGGGAGAGAATTCTCATTCTTTCCTGACTTGCTTGATCCTGCATCTCTGTCTTTTTACCAGGATTGCCAGCATGACCACAAAAGTATGGTCTGAGATAGTAAGTGGGCATTCCTCCATTCTTCAGTGGGAAGATAAAGGAGAGATGGAAGTAAATGAAAACTAGAAAATCAAACAATTTTGAAACAGGTGAAGCGAGAAGAAAAAACAATTTGGGGTAACAAACAGGACAACCTTCTGACCACCAGGAGCTGAGAGACATGACCTTCAACACCTTTGTATTGAACAGATGCTCATTATAGAGCAACTAAAGAAAATGTAGGCCAAAGCAATGAAGAACAAACATTACCTTAAGCAGGATGTCACCAACTTGAAGTCTTCCATCTAGATCTGCACTGCTGTCTGGGCTGATGGCTTTTATTAGGATAGCCCTGCCATTTTTTCCACCTACCAGTGCAAATCCTAGGCTTCCATTTTCTCCTTTTTCCAGCTCAATCTTGATAATGAAGTCCTACAATAGACATGGATGCAGTCTAAAGTGGAGTTTATTCAGAGCTGTATTTTGTTTGCATTTTTATTACTGAAGATTCCCATTATGCTTCACAGTCCTCCCTGTCTGATGGGGATTATGGGATATATCCTACTATTGAATAGATCTATAGAGCTTCCAGGGATCAACATAACAGCTGCATATATGTGTCAGAATGAAAATAGGACATACTTATTTTCATACTCCTTTTAGTAATTTCTGCTTGGGAAAATAACACCTTAAAAGCAAAAAAAGGTGTACTTCTGTAATCCTTTTATAATGTATTAAATAAATCAACTTAATTGACAAATAAGGCTTTATTATCTCCATCATGAGAATAATGCAGTTCATTCTCTTATTTTTCTATCATTTAAACCTTGTAATCCAAACATTTCCAGTTCTTTTGCTTTAGCACTCCATTTGCTTTTAAAATCAGCTGCTTTTTAGGGTCAAGTACTATGTCAGAAATAGCAGCAAGCTAGAAATGTTTATGACTTGAAGCATGACTAGTTCCAATGCCACAAATATCAGCCTTGGAAATTATTTTTGCAAGTTGAACAGATAAACCATCATGGATTAAATCATGCAGAAGAAGCAGTAATAGTGATGATATAATCAAAAGTGAGAAAATTGTTCCAGTTTTTTTGCCAGGTTGGAGCTCTAATTTTAACAAGAGATAGCTTTTTTTTTTTTTTTTGCAATCCACAATCAAGAGAAAACCATTTAATCTATTCACATGAAATATCAGTCCTAATTTGGGTAATTTCAATTAACATTACTTTCCATGTGTTTTCACCAACAGAAGTGGTGTTTGTACTTGTAAGACTTTTCAAGCATTATATGCTGAGCACGGAAATAACTTTTTTTTCCCCAAGAACAATTCCTATGTATTTAGGAATTCATAATTTAATAATAAATAATTTTTAAAACACATTACTCTTGCCAAATTCAAAACATATTGGTCTATGTCAGTGCTGCATAATACTCCAAAGATTTGGGGTAGTTTTACTCTCTTTTCAAATGTCCATCTGAAAATTGAAGAATGAAACATATTAATCAAAGTTTTCGAAGACTGTTGTGGAAAATGTTTCACAAGTGCGCATATTTTCCCAAGAATCCCATGCTGTGACATTCTGTCTTTTTCCTGTGCTAATTTCTTTCTAAGCATTGAAAAACAGCAACAGAAGAGTCTGTCCCCAGGAAGTGCTCAGTGCATTCTACGCTGTGAATGCTGAAGCAGTTCAACCCTTACAGGACACTCTCCAAGTGCATTATATTCACATTTTCAAAGAGGGGAAGAAAATACATTAAATACTATTATTGAAAAAATGTCACTCCATGTAGCTCACTTCACCTGATGAACCACCTCACACCCTCAGAGTGTCACTTACTTTGCATTCTGGAGAATTGGAAATGTTCTGCTGAGCATCACAGTTTGTTTCCTCCAAATGTTTCTCTGTGAAAAAGCAACAACAGTTTTTAAATAGTTGTACTAGTAAAATATTCTATAGTGTAACTCTTAAATTCTTATTCAGAGACGTATTTTATATGTGAAATACAAAATAAATCCTGTGGATTTATGTGGCCTGAAACTCCTAAAATGTGAACTGCACTGTGACTTTTTACCTCTCTGTGAGCAGGTTCCAAAATAAGCTTTAAAAACTGTGTGCTACAGCATGAGAGACACCAGATGGACAGCAGTAATCTATAAATGTTCTCTGAAAGTCTGAGGGTGGCAGCTTTTTTTATGAAGAGTTAATCTTTCCCAGGCGATGTCCTTACCACCTATAGACTTATTTTCTTTCAAGGAGAAGGCACAAAATTTTACAAATCCTAATTGAAAGATGTAAAATTCCTTACCATGTTGATGCAGCAGATGCTGTTCCTGGGAGTTCAGGTTTTCATTTGACAAAGAAATATTGGCATCCTCTGTTTCAACTGGTGGCCCTAAAAATATACACGTATGTTTGTTCTGACAGACCTTCTGCTAAACTTCATGTACACATGGAATGTAAACTCTGTGCTTAGATTATTAAACAAAACATCAATATCCAATGTTGATACTGTATGAAACAGTGTGAGACCACTGCATGATTAAGTTTGCCAATTTGCATAGAGATACAAACATTTCAGTCATGAATTGCAGAGATATTGCATCACAGTCATTGCTATTTCAAAAACTGTAACAACAATCAGAGATCAGACTGAGTCATTCTAGACATGTGGCAATGATCAGGCAGATGAAGGAACACTCCCACCTCTACCCAGCCCTCCCCGCCCCCAGTTTTGTGGTTTTGCTTTATCATATTTTGGTGATCGTAGCTGTCTTCCACAAAGTACTCTTAATGTGTGAATTATGGAAAATAATAAATGTCCTGTACTTTAAAAAAAGCTACCTGTTGCAATTGCAGTTTTGGTACGTGTTCTTGTAACTAAAAGAGCCTATTAAAATGAAGGCTTGCTTTCTTAATAACAAATGATTACAAATTTATCTATAAATCTATCAGTGATGATAGCAAATGGAACACCAAATAAAAAATTCCTATAGGTTTTTAAAAGTGCCTGTAATGGGGAAGAATCACAGAATCATAGAATGGTTTGGGCTGGAAAGGACCTTAAAGATCATATGGTTCCCACTCTCTGCCATGAGCAAGGACACCTTTCACTAGACCCGGTTGCTCAAAGACCCACCCAGCCTGGACCTGAAGATTTTCAGGGATGAGGCATCCACAACTTCTCTGGGCAACCTGTTCCAGTGTTTCACCACCTTCATAGTAAAGAATTTCTCCCTACTATCTAATCTAAACCTGCCCTCTTTCAGTTTGATGCCATTCCCCCTTGTCCTACAGCTACACGCCTTTGTCAAAAATCCCTCTCCAGTACCTCTTTAGGTACTGGAAATTGCTTTAAGGTCTCTTTAAAGTCTTCTCTTCTCTTGTCCAGGCTGAACAGCTCCAACTCCCCCGGCCTGTCTTCATAGAAGAGATGCTCCAGCCCTCTGAGCATCTTCATGGCCTCCTCTTTAAATTGCTCCAACAGGAACACATGCTGCTTATACTGGGGACCCGAGAACTGGATGCAGCACTCCAGGTGGGGACTCACAGAGTAGTGGGGCGGAATCCCCTCCCTCAGCCTGCTGGCCACACTGCTTTTGGTGCATCCAAGGATATGCTTTCTGTGACTGCACATTGCTCGGTCATGTTGAGCCTATGATCAACCGACACCCTGAAGTCCTTCTCAGGGCTGCTCTCAGACCATTCTTTGCCCAGCCTGTGTTTGTGCTTGGGATTGCTCTGACCCATGTGCAGGACCTTACACACCTTGTTTTATAGGAGAGGCAGGTAACTGTGCCAGTGTAGAGTTCACACAAGGCTGTGTGAGCAAGGTCCTACTGGGATATACATTTGCCATGCTTTAGTTCTATCACCTTAACTGAGAGTACCCATAACTTTATCCATATCTTGTAGAAAATTGCTTCGGTTTATAGAAACAAACATATGGCTTCATATGGTAAAGTAGGAAATCTGTAACTAACTTGGCTTGGAAAAAGCTCTTCAGGTAACCATATGCCAGTATTCAGATGAGTGTAGGCATGTGAACAGTGGTGGTCCAGGGTTACTTCTGTAGGTCATCTTCGCATGATTTAAAAAAATGCATTGAGATATCAATTTAGGTAAATGAAACTGGGGTTAGGCTTGACTTAATGCAGCCAAGTGTGCATTGGAAAGTACTACTTACATAACTAACACCTTTTATAAGTGCTGATCTTGATGTGATACCTCTCCTTTTACCTGAGGGTGCAGGTGCAACCTGTGCTTGCTGAGACTCCTTCCACTGCTGGAGCAAATCTGCTCAAGTCTTTGTAGTGCAGATGATTACTGAAGTTTTGTATCAGTTAGAGTATCAAATATCTCCCCTGACAGGGATATTTATATTAACTAAGAGATATTGGTGCTGCCTGCTTCTGATTTTATATAGTTGATTGATAACAGTTTAAAAAAGTGGTCTAGATGATGAAGTAGTGGCTCATATTAAACAGTGGCTCAAGAAATGCTGGAAGACTCCTCAGAGACTACTTTCAGTCAAAACAGATGTTGAAATACAACCACATAAAATTCCTATTTAATAACAAAATTAAAAAATAGAAACTAAATATGTAATAATTTTTTTTACAGAGAACTGTACATTTTATTTCTGTCCTTAAACAGCTACCAAATTTTCTTCAGACCCTTAAAATGGCCATAACAGAAATACTGAATGCCAAGTTACAATCTGTTAATAACTTTTAAATGAATGAATCAATACTTTATGCTTATTTTCAAAATCAGAAACAAGTTTTGAACTAAAAATTTAAAAATATTAGCCTTACTTACTATTCTCCTGCTCTATAGGTACCACTGGATTGCCATTTCTGGGGGCAGAAAAAGTGAAATACATGAGCCATTAAGAGCTGCATGCTTTGTAAAGCACATATGAAAAATATTTTTAGAAAGCCAATTGTCTAAATAGTAGTTGTGCTTCTATGATTTTGTTAGTGGTGCTTTCCTAAAGAGAAATTATATCAGAATATAAAAATGTTTGACTATAGTGAAATATTTTATTGAAATGTGTTGAGAAAAGAAATTAGCATGTTAAATCACCTGGCCCAATACAGAACTGCTCTCTGGTACATTTTGAATTCAGCTTTTGTTACCCACTGTATAAAGCGGGAATGCTGTTTTGTAAGTTCCTTTACCCTGTTTCTGTTTGTCTCTTTAGCTTGGAAATTCTGACAATCAGGAGGTGCTGCCTACTAACTTGTTGTACAGCAAGATGTATAATGAGGCAGCAGTTTCTTCTTCTGTTAGATAAGCTCAAGTTAATAAAACAATGATACAAGTTTGGACTATGTTAGGACAGCTGTCACAGCCATTCCGCCACATGCTCTGGTTATGTAACTTAGTTATTCACGTGCTCTGGGTTAATATTTTACCATTCCTCTGAGAACGTTGGAAGCTATTTCTGCATCATTCCAGGACCAGTGCTGGTGTGATACCAGACTGTGGAACACAATGAATCTAGAGTGCAGCCATGAACTGATGAGCAAAATCCTTTACAGCCGATTATTATTCAGGCCTGGAAAGACTTTCTGTTCATGCTGCAGATTAAATGCTGCATCTTCAGTACCTTTCTAAAAATGTTTGGCTGTTGGAATTAACTCAGAATTCCCCATCAGAGGTAGTTTCTTGCTTGTAGTCATGAATCTGAGATTGTAAGGAGAAAGTTGACACTAGTGCTGGAAATTCAAAGATTTTCCCTAGAGAACACTTATGAAAATGGTGCTCAGCCTCACAGTTAAAGGCTTCACACTGGTTTTCGGATGATGGAATTTGAAGAGCTCTCATTTGTGTTGTATGAATCTACTTGTGCTTGCTGTTTTAGTTGTAATTATGAGGAGATATCTTATGAATGTTATTTATCAGGTCACAAGACCTCTGAGATAAAGCATTTTTCTGTTTTGTGTTGTCTGACTTGTTGATGCAAAATTTAGAAACCTGCTTCAGCATTAGGATCAAGTATACTCAGATTTACCTTGTGGCTTTGATTTGAACATTCTGGGTGGCAGCTTCACACACTCTCACTGCATCATCCAGGCTAATGCCCTCAGTCCACAGTCCACAGATGCAAACAATCTGATCTCGGGGCTGCAAGCTGCCTTCCACACTGGCAGGAGAGCCTGGCACTATATCTAGCACATAGATACCTTGTAACTTGCTTCCAGCTCCTCCTGTCAGCTTCAAGCCTAGAATAATGCAGAGAAAGCATCTTTTGTGGACGCGTGTTTTGAATTTCACTGTCAGTGACATTAAGTCTAATGGAACAGATGTCAGTCATTGGAATATAGGCTGAACAAATCACTGACATTATAAGTAACAGTCTTGCCCCAGTAAGATGGGTGAACAAGCTGGACTGAGAGAGTGAAATGCTATAAGTTGTTAAAAAAATATGAAAAAAGTTAAATAGTGGTGTCCATGTCTATGTTTCAGTGATTCTGTAGTGCTTTCTTTCACCTGATGTTCAGTAGTCATTGCAATAGGACACAGAGCTGCATAGTAGCAGCTCCCTCATTACCTGAACGTTTAAATGCCTTGCAGTCTTCAGGGTGCCATTGGGAATGGAGGCCTACAACAGCTGAGGAGGTGCCTACACAGTGCAAATGACATTCAAAGAATCTCTGAACAAACTAGTTCCTACCTGGAAACAGGATGTTATACATGAGCAAATGTAGGCATACTGTTTCCTGAGCCTACAGTTATATCTGTGTGCAGTACTCACAACAAGCTGCAGAAATACCAAGAACTCGGATTGTGGGGATTTCTTTTACCACTGGTATTGCGCAGTGTAGATAAAGCCTTGTGTCTGTGGTGAATCAAGGATTCAAGTGGAGATTTTTTGAATAGGAAACTGTAGTCTCAACCTGTGGGTCATCCTTCTTAAACTTTATCTTTTCTTCAATTTTTTTCTTTCCCTCCAAATACATCTTTATGAGTCTCTGCAGGTAGTAGACATTATTATCTAACTACCCAAAACTTATGTATATCAGTAACATAAAAATATGAGACTGGAAATCTGCCAAAAATTCAGTTAACAGTAATAACACAAAGATCATTTTTCCAACTACCTTCATTAGTCTAATAATTAGTCTTCCCTCCTAGGTGTTGTCCAAAATAAAGCTCTCATTCCTTTGTCATGGGTGATCACAAAGAGCATAAAGGTGTCAAGGTCAGTTTGGATCATGCTGATCCAAGACCACCGTTGCTTATGATTCCTTGTGCTGTCATTCCTGTCCATGTACAGCAAGTACAGCATTTGCTACACACCTAGCTGTCCATCGGCACCCTTTGTGAGAGTAATTTCAGGAATCTCATCTGGCCTAATTGAGGGACGTGGGTCACTGTCAGCACGACCAACCACAAGGTGCAGATCTGGAGGAGAGCTTTGCAGTAAAGTCAGAACTTCATTGCATGGTAAAGATGTGACATCAATTCCATTCACCTAAATGACAAACCAGTAAAATCATGTCATAGATCTCATTGACCATCATTTACTTCTTCCTTCCCTCTGAATTTTGCATATGAACTTAAATTAGTTTTTACTTCCTTGTTACTGCTTTGCTGTGGTATTTAATGTCAGTAAATTCAACAGTTAATATTGCAGTAGAATTTCTTTTTTGAACTTTTATTTTTCTGATTGCAGAGCTTTAATAAAAATAGCTTTTTTCCCCTTGAAACTCAAGGCCTTGTTGCAAAAAAACAAGGAAGAGAATCTTATACAACAAACTGAATGTGAACTAGGCCGAAAAAAAGGTTTCATTTTTACATTACAAAGGACATAATTCCTGCATCCTTTGTGTGTCACCTATCACCTTATTACATTAATTCAGTTTATGTAATTTAATTGGGAAGGCATTTAATGTCTCACTTGTCTTGCATTGCTCCTAGATTCATGTTATTTGCCTGATGATACAATCTATTCAGTCTGAAATTTATCCAGCTGAGGTCAGCAGAATAAGATTTATTATATGATTTATTTACATATCTAAAAAGGTGATAAACTGGGTGCTACCAAATGAAGAATGCCAAAGCTAAATGGCATTGATCTGCAAGTATTTTCTCCTCTGTATAAACTTAAACAATTACTGTACCATAATGATTCTGTCTCCCCTTCTCAATCTTCCATCGGAAAGGGCAGGATCATTCAAGATTTCATCAACATACAGGCAGGTGTCCATTTTGTTAAGAACTACAGAGAATCCATAACCATTGTTCTCTGACTTCGTCAAAGTCACAAAGATCTCCATTTCCTATTAGAACAAGCAGAAGGTATGTCTGATGTAGGCTTTGCTGTTGCTTCATTAACATCTTCCATTATTTTTATATGCAGGTAGGAATCAAATCCTCAGAAGGTACAACAAGGGCGTGCAAAAGGTGTTCTGCCATATCCCAGAATGGTGGAGGTCCGTGTGGATTGATTGATAAGGCCTAATAAGGCAGAGAATGCCACCAGGACCTGGGATTTGGTCATTTGGAATGCGTGAAGAAAGGCTTGGAGTCCTCTGAGCTGACAAGCATTGCAATAGCAGGGTGTGAAGATGACTGTTGTTACTGCTATTGCTGGCCCACTGAAGGAAATGCCTGGAGCTAAATTTTGTCCACGGTGCTCTCAAATTAGTAGTAATTCAGAGCTCATTAGTGTCAGTAGGAAGGCAAGATGTTCAGCATTTGGCAGGACTGAACCTTATATTTTGAGTAGTAATTAGCACAAGGCTCTTAGTTTCTTATCAGGACATTACAGCAGTACTGCTGTAACAAAGTGATTTTCTGCATGGGCTTGAAACATGGCAGAAAAAACCCAAGTAGCTGACTCATATTAATTTTAGAAGCTACTAGAGAGATTTTAGGCCGTTGTACACTGACAATAATGCTGCAGAATTTTGGAAAGTTGGAGAAATTTTAAGATGGCAAGAAAAAGGACATAGCCTTAAGTAAAATGGTTAAAGAATTCTGGACAGCTGGGCATAGTGCAAGGTCTGCTTTATTTGAAGATTGTGGATATTCAGGAAAGTTAAAAAAAAAAAAGTCATGTGGAAATAGCATAGAAAATTAGTTTAAATGTGTATTTAAGAATGTGACATTGTTAAAATTGTTTCTTTTCCCTTCTATTCTACGTGTTAGTAATCTGGTGCCTATCACACACCTGAGTGCAGTCTTCATTTTCTTCCTTCTCTTCCTCTGGTTCCTCCAAGTCCTCCCATTCGTTGTCACTGTCATGTGTCTCTCTAGCAGGCAGGGATGAGGATGAGGGACCACAAACACGCGGTTGTGGGGTCGCAGTGGCTGCAGAGACTGCCTCGGAGCTTCCTCCTCGTGACATTGAGCTGATAGTGAGATACTCTTCATCAATAGGGGTTAGAGAGAGAGTTTCAGGCATACATTTTGTGTTCGATAGGTCATCCTGACTCTTATTAAATACGCGTCTGGAAAAGAAAAAGATTGCAGTGCTGGGGTTTTCCTCCATATGCTTTATTAGATGGCTACTGAAAAGTGGCTTCTTTTCATTTTAACTGAATTACTAGTTAAGGTATTGAATTGCTGTCTGAATCCTCCAATGGTAGTATATTAAAAAAAAAAAGTAATCAATATTTTGCAAAGCTACTTGAAAGATTAAAAAGCTTTAATTATTTACCTTAGCAAAATCTTGCACTCTTTTAATTTTTTTAGGAATTAGTTAGTACTTTGGTTGCTTCTCAAAAATAATAATTGGACAATGCCCAGACCATTAATTATTTCATCTTTCATAAACAAATTAATTAACTTTTCTGGTAAGTGGTATGCACATTAAAATACCACTACAATTTTTTATATTAGCATTTGTCTTGAAAAAGGCATGCCAGTCACATTTCTGGCTTCTACAGGTCTTTCACTGGTAACTGGGCACAGACCAGAAACCTGAAATATGAAGTGGTTCTTGTTTCTTCATAAAAAGTAGAAATCCTTACTCTTTTTTGTAAGCTTGCCTTTATTCTAATGCTTGCCCTCAAGAGTATGAGTTTTCCAAAAGATATCAATGGACTTATTAAATTAATTGAATTTAAATTGTTATTGAATCTATTCCACTATACTGCAGACAAAGTATTTAGCACTTTTGATGTTCAAATCCAAACTGTAATCATACATGATGTGTTTAATAGTTTTGGCTGTTGCCCTTAATGAACCAACTGTGGCATTGTCTCCCAAAAATTTTCCATTAAAGCTCATAAAAATGCTGGAAACACTTTTTTTTTCTTCAAAGTAAGTTTTCTTCATATCAATCCTGCTAAATACTGCTAAACCTCATTCATCTTAAAAACACTTAAAATAGCATGTTCATATCTAAGTCAGCCAGGATCTTTTGCTCTGTGAGAGAAGTGAACAGTTCATAATTTCCCGAGCAAACATAGAAAGCTAAAATGAAAAGAAATTGCATGTCCTGTATGAAATCACAGAAGAGCTCCATAAAATTAATATCAGAAAATTTATACATTTGCATGAAATGTTTTGAGCAATCTGAAGAAATTTCTTCATTAATCAAAAGGAATTCCTTTATTAATGCCTATTTCCTTCGAGGGATTTTGTGTGGTTTTAGCTGGAAGGATTTAAATTGAGATTATGTCTAAAACACTGTTTAAAATGCATGCCATCTTAAACTTCTCTGGCTGCTTTTTAAAAACTCAGAAGCTGATACTAAATGATACTGAAAAAGTATCAAACAAAAATATTTATTTCAGAACTTCCTTCTTGGGAAGAATCCAAAACTTTTCTTGGAACTGATGTTTTCCCACGGTAAACATAGTTTTGTTGAATCTGTATTATCTCTTGGCAAATATATTTGCTGCAGACATATTTCTGCTGGTTTTACTCTCACAAGTAAAGCAGCAGATAATTAAGCAGGAGCTTCATTCATGAATTGAGTGCAGCTTCTCCACTCAACAAAGAGAAGCTAAAATTATGAATTGCCATCATGATCCCATTTGACTTGCAGTGTCAGGTAGTGCTGTCACTTCCCAGAGACTGGAATGTCTGGGGCTGTGCTTGATGAGTGTCAAAAGTTACAAAATTATTTCAAGTGACTGTGAGGAGAAGTAGAAATTAGTTTCTCAATAAAATTACTTAAGCTGCAAGTTAAAGGCCACTAGAAGACTTTTAATTTGGCTTTGCATCAATCCTTTCTGTTCTGATAATTTATATTTTTTTGCTCTGGGAAAGATGATGAAAATGGAATGGACTGTCATCTGTGTGACAGTGTCTGATATCCAAAAGAGTGTAAAAGGAGACTGAGTCCATTTGCACTATATTTTATTGTATAATTCCTCTGGCTCAGGGGTTCTATTGACTTCTGAAGACCAGAAAATAGAAAATAACTTCTTTTTCTCCCTGATAACAGTTTGTCTTCTGAGGGTTTTTTTATTTCCTATGAAAAGATTTGAAATTAAAAGATCACACACACAAAAAACAATAGGGGGGCTATTTAAGTCAGCTCTGAAAAAATTTGAAAGTAAAAGATCATATAATCAATAAAAAAGTATTTGTTTCCTGTTTAGTTGAACAAAAGTCTTTCCACTGATATCAAATGGCAAACAGCTTCAGCTCAACACCATAAATGATTACAGCGGTGCAGAACTCTTACAAGTATCTTGCAATGAAGACATATGCAAAATTCTAATAAGAAGAGAGTAAATAGGGAAAGCAGACTAGGTGAGACAGAATAAGATGATAAAATAAAATCTTCACTAATCAGGAGTGATTAGAAGCAGAGAGCCCAGTACTTAAACCTAAGTGATTCACTTTCAAAATTCTAAGAGTCAAAGGAAGGCTGAAGAAGAGATTTCAGTATTCCCTACCTTTTGGCCTGTCCAAATTCACTTGGTGAGTAACAGTTCTGCTTCACTTCTTCCTCTAGGGAGTGGAAGACTTCAGAACTGGAAGCTTCTTGATGAATCTTCCAAAGATGCTTATAGAAACTCTCTCTGGAAGCCGGGAGTTTCTGTATGGGCTTTTCTTCAAACTCAGCTTCCTGCTCTTCATAAGCTGAGCTGTCATCCTCAGGAGGCTCACTGAAATCTTCTCCCACTGGAGAATCGAGGCAGTCTTCAAGGTCTGGAGAGGTGCTACTTCTGTCACTGGTAGATTGATCCATACTGCTTCCTGCCTCTGTGCTGCCTGCCATTTCTGCCACAAAGTCCTTAATTGGAGATGGTGCTGGAGTCTATCAAAATAACAGAAAGGTTAATATCACTCCTTTTTAATCTCCCATCTCTTTTCTTTAAAGAGAAAAATATTTTGAAAAAGCAGTATTAACAGCTTCTGAATGGGAAAATATCAAATGGCAGCTGGAAGGGAGGAGAAAAAATAGGAGGTACTTTCTCATCAAATAACTCTTTTGTCTTCATGCTTATTTTTCACGGTCTACCAGAGTTCCAGTCAAAACTACTACACCAGATTACTTTTCCCAATGAATTATTTCCTAGAGGTTCTTTTTTTATTATTTCTGTTCATATCGTGCCCCAATTTTGTGTCTGTATTATCTTAATTCCATAGAAGTAACTTCCATACTTCAGAATGGAGCAGGAGTAGTACAAATGCATATTCATTATAAGAGTGCTTGTTATGTATCCATGAGGTGTGTTCAAGAAGCAGCAATAATAATGGTATCCCATCTAATGATTTAGTCTCTGCAGTGTCTACGGTTTGGTTGGGAATTTTTTTGTTTGGTTTGGGTTTTGGTGGGAGTTTTGTTGTTGTTGTTGTTTGCTTTTTTGTTTTGGTTTGGGGATTTTTTGTTTGTTTATGTTTTGTTTTTCTCCGTGCAGATTCTGCCAAATATCCATAAGAACCTGAATAACCAGCTGAAACCATTATTTTATTTATTTAACTTCATTAAGAGATAGTCTGGATAGGAAAAGTTCTTTATTTTCTTCTCACTTTGGGGAGTTACAGTAGTTGCATTTGAGAATATCTGCAGTTTCTGGCTGAGGATCTGGTAGAGCATTTTTAGAAGCACCACTAGAAGACGTGCTTGAGTATGAGCTGTTTCACTCCAATTTTAATAATTCAACAGTACGGCAACTCAAAAGTTGTTGGACTGGGATAAGTGTATTTCATATCTGCCAGCTTTGTATTATTTTGGTTGCTAAGGAAATATCAGTTGAACTCTACAGGTTGAGTTGAAACCAGGAGGGGAAAGAAATGGAATAGAGGGCCCTGGAAAAAAAGGGAAAGTTGCCTTGTTTAAGACTGGATAGAACATGCAGTAATGTCTTTCCAGGTTTACAGAAGCAAGTTTCTCTCAGAAGCTTTGCCTTACCGGAGCAATCTGCTCTATTTCTGGAAGAACACCTTTTGGTGGTCTGCAAAGTAGCAGTGTAACTTCTCGAGGAGCTCCTCTCAACAAATGCAGGACATCCTAAATAGAAAGAAGGAATATTTTATTTCTGATGGAACACAGTCTGCCATACATGTCATTTTACCAACCAATGTAGAGAAAATTTTTATTGTGAATGCTACATTTCTCATCTTTGTGCCTCTCAGCAGTGTCTGAGGGCCAGTAGTCACCACTGAAGGATTGTCATATAAGTGGACCATAGTTTATATGGGAACATGTATCTAAAGTAAAGTCAGTTCTGTTTATAAACTTCTATTTCACCAACAGATACATAGGTTTAGGTTAATTAATTTTCTTTTTTTGAAGAAAACAGAATTTTCAGGCAAATTCATTCAAACCACATGTGGCAGTAACACATCTTTGGTCAATTATTTCAGCATAGCTCCCCAAACTGCCATATGCCAATGAAAAAACAAATCCACATGTAGGCCATTATTTAATTTCTTTATTGAGTAGACAATTTCTCATTCCAGGTTAAAAACTTACACAGGACTTACTAATCTTGGTAGAAATTTGAATCTGGGGCATTATATTTAGCTTGACATCACAAAGCACAAATGACTATGGGGGAAAATTGTTCCAAAATTGTTCATGCATAACAGCAACAAAGATTCCAACTAATTAACAACTGGTGTGCATCTGACAATAGAACTCATACATTAGTGGTAGAAACTTATAAATTAAATACCAGAAGAAACTCTTTGTCAGAATTCATTTGGAAAGGATATTCTACATAGGAGTTCTAGAGAAGAATCCTACATAGAAATCAGATTAATTATATGCATGTTCTGCCTCCCTCTGGTGATAATTAAGTTTATTATTAACCTGTTTCCCACATGGAGCCCCAGTAATAATACTTCCTGCTACCTGATACAGGAGCCCATGGAGAGGTTTCCCATTCACAGCTAAAATGACATCTCCAACTTCAATTTCTCCATTCTCTTCAGCTGGCTGTCCTGGAAACAGTCTTTTGATCCTAACAATATCTCCTCCAAGGTGTTCGCAAGCATCTCCTTCCATCTGCAGAACACTAAATCCAAGGCCTCCAGAATTCTTGATTAATTTCACTTCAAATGTATTGTCTGCTCAAAGCAGAGATTGAAAAAAAATTGGGAACCATGACAAATGTACCCCCTAAGGAGGTGATATAAACTATACTCTCAAAAGACTTTTTTTCCCTGTGTGCTGCAGAGGTACATCTACTGAGAGTAATGTCAAAAGAAGGTTTAGGTGCTCCTATATCTTACATAAGTCTCTGAAATCTCACAGGCATAATAAGGAAAACTAGAATATATTTCACCATGTGTTCACAGTCTGGTACAAGCCCGTAAAGGAAAAAGCTTTGGTACCAACATAAAGAGATTGACATGCTGTCTTTTTCTGACATTCTTCTTTAAGTGTTGCATAGATTTGACTATTCTGTATCTGCCCGGTGTTAGTTTAGGTCCTGCACTAACTGGCATAAGCTGGAATTGGAGCTACTGCTCTTGCCAGTCAAGAATGAGAGATCAGGGCTCTCCCAGACACCATGCTTGTAGCTGAATTCCAGTGTAGAGGAGTAACTGCCCCGTGGAAAAGTATGGTTCAGACTTAGTGTTTATGAGACAACCTTCAGTACAAGATACAGTGTTTATTTGTTGACTAAATTCTGTGTAAGTGATCTCTAAATCTTCTGCTTTTAAGAAATTAAGTGATGGCAGTCTCCAGTTCACTCCAGCTTCATTACTGTCACAGCATCAGCAGTTGTGCTGGTGAGGCTCTCTCTGGGTAACAGCCTGGCCACATGCACAGAGCTGCTTCCTGCCCAGAGTGCTGTGGAGTACAGGAGTGTCCCCTTGCCAACCCAGTCTCACAAAGGCTGAGAGATTGTACTACAGTATTTATGATCGTACTACATATTGAGATCATACTACAGTATTTATGCCTAGGATAAATTTAGCTGTATCTAGCCACTATAACTCTATGTGCATCAGAAATACTTTGTTCAGAATTGATTTTTGATAATGTCATTAATATTGAATATTATAATTTTATTCAGTATAGAGTTTTTTCCTTCCATCCCACAGAAATTTAATAGAATTATTTTCATGCATTCCTTTCCTGCACATTGTAGGGAGTCACCCTGAGTTCCTTCTTTATCACTTACCATCTGTCAAAAAGCAGCAGGCCTTTGTACCATCTGTGAGGGATGTTGCCACAGAAACAACTGCACATTGGTCCTCTTTTCTGTCATTAGCAGTCAGGCGTGGCTCTGCCAATTGGTAGGTTCCCCTTTCTAGAACCAGGTTGGCAATCTAAAACAGTGATGAACAGGTTCCAGTTACAGAGTACACAGTAAGCCCTAAGTCTTTTTACTTTTCTGCTTAGTGGAAAGGGGTTGGAGCAGATCAGGGGCAGTTCTTTAGGCCAAGCTTGGCTACTGTGCTTCATACCGTGTCCAGTTTAGTCTACTGGGTATCTTATTGATCTCTGCTGTTGTACAAACCTGGCCAGATTTCTTAAGGTGTTCCACAGCCTGTTTGTGTGTGATGCCACAGAGGCTGATGCCATCTACTTCTAGCAGACGATCACCTGAGGTAAAAAAAATAACAAACAAAGAACATCAAGTTGCTTTGATGTTCAGGTTCAGAGGGTGTAAACCATGAGGCTGCTCATGTTATTATAGGTCTTCATATATAATATAAATTCATAGGAAAGCAATACTGCTCACTGTACAGCATCCTATAACTAACAGCTAAAACATTCCAGGGTATTCTGTAAGTAAATGCAATGATAGCATCTGGTTATCACAGTAACAATAATGTCACAGTTACTAGCCTGATGGCAGCTACAGAGAGTAACTCTACAATGCTGGTATAAGGCTTCTGGTTTCTCAGTGGGATCCCTACATGTAGTACAGGGACAGGCTGAGGAATGACGGACTGGATTTAACATTTCACAGTTGTAAGACCTCCAATCCCAAATGTGTTTCATTGTCCACACTATCATTGAGTTCTGCAGCCCAGAGTTTTAGTGCCAGACATGTTACCTATCTTTATTTGTCCTTCCTTATCTGCTGGTCCCCCGGGAATAATTGACTTCACATATATCCCACCATGACGCACGCTGGTGTTAATTCCACCCTGCAAAACATGCCCACAGATTAGAGTCTTCATATATTCTTCTTATGATAAAAATCAAAGTAACTTATACATGCATTACAAAGTAACTGCTTCAGAAATTACCTTTTCCTTTAAATATTGGAAAAAACTGAATGAGGACATTACTCCAATACCCTGTCTAGTTAGAATATACTTCCAGAGGCAGTAATCATATTTTATTTTCTCAGGAAAATGCAATGTATTTCTATGTGACTATATAAAAATATTTACTAAATGTTCATAAATTTTTCCCTGTGCTCTCATAAAATGATCTTGCATCTTTCAATTATTCTCTAGCCCAGCATCTAAGCTGTGCAATATCCATTCTGCAATTAATAATCTTTCAGACAGTGTATAAAGCATGGACCTGAACTTTGGCACTCCAAGAAATTCCAGATTAAACTAAGAATCGTGTTCCGTCCATCTACATCCCTGGCCAAATTCAGATGAAAAAAAAATCCCTCAATTTCTTCAGGGGGCAATGAAATGGCTGTTGCTTCCCATTCCATTTCAGCAATGACCGTAAAGACATCTCAGCCTGGAGGGTAAATTCAACTTAAATAGCTAGCACAAGTAACTATTATTCAAATGTGGCAGACAGTTTTCACTGCTGCCTTCTGTAGTCCTCCCTGACCAAACTCCACTTTCAGTGGTAGATCTTGTTCTCAAATTGAGTAAGGAGAGAAAGGGTTTGTACTGCCACATGCTTTATGCCAGGACACTTCCTTCACAGGCTGTGTGGGTAAGAACCAGGGAACAAGCAGAGGCAGTGCTTCGTGCATTCTATGTCAATCAGTTGGACACTTGGGTTTAAAATGTGCCATGCTAGCTGTTTCTGTATCAGCCTATCTTATTTCTTTGTTCTCAATCATGTAACAATTTGGCAGACACAATGAAAGATTAACAGTAACACTTGCAGTCACACTGATTCCAAAAGTCCCATCTTCTTTAACAAGCTCCACCGTGTAGATTTCCTTTGAGTTGGCTTCTGATGGAGATGGTAAGTGGGAAGAATCAGCTGCCTGTCTCACAAATAAAAACTTTCATGAGATTACAGCATCTCAGTTTAAAAAGAAAGGGGGGGAAAGGAAGTTAAAAATAAAGGAAGAGATCATTTCCAGAAGATGTAAAGGGTTTGATCCTGCTGTCACTCTAAACCTGGAGTGATACCATTTATATACCTGATATTATTTGAAGCTTGTGCTAATGCTACTTAAAAGGCAATCTGTCTAAATGCACATAACCTGAGTATATATAGGGAGGATGTCTAAAAGTAGGAAATTAAACACAAAATATTCTGTGACTGGTTTGAAAACTTGAAAGATTGCAAGAAAATAATCAAAATTTTGTCACTCCACTGGAAAAGGAAGGAAAATTTTTTATACATTTTGTAGAACACTTTCCCTATTTATTCACATATTCCAGACATGTCTATAATTTTGACACTTCCGATGTAATTTATTCCAAGGTTTCCTTCCCTTCACAGTTACTTTCCCTTCTATGTGTAGCTGCTACATTGTTAAATGCTGTGTGCTGGGTGTAACATTATCGAGCAACATCAAAATCTCAGTTACCTCTACATCCAGGCTATCAGCTGAAGGAACTGGAATCCTAGGGTCCAATTTTGGTGTTAAATTCCAGGAAAGAGTTTTCTCAGGTTCATCTATATTTGTGTCCTGTTCTTTGGGGAGAGCTGTATGACAATCCTGAATCTGTTTTCTCCCACTGTCTACACAAGAGATCTCAGATCCACTGGTGCTGTTTCCTCTTGATAGATTCTTTTCTTCATTTAATCCTTCTTCATACATGTCTGTTAAGCCATACCAAAATAAGACACTGCTGAATGCAAATAGCAAATAAACTTAAAGAAAAATATTGCTATGACCCAGCACAAGAGGACAAAGTAACTTCCTATTTCAACTGATTGTGAATTCAGATCTATAAAATGAGTTAGTCACTGTGAAATGGAGTGCTAATATTATACGTGTTTAGAAATGTGTTTGCTTCATTCCTGCAGAGGACTATGACTCTCTGTCAAAGCAAGAAATGCCAAAATTCCTTTAATGTTCAGCAATGCAGCCCATAATAGATTTTTTCACACTGATGTAGCAGAGACATCACATGATACCTACTAGAAGTTGACTATTCTAGCATACGGTTGTTCTAACTGGCAGTCAGTAGCAGGAATGTAGTACTACATCCCAGTGCCTAATAAATGTGAGTGTCCTGAGTTAACTATTAGCTCCCCATAGCCAGCAGAGGCATTTGCCTTTGTACCTTTGGGTTGAGAGATGATGAGCTCTACTTCATCAGGAGAATTCTGTATGATTTTAACTGCAGTATTAAATGAAACACCCTCAAGGCTAATATTATTCACAGAGATGAGTCGTCCTCCTTAAAAAAAGAAAAAAGATAAAAATAAGACAAAGCACGTATAAATAAGGAAATAAATCCAGAGCAGCTAACTTTAAACTATGCAAGTATTTTAATTCTAATTAAAAACTAAGGAAAATGACCTGGTTTGATATTTCCAGCTCTGTCTGCAGGTCCCCCAGGGATAACTGAAGCAATAAAGATACCAAGGTCTAATTTTCCTACGTTTTCTCCTCCAATAATTACGAAACCTGCAAAAATGAGATATCATGAGAATGCAAACACTGTCAGTATTCAAAGAGATGAACCTTAGGAGCACAAAAGGCTCTTACTCCAATGGCATAAGTTTTACATATGATCTGAAGGATGGGGAGCTTTGATTTACATGGTATCATGGTCTTGACTTGGGAGAGCTTTAAACTTTTGTTATAATTAAAGTTTCCTGGTGACTTTGATCCCTATTAAGATACAATTTCCCAATAATAATGCTTTCCTAGCTTGCTACTTTTAATGACTGACTACTTTCTTGAAAGAGTCATGAACTAGGTGCACTTGCAGCATTTAACACCTGCAGGAGGGAAATGGTATAAAAGCTCATTAGATTTGAACATCATTCTACATCATGCAGCCAGGAAACCTGAGGTGGGCCATGTAAACTTCTAATGTAAGAGATCTGAGATTAAATCTATTGTTAAGTAGTTCAGTTTTACTATCCTAATTCTGACTATTGCAGAATATATTCTTCTCACTGGTATAATATTTGGGTTTGGAATTAGGATGCTACACACAGACCTGCACCACTTAAAATTTTGATTTTTAATTGTATTAATGGTCATCTGTGAAACCTGACAGTTCTCTGAACTCATCTTCAAGATACAGGGTGATTAAGGTATTAGATAATGAAAATATCCAAATAACAATCCAAAAGTTAAGAAATATTAATGTTAAATGTTGTGTAAACATTTTGCACCCTTACAGACACTACCTGCAAGGTCTAAGATAAATGAAATCATTACACACGTGTTTCAGATACAAAACTAAAACCCTGTTTGTTTCATTATACTCTTATCACTTGATTCCTTTGGTCTCTGTGGCCTTAGTTAATCCTCTGAAAATATAATGGTCTTGACTTATGTGCTTGGTCCTTTTCAGTCCTGGAAATTGAGTCCTTCACAAATATTGGTACTCTTACACTCTAAGAAGAATAAATGGAGTGAAAGAATGGAGTTTACAGTCTTGCCCAGCCTGAGTCAGCAAGTATCACTGTTAGCAACAGGATCTGATAGTCCCAGTAACAAACATAACATTTATGTTCCTTACTTACCAAATCCATTTTTAGGGTCACGCTTTAGGCTGACACAAATGATTTCTCTTTCTAGACCACTGAGTAAAATTTCCTTTTGGGTGGCTGGTGATCCAGGTGCTGCAGAAACAAAACAGCTAGAATAGATGTAGATTAATGCAGGGAGACAGTAGATTCATGTATTATGCAAAACTGGAGCTTTGAAAATTAATATATATATTTTCCTTGATTTCAACATTACTGTTACTTTTGAATCAATATAATTCTGGATGGAAGCTCAAACAAGTGTTCAGAAGTTTTCATTCTTTAGAAAAAACCTATGTACAGGGCTATGTACGCTCTTCCTCACTATGTTCCTTTCTGGGAGACTATATATTTTTCTGCAATGTTTTTATTAAGATTAGAATATTTAAAGAGTCAGGCATGTAGTGCCCATTGAAACTGAGGGTGATTTGGACACAAAAACTCCTATGGACTCTAGCCCTTTGGGCTCTTTTGGCTCCAAAGATGCAATCCAACCAACACCGATTGCAATGATGACCTCGGTAGTGGTAACAGTCCTTAACATTGTGCAATTGCCACAGTGTGCCTAAAGTACTGTCCCAATTTTCAAATGGACTAACCAAATAAGCATGGCTTCATATTCCGTAGATTGGCTCCCCATGTGCATGCAGTCTGGCTTCTAATAGAAAATTAGATATCCAGTCCTTATTCCAGGAAGCATCATGCAAGTGCAAGAACAGAGGAAAGACCTGGAGCCTGTGCTGTCTCATGCATTACTTACTGATGTGTAGATCTCAGGTGGAATCCAAATAATGACCTCTAAGCACAGGGATATTGCCCCATGCAAGAGTCTCTGGGTGAGGGAACTACCTCTCTGTAGAGCATTAGGCACCATTGTAATTCTGTAATTCTATAATGGTGCCTAATGCTCTACAGAGATGTAGTTCCCTAAATTCTGTCACAAAGTCCCTTACCACTGAACCTGATGGAAAGCGGGAGTTCAGGGGAAGAAAACAGCTTGTCTTGCTAAACTCTGGATTAATTTCCAGGACTAGAAGCACAAAAGAATAGTCTTTAATCTGTAAGTTGAATATATGTTGGTCTCCTTCTATTGAAACTATAAATATGGAAAGGTACTGTCTCTCTTTATTATTATTATTATACTCACCACTGATTGTGTTCTGAGTTGAATGGATAGAGAGGAAGTCATAACTCCTTTGCTTTCCATTCAAATTGATGTGCATTTCTGACTGGGATAGCCCTGATACAGATCTGCATGGCAGAAATGGAAGACTGTGTTATAATAAAAAATCAGCAGTGTTATTTAGCTCTCTTCATTGTCATTAGTCTGTCAGAGCCAAGTTGGGAATGCACAGGTTTGCAGCCTTTCAATGAGTATTCCAGTTTCTGGGACATATTTAATTTTAGGGGAGAGGTAGTTTATCCTTGCCAGCATTTGCTTCCAAATAACAGCTGCTGTTAGACCACTTGTATCATGACTTATTTCCCCCAGCGTTTTGCTCTGAGCTGACTGCAAGCATCAGAAAAACACAGCACAGCTTCACCATGATTCATTTAGCCCTGCTGTCCATTTAGACAAAACCATGCCTGAAAGTTTTCCTGGTAGTTCATGTTCTCCTTGGCTCTATTCCAACTCTTAGTATTTTAAAAGGCACTAGAATTTGTCAAAGGCCTTGGGACTGTGCAGCTATAGCAACCACCTACAAAGGTGAATGTACCAAAACAAAAAGGGAGTTCTTGCCCTGTTCCCTATGACTTGCACCTTTGGACATGGAGGAATCAACTAGGCATTGATCCTCCATTCCTGATCAAAACCAACTTCTGCTTGATTTTTATTTCACATACTGTAATTTCCAGAGAAGATACACAGGCATTAAAGATTGTACAATAATTCTCTCTAATTTTTATACTTCCCCATAACCCAATTAGTGGTTTCTTCCTGAGTCTGGTACAAATTTAAATGTCACTTTTCAAGTTCTTCTGTTAGTCTATTAACTTCCTACCAGCATTTGCACTACTGCTGGCACCATGGAGCCCCAGGCCTTTTGGTGTGACCACAATAGGAACTTTAAAAAAAAAAAAAAAAAAAAAGTTTATGTCTAAGTCTTCTTACACATGTTCAGAGAAAAAAAAAGCAAACCTACCTGCCAAGATTGCTTTTGTCTCTAGTCCTATTGTTGGTTTCCACACTGAGGTTATCACAAGATTTGCTCAACATCCCGGCAGAAAGGTTTTC
This sequence comes from Rhipidura dahli, assembly GCA_013399225.1. NCBI lineage: Eukaryota > Metazoa > Chordata > Aves > Passeriformes > Rhipiduridae > Rhipidura > Rhipidura dahli. The sequence continues at coordinate 362,197 of VXAC01001944.1, forward strand.
CAGGTTTGCTCCATAGAGCACGTTCTCTGAGCGAGACAGTCTCTGAATAAGGGCAAGGTGTTCACGCTGAGCTGCATATGCAGAATTTGATTTGTCTATTTCCATAAACTTACTGTCCTCTGAATAAGAAGCGAGAGAGGGGAAGAAGCAAAGACAAATGCACTGATATTGCATCATTTTAAGCTCAAAGGAACTTTAAATAAAATCTTTTGAATATGCCAGAAAAAAAGATTTACATTATAGATATATTTGTTCTTGTATCCTTGAGGATACCTAGGCCTTGGGGTGAGTAGGAGTTTTCTTCCATAAAAAGTATATGCTGCATTTAGGTTTAATGTCTATGAATTATACTACAATGCCACTTTCCACAAAGGCAGATGAAATGTACAACAATTATACAAATGTATAATTTAAACCTGAATATTTCTGTAAAGTGTATTTTGTAAATGATTGGTGTATGAGAAACCTGTGACTTTCAGAGTCTGAATTATCCAGGTTGATAGTTCCTCATCCTTCACAGGCCTTCCACTCCAGTATGTGTATATCTGACACAGGATACAGGAGCTCTAGTAACACATGCTCTCCAAAGTTCAGAGGGACACCAAAGAACAGAGTGATTTGCACAAGTGAAGTCGAGTGGGGACCATCTTGGTGGCAACACCTGCTAGCCAGTTTTCTACCTTCCTGTGAAATCTACTACTTGCCTAATGACATCTGGGCTCTGCTATATGCAAATCTGTCCTCTCAAAAGAGTTCATTTTTCTGAAACAAGATGGTGTTGAAGGTGACATTAATTTATTTAGGTTCTCAGTGGGTGGGCTGGTGAGGGAACTTGGAGGACAGAGAGACAGCAGGCAATTGGAGACACATTGGAAAGTAAAACAAAAACTCAGCTTGATACAGGCTAGCATAAACACAAGCTTAAATTCTGCTTGTACATAACAGCTAAACCCCCCTTGTGTTTTCCTAACAAATGGTAGCCTGAATACAACCTTCTAGAACACTACTCTGCAGCATTAAATCTGGGCTGCCTCTTTTCTCAATGACTTTGATCAGAGGCATTTCATAAGGCATCAGAAGGCTTTACTGTCCAGAGTATTAGCGCAGCCTGGGAGTTGCCATGGTGATTCTGAAGTAGAGTGTTGCTATCAAGTTTTGAAGTGATGGTGGCTTATACAGCCAAACAGTGCAGCAGAAGCAAAAGTATGGACAAAGAGCCTCATAATCTCTTACAGCCTCACTGTGGTGGCAAAGGCAGTATTTTGAGCTACTGTCTGTCACTGCCTTGCTAAGCTTTTTTCTGGGACAGCAAGCACATGCTGAACCCCAGAACCTGCGCTCGGTCACATGGCTCGTGTAAGTCTGGCTCGTCTCAGTGATTTGGTGGACTCAGGTTACAATTCTCTTAGTTCTCAATAATTTTATTCTGTTATATATAGAATGTAATAAATTTTTTTAAGATAAATTACCACAAGCAAATGTGACACAGGAAACTTTAAGATGCACTATTAGCACTCATTTGAATGCAATAAAGCACGGTCCCACTAAATTAGAAGCTAGAGTTGTCAAGTGATTAACAGTGCCTTGAACCTAAATGCCATCCTAGGGCCTTTTTCCATGGTAACAAATGTGTGCAAGAATTTCAGCTTTCATGAAATAATTTTAGTGGTAAGGAGGCAATATATCAATCATCCTGTTACATGCCATGGTAGTCTTTGTTGCCAATACTTTTACAGTTTTATTACAGAAAGGAGTATCCCAGTGGACAAGGCATGAAACTTGATTCTCCTGCAGTGACTCACCAGGTCAAACACTCAGGGGTTGTAAATGATCATGGTTCTGTTCAAGGCAGTGGATGAGCTGGTGAAAACTCATATTGCTCCACTGAAGTCAAGAGTGATGACACTTGTCAGCTTATTTCTTATGTGCCTCAGTTTCTCCATAATAATCCTCACCCATCTCTACAGAACATGCTGAGAACTGTGGGTGAGACGTGCTATGTAGCTGGGCTGAGCAGAATCTTGTCTTAGAAACTATGGAAAATCTGAAGCCTGAGGAGGTACTAGTCATATCTGCCACAGACATGGCAAAATCTAAGATAAGAGCTGTTAGCAGTTGTGTAGCTAAGTGGATATGACTCGTGCCCTTGGTTTAGTAGAGTTGTCCTGGGACTGAACCATTGGGTTGCATCCCTGTCTTATACAAAATAACTACATTTAGCTCCAGCATATCTGGGCACTATTATAGTTTTGTGTGGATCATTTTCCAGGTTACATTTCAGGTAGATCTGATATAATTCTTCACAATCCTCAGCAGCAGAATTTTCCTGAAGACGAGTGAAATCCTGCTTATTTCTTTTATAAATCTGAGTTTAGCTGCATAGTTTTTATCATCAGAGAACCCCTCTTCACTCCCTGCCCAAGCCTACTCACATGCCAAACTAAAATTAATTAGACAAATTAGACTCCTCTAACTGTCAGTGTAGCAGGAGACATTATTTTCTAACTGAAGCACAGTTCTAATTCTCTGAAGGTTCTAATTCTCATATATGGTGAATGTACCTTATCTAAAATATAATCTTGTCCTATGGCCCCAGTAACAAAAGTGCATTTATACCCCACCTGATGAAGTTTGTCGAAGTTGCCTAGAATTCATCTGTGCATTGAATTTGTGCTGGGCAGAGCAGAGGTCCAGTAAGTATTTACATGTCTTCGCTGTATCAGTAATGAAGGTGTGTTTCTTGCCACTGAAGCTGCTTTCAATCGTGAATTTTTTTCTCTGAGGGGGAAAAAAAGCACAGCTTGCTTCATGGATCAGTCATTACACTGAGGCACTGACAGTTCATTTATATAATCTTGTTGATTTGTTCAGTTGTATTTATGCCTGACTGCATCTCTTTTGAGTTCAGCAAATGCCTGTTGTAAATTCAGCACTTGTAAGCAAGATGTGTTATTGGGATCATAACTCTTCTATGTCAAAAGTCAAGAACCTTAGGATATTGAATGCATTGACAGCAGGTTGCTAAAACTGCAAAATTTGGCCCTACAGGTGTTAAAAGTATTAAACAAATTTAATGTGAAAAGGAACATATCTTCAAAGGGAAGAAGGACCATTTTTGGAGAGCAAAGAAGCTGGGAAATGTGTGATGCAGTTTGACACCTAGACTGTACAACAGTACATTGATATACCTCTAATGTCAAAATCCCATTTAGAAAGGGGTCACAATCTTGTCACCAATACTAGTTTGTTAGTAGACATCAATATACTAAGAGAAGAGGATGGAAGTTATGATATCTGGAAAGTGGAAGACATGATCCCATGACATGATGTAGGCAGAAAAAAAAGAAAAGAGCAGTAGACACAAAAGAGGAATGAATATGAAATATGCCATAGAGAGGTTTGCCATTGTCTCTGTTATAGTCAGCACCAGGTTATTCAGTGTTACAGTAATTTGACTTTGGCCTCGGCATAAAAACTGCAGAACTACACCTCACAAAGAACTCAGTATCTTCATATCCACATCCAGATCCAGCTTTGATTTAAAACTGTTTCCAGAAAGTACTTGCCCATATAGAGTGACACTAGTTCTAGCTCTGAATGCAATAAATTTATCAAAGTGACAGGAAGAAGGGCAGTAAACAGAGCAGAGAAGAGGTTCAGTTAGTTCCAACTCACATGAGCTGAAATTCTCTCTGTTTCACGCCACTGAAATCTTAAACTGGCAATTCTTGTGTGATTTTTGTTTTCATAGACGATGATGCCTTTGGCACAGATTCCCAGGATGATGTCCCCTTCTGTCCCTTTCTTCTCCTGGGACACGCGATAGAATAACACTCCATATTCAGGAAGTTGCTGAGTCACCTTGTAGAGAAAATGTTCTTTTACCATGCATTACTCAAAAAATTAATGGGAAGAAAACTTAGGTAGATGGAGGAAAAAATGCTTTTGAGTGTCAGAGGAGCCAGTGTCTGCCCCTGCTGTCTAAAATTGCAGAGGATGTTCTGAGAAACTGACACAGAAGTTCTAGGTGTTTGTGCTTGTCTTTCTACCTCCTGTATTTGGTCACAAAAGTGTTAAAATGTGACTCAGACACTTACAGAACTATAGAATATGAGTAGGATTTACTGTCTGATCTGCAGACCAATAGGAGTTTATCCTTTTTCAATATGAGTTTATCCTTATTTTCTTTCTGGGAAGCTGCTGTGGAATCCCCAAATGACTTTTCAGTTGTGAATACAGATTTTCAGTGACCAAAATAAAACACTTCTAGAAGATCTGTTTTTCAGAAAGTAACCATATTACAAATGTTCAGGTCCTGAAAATTGGGGCATCTATAATCACTAGCTGAATCTGGGTTTTAATTTTTAATCCCTTTCATATTTGGAATTTACATGTTCTTGCCATGGGGTCTATCTTTCTCACTTTGTATGATGTGTTGGCTCCTTCTACAGACTTATTCATTGAAACAGATACTAACAAAGCTGCTTTTCTTCATTGGATTTGCCACAAATGATGGGACTGTCATTAAGGCTAAGCTTCAATCTATTTCTTCAATTGTACTGACAGGAACTAATATAATTAAATAGCGACTGAACTAAAATGATGCTATAAATAAAAGCATGTGGCACTGCAGCAAAATGACTACTGATATTTATCTATTACCTAATCCCTGATATTTTTCATTTGATGTAAAGAAGAGAGGTTTGGGGAGAAAGAGAAATTAGCTGGAAAAAAGTTAAATCTCACATCATGGTGACACTTTAGTGCCCTAGAGAAATAGCCATGTGAGAAAATACTTCAGATAACTCCTTCCTCACTTCTAGGGTTCATAGATACTTTTAAACAAACAATCGCTACATGTTTAGAAAGTGGCTGAACAGCTGCTCTAATTTCAGAAGTCAAAAAAGTGCTTATTCTCATGTTTTATCATCTTCTGGAGCCCAGACATGTTGGTAACGTGCCAAAAATTTGCATTAAGTCTTGGAATGCTGCAAACACACCAAAACGTGTTATAAAACCTCTCAGTGATAAGTGACAGTATCTACAGCAGAATGATATTTTGAGGTTTTTGTTGACTACTCAAATGTTTTTACCATATCTAAAATCTACTGTATCAGGCAAGAGGAAAATAAGCAAAGGTAAACAGAGAGGGGCTTTGTACCTCCAAATTAATAAATGATGTTTGGGGTATGGAAATTTACCTTTAAAAATTCTAATTCAGCTTCATCCTCAAACAGGGAGCGATTCATACGATGTAATTTAGCAAGCTCTCGCTGTACATATGCCAGGGTCATTTTCTCTATTCGGCTTGCTGGAACATAGTCTTCAACACGAAAATAGCTCTTTCCATGCATCTGTGGGGGGAAAAAATGAAAAAAAAGAGAGAGGAGCCTTTTGTTCTTTCTTGACTTTTTTTATTCATTGCATTTTATTTTCAGGGCGACCCATATGCAGAAGTCACCCTGCTGCCATTTCTCAGAGGAAGGTGGTACATCATGTAGACTCCTGACAGTCAAATTGCCTCTTGCCCCTGTGGTCAGGCAGCTGCTCAATGCACACACCACTTCTTTGGGCAGAGGGGAGAAAGGAGTTGACCCTACAGGTGTGTCCTGCACTTAGAGCTGGCAGCTACAGCTGCATCAGTACAACCTACAGTGGGGGACCCATTGCCATGATGGATCTGACCACATGGATCAGACCACTCAGAGTTCAATTAACAGAGCTACACTGATTTACATAAATGAAGATATGGAAGAGAACAAAAATGGGTGTTTTCTATACACTTGAAAACTAGGACAGCTAGTTTAGATATACAATCAGGCACCTTCCTGTCTTTGCAGCTTGTGGATCTGAGCCTACACATAAAATAACTGTGAATTCTGAAGTGTTCATTTGCTTTTCTCTTCCCTATTTATTAACCTCTCTAAGCCCCTCTGCACATCCAAGCTGGGCCTATGTTGGAAATTTTCCACAGATTTTCTGGAGTTTCTAGGATATATTATCAATTTTGAAGGACCTGAACTCTCTCATCATTCTGTCATATTTCCTTTCAAGTTCCCCTGGATCATTACTACTCCATAATTAGGAATATTTTGTAGTTCTTTTAATCAAGTCTGAAGGACTTAACTGGAGGACTAACTGAAATGCTGTGCTGTTCAAATTTCTTCTTTAAACGCTAGGTGACGAACAAAAGGTGCAAAAGTTGTAGAGAGAGACCTCTGAGAAATACGGTATTATTTCTCCACACCTCGGGAGCATAATTGCCAAGCTCTGCCTGTAAAGCCAAAGCGCCGAGTTTCAGGGAAGTCTCATCACTGCAATATAATCGCTCCTCCAAAATATCTTTACGAAGCTGCAGGTAAAACTGATGCCTCGTCAAGCCGTGCCTGGAATAGAAAAGGGTTTAGGAACTCAGGAGGAGCTTTGAATGGTGTCCCTAAATGCTACTGGTTTTCCTTCAGTCAGTAGAATTGTTCACTTACTGAATAACATTAAAGTGGCTGACGAAGAATTTTATCCTTAGAAAGAGTGTGAAATTAATGATGGACATTTTCTTCTTGGGTTGGTCATTCCAGCCATCTGGGGCCACTTTGTAGAGCTTGGTGTCCTCATCCAAAAAGAAGAATTCTTTACCTGAAATGAGAATTTTGGATTCTGTGATAAACCTGGATATACTTCAGCAGCTCAAAGTTCTGCTGTCTTCATAGAGTGCATCACTAGCAATAAAAAATAAAATGGATCGGGGATGTCAGCTGAGATTTACTTCTCTGTGTCATGAATTAACTTACTGCTCCTTTAATGGAGAACTTGGGACAGCATGTAATTTTGGATTACAAATGTTAGACGCTGGATTAGTATGGTATCTGTGAAATCACTCAAGGATTCATGGGGTTTGCATTCTGCTCACTATTCAGGTTCTGCACCCCATTGTAATCCTCATGCCCTACGCACAACGTGTGCTTTTTCCCAGTGCCTCAGCTGTGCCTGTCATCAGAAGTGGACTAGGGAGATGTGGGTCTGGTAGATGATAGCTGAACCTATACTCCCACTTATGTCTAGGAATAAATACAGGCAGCCTTTCTCAGTGCAGCACTTCTGGAATTTCTGCTGGAGCTGCATGGCTCAGTGTTATTTAAGTACAAGGCTGGGACAGCCTTTTCTGCTTGGGAATATCAGGCAGTACATGTCGTATGGCTGTTCTGATGCACAGCCCTAGGGCAGACATGCTTTACATCAGTGCAGTACAGTTTAAACCAACATACCTTACTTTTGCACAAGCTTTATAACTGCTTCCACCTGAGGATCTTAAAGGATCTCACTAAAATTCATTGATAAAGTGACCACAGAGACACTGAGGGACAGAGCTGTCACTTGACTTAACTGTCTCATTACCTTTCAGGTAAGCCAAGCCAAAGTAGAAATTTTCCACCAAGTTTGCATATGCCACCACGGTGTTGAAAACATCTCTTGCCTTTGTCTTGATGTCACATTGCACCTCAAGGCACTGCCCATTGAGTAGAATTACATTGAGATCCCTTTGGGACAAATAGGATTTCCCTTTTTTAGTCTAAGAACATGCAAGAAAGAGGGAAGAATGAGTTCCAAGTACAAGCAGTGCAAGTTCCACACCATTTTATTACTGAGGCCCACTAGTTGCCTTTCTCTATACAACCTGATGGAATTGGTCACAACACCATGCTATTATCTGCCTCCCTTCTCATAAATTAATATCACAAACATATTTAATTTTTTAAAACCCAGAGAATCACAACAAAACAGCTGATCATACTTGAAGTCTCCAGTCACCAGGCTTATTCCAGACTGGGGGCTAATTCTGAATTCTCTTTACCCTCACTTTTGCTGCTGTCTGCTGTCAACTATCTGCCTTATCTTAATGAAAGATAAGGGATGCTAGCTGGAGAAGTCCCATACGTTGGCACTAGATATCATATCATATATTTGCTGCACAGTCTTTTTTTCAAAAGTCTTGGGCTAAAGTGAGCATTCTTAGCTGAGAAGGATAAATGAAGCTCTTTTTTTTGCACCAACAGAAATAACTAAATAGCACTGAGAATTAAATCACCTCCTTTCAAGTCTCAATACCTCTGCAGTAATCCTAACTTGTTTTGAGAGGAGGACATGGAAAGAATACTGGGTTGAGATTCAGATACTACTTACAAAGAGCCCTAACTAAAATGTCACTAGATTAGTTATAAATTCTCTATGTTTATACTTACCACAATTGATCCAGGCAGCTGTAAGGTCACTGGTGGTTCACTAGACAAAATAATAAATTCTGGACCTGAAAACTGCAAGGACGTAATTTAGAAATTTAGTAAATATTTCCTTAATGGAATGAAGATCCCAAACACAAGTATCAATGAAACCCATTTCTGTTGATCTCTATGCTGGACCTAATTGACTTCAGTGTCTAATAAGGTGCAAATGCTGATTGAACTCTTCTCTCTGTTTTTCCATTTAACAGAGTCCTACCACAGCTTAGCAACTGGAAATAGTCAATTAGGTAAACTACTGGTTGGGCACATTCCCTACCAGCCTATGCTTTCTGTCCAGACATACACTGTAAAAAAAATTTTAGTCCTTTGAACACCATTGGCTGGCAAATGTTTGGGTTAAGTGTCTCTGTAAATTTTTTTGCTGTTGTGAAGCTGCTGTCAAAGTGGTTGATGAAAACTGTCCACACTGTGTTTGATGCTTGCAGAAATCACACATGTAGGTCAGAGAGGGTTCAATTACCAGCTTTTGCATAGTCTTTATGGACAATTGCTTTCACTACCTTCAGTTCTGATGTCACAACTGGATCATGCCTACTTAGGAGTCAGTCAATTTAGAATACTCATGTAATAAGATTACTCAGTAGGTAATATGCACATCACTGTAGAACAAAAATTAGACGAGAGGCTTCTCTTTAGTGATAGCTACATTTTGAAATCAGCTTATATGTTTTTCATCATTCACCTTTTCCTTCCTGTGGAAAAAACATTTCTGTGATGCAGCAGCTGCTGAGTAGTCCTTTGTAGACACAGAGAAGGTGGAGCCCAAGCTTAGCAGGTTCGGTCGGCTGTTCTGAGTTCCACCAGGGATTTCTTCTACAGCACTCACTGACCTTCAGAGGAAATGTCACAGTGAGCAAAATATGGAACATGCAATCAACACAACACTGAGGACAGAGAGCTTAAAGTACAGTAACTACTGGAATACTGTGAAGTCCAGGGAAATGTCTCTTATAAGCTCCAAAATGTTCTGTTCCAGAAAAAGAGAACTAATTTAACAGGAATAGTACTACTGATGCCCTTTCTAAGGAAATGTAAACCCTGCTTTGATTCAATAGAGTCAGGTTTGTTTCTTTTTTTCATTTGGTGAGCCAGATCTAGCTGGTTTAAGTTTGGTGAAGCCAACAGGCAAAGAAGGCCTCCTTCCCTTCTGGGAATTCTACAGGATGAAGTAAATTCCTCATTTTTTATTTTCTCAAAAAAAAAAAGCTTCAGAAAACCTTAACATTTGTTGCTACATTATTCAGAGTTTTCCAGGAATAGAAATTTGAATTATTTGAGTACTAATTCATTAGAATAAATTAATGTTTTTTCTTGACAAAAGCAACCACTATCCTGCAACCTGCTTGTTGATCTCTCTTGTTGCAGTTTTACAGGTGTACTGGGATATCTCATGTTGCCCAGATTGTCATGGCTGATTTATCAGGAAGTTCAAACTGTTTACTTGGGACACATTTAATTGGGAGTTGATCTAAATTGAGCATTTCCTGTGAGCCTGAATTACTCATGTCATGGTTAAAAGAAGAAACTCCTCTTTAACTGGGTCAAGAACCCAATTTAAATGGGATGTCTGTAGGGATTACATGGTGCTTAACTAGGGGATTCTGCCTTTGGGGTGCCTAGAGGCTGACAGCACTTAGATTTCATCTTTGTTTGGAAACAGCCATGATTATAGCTGCACTGTGCTAAGACCCAGTCTAGAAAACTCTTGTTTGGCAGCAGTAGTGTTTCCTGGGCTGTTGCAAAGGAGTTAGTATCTATCAGTTGTACAGTTCTCAGTTGTCATTGTCAATGTCTACAGGGCTGCTGCCCATGCCATGGCTGAAATGAGGCTAATCCTCATGACAGAGCAGAGGTCTTTACTGCTTGTGTCCCCGGGTTACCTATAACTCTCCAGTAAAGTGGCAGTGCAGGGCTGGATATGACTGACACAAGTGAGAAAAATCAACCTAAGGACTGAGGGGGAGTACATGGTCTGACATAACCACTCCAGAACATATAAGGTGTAACAGCACTTTAATGTGACAGCAAGGCAAGACCACATCCAAAATCTGAATGCAGACAAATAAGGACTCTGGCAGAATGCCTTGACAGGGAAAGCAGAGACTATTCAAACCTCTTTAACAGATATTTTCCTTCATAAAATCATAAAATCATTTAGGTTAGAAAAGACCTCTAAGATCACCAAATACAACCTTTCACAGCCTCTGTGGAGCAGCTTCCCAGATGTTTCAGTCACAGAGGGCTAGTGCTGCTTCCCTGCCTGGTGGAGACACAGCTGAGGGCAGCTGTTCTGGGAGGCCCATGGCATCTGGCAGGACACAGTGGTATAGAATAAATGTCAAAATCCTGAATTTGCTTGTTTTGTGTGGATTGTTCAGGGCCCAAGTTCCATTTCACTAGAGCTTTTGGACTGTTCCATTTGGAACCAAACCAAGTCTAGGTGAACATTATTTATTTGTTCTACATAATAGAATATTATTTATTTATTCTACATAAATAGAATCTATTATCAAAACATGTTCAGATGGCAATTCAGGCATTTTCTGATACTGGCATTGCCACACTAGTTGCCTGCTTTACTTGGTTATAAAACAACTTCCATCCTGTAGAAATCTGAATTGAGCTTACCTGTTTATGAAGAGCTTGTAGCTACTTTGTGTCCTCGACCCACTAAATGTGGGGTCACATGATCCATGTGTCTCTGGAACTCTCTCTGAAATAAATAAAGGAAATTTTAAAAAATTCAAGTGATAGTAGCAGCACTCAGCATCAGATGTTGGGACAATTATAACGGGGAAGAAATTCAGACTGACAACTTCCTCTCTTGTGTCCTCGCTTGGACATGATAAATGGCTATTTAATAAGGTTAAGTGACTACTGCACCAGCAGTATTCCCAGTTCCCTAGTAATTGTTACTTCCTCTTCATAATCCTTTATGTGAATGCAATTTGGAAAACAGCTGTGTAGGTACAATGGCTGTCATTTCCATCTGTATGGGGGTAATTTGTGAAATAGCTTTTTCTCTTCAGAAATTATGCCCAATTTTGTTCTTCTATTTCCAGGCATAAAATGGGCAGAAAAAGCCATGGAGCTTCTCTCTGGCTTAATCAGAGTAGAATATAAAATCAGTGAAACGAAAATGATTGTATCTATTCCACTGGTTACTTGCTATGTTAAATATATCGTGAATGTTTTTGCATCATAAAAACCTGGTGGGAGTGCTGGATGCTTTGTCAGTAGCAAATAAGGATTGCATTGTTTTTTACCTTCAGTCACCTCTGTTGCTACAGAATGGACAGGTGTTTCTTTGTCCAAATACATGAAGGTTGAAATTTAGAGGCAGAACCAGAGAGGGTTATGCAAGTGATAGTTCTATGAATGTTTCTTTGTATCAGCAGAGATGTTTGAAATCTTCAAGGAAGGGTGAGATTCAACTTTTCTTCGCTTGGATCATTTCATTGATCTTATTTGAAGAATTGCATAAAAAAATATTACATAAGCAGGATGATAGAGGTGATAAGATGTGTGGAAGCGATCATTTAGATAAAACATTCATGCACTACACCCTGAGACTTCACTCTGAATTCCAACATGAAAATGTGACACTGAATTCTAGTGTACCAACCAACCAACCAACTGCAATTTTAAAACCTAGAACATTTTAAAACTGTATTGCTAAAATAAGCATTAACATGTGGGGTTTTTTTCAAGCTGCAGATGGTTGTGACAAAATGTGAGATTTGAGATAAGCTAGTTACCAAAGTTAAGTTTCAGTCCTGTGTTCTGAAATTACATGCTTTTTCATGAGAAAACCTTGCAAAAATCTCTGCTTACACCATCGTTTTCACATAATTGTATAAATATATTTTGACAAGCACATAAAATTCCCCTTAGTCTTTCTGTATCAGTTCTTTCAGCAGTGGTACAACTTGGCTACTTTCAGTGGCCAGACTGCCATGCTTTGATCACAAATCCAACACACACCTGACATTAAATTAACATGTATTCCTCAAATAAACTGATCCTGTAGATTAGATATGTTAAATGAGCTAATAAAGTACAGTCTTGCTACTGAACGCCTCTAATGGTGCTCTACCAGATGGTAATATTTCTTCTCAGAAAATAATGCTTTTTGTTTTTAATATATTATTTCACAAAAGAAGTTCTGTGGCAAACAAGCTCTCACATTCTATGTTTGCTCATGTATTTTTAGAATCGTCTTACAAAATCCTGAGTATGAACAGCTACCAGTGTTTCAGTGGAGACAAAGACATGCACAAAGTCACTGGAATGGGGCTTTGTCAAGTTTATGACCAAAATTTTCTTAAAAGTGCTTACAAAACAGGCTTCTGCTCTGAGTTGACCTTCACTGTGTGCAACTGTGCATGTGACTGACATGCATGTGTCACTCAGGGAGCAGCTGCAGTCTCAGGTTTTTATTGCTGCTGATATTGATTGCAATTCTGGAGCTTCAGAAAAGCTCCTTTCAGGAGGACAGCATTAAGATGACTAACCTCACTTTCCTCATCCTTGGGCTGAGGGCTTAGGCCTGAGAGGCTATGATATGATGGGGTTTTTTCCCAGGATGTGCCCAATTTTTCTGTGAATTATGTCCTCATTCAGTTGCAGTGAACACACAATTTTTTTGCCATCTTTCCTAGGGAAATTAGTCCCTTCAGGTTGTGCTCTGTCTTTTTTTTTTTTTCTCTAAGGACTTTTAAACCTTTTAAATTCAAAAGAGCGAGGGTAATTTGGTTGTTTTTTCCCTCTAGATTTCAGAATTAGTTGATTTGTTTTTGAATAGGCTTGAAGAAAAACTAATTCTCAGCATTCAAATCTTAGGTGTTATTCATAGATTCAACTGATTTCAGAGCTGACATCTTGGCATTGCCCACCATATGCATTTGTGGGGTAGCCCTGCCTTTTCTTTATCAAAACCTCATGCACTAAAAATGTAATGTCAGGCTTTGTGATTTGCTGAACAGCTTTCCCTGGCAAAAGGGGCATGAAGCAAGAAAGAGTTGATGGAGCTACATGGTATTCAGGGAATATGAAGCTTTACAGTAGGACAAAAGTGAAAAAGAATCTAATATAAAAGTACCCTTTGTTCTCTACAACTTAGCACAAATATACCTCCCAAGTCACATAACCACAAGTTGCATGGGAGTATCTATCACCTGGTACATGGTTAGTCCCACACTTCAGGAGACCAAAGAGATGAACTCACAAACATAGTCTTTTATAAAAATCTTACCTCTCCTGTGTCCTCGGTTAGACAGTATCAAAGATGTACTTTCAGAAATACTATTAGAGTCACTATAATCCACAGAGAGTTGCCTGTAATCTTCTGTTGACTGACTATAGTTCATTGATCTGGACGTTTTGTCTGGAAACAGAAAGGAAATATGGTGAATCATATACTCTAATTATAAATTGTGAATCATATACTTTAATTATAAATCATTGTATTTGCATGTTAATGTAAATAACATTTGGATTGACTAATTTTTATATAGTCCACATCCGTCTGTCTTCTAACCCTGACTCCAATTCCTTAAAGACTGAAAAAATCTTGGTAACTTCATTCTATTACTTTCATAATCTTTTTTGGACCAAAATTAGTTTTCATAGTCCTCTTCCACCATTCCATATAAAACAAATCTAATACATTAATTCTATTCTACATATTTAACTGAAAGGTTGCAAAGTGCAGATAACCTGCAAAGTTCTTATTCCTTATACTCTGAGGTCCAAAACCTTCAGCTATAATGTCTTCTTTCCGTGTGCAGGGTGGACAATGCCCGGACACAATCCACTACCAGAATCAGATGTAGAAATTCCATTAAGGGGTCATCCTAACTCATTATAATGTATCTTTCTCTTGCACACTGACTTTATATGAATTCTCTCTAGTCCTTTTACAGAGTCTCTGAAGCATATTTTTAAATTTTTTTTAAGAAAGGAAGAAATGGAATGCTGTCTTGCAAAGTGTGGTTCACACATTTTCAATGTTATCGAAATCCTAATTCATTCAAAGCCTTTGGCAAGTGTAAGTCAAGTGACCTGAATCGCTGGAAAACACAGATATCACACCAGATACATAACTCCTAGAACCAGTATAAGGAAACTTGCAGGAATTTGTGGCTAGTGTGGGGTTGAAGATGGGACCATCCCTTTTGGCAGCAGGAGAATTTCTATCTGCTTTTGCAAGTGTGAATCTATGATCTCAGTTTCTGAGTAAGTGAAGCAATATGGCTTTAGGGGTGGTTTGCCTGTATGTTTCCAAAAGAGCTCTTTTTCTTATAACCAATAATACCTAATAGAAATGTTCTATATGTATTTAAGTGCATATTTGATTCTAACTGATTTAATGGAGCATATGTGTGATTTGCTGAATAGGATTTGTATTGCTCATATGCCTAATGTTGAGCATATCTGAAAAAATCCTGTATAGCTTAGGCCAGCTTCCCCTTGCCCCAAAATCAGATATCTCTGTCAAAGCGAACAGTACCGTGTAGACACTAGAAAAGTTATAGAATTACTCTGAGGGATAATAAATCTTGATCTCAGTCAAATGGAATACAAAATTGGTATATATTGGTTTATTTATATAGTGAGCAGGATTTGGCCTTGTGTCTTGAAATCACTCTAGCAATTCGTGTGTGAATTTATAAAACATCTTTGGAACAGAAAATTAAACTAAAATAGAAAAGGAACCACAAATTTTTGCTTGAGTAATCAAATAGGAAAGAGGAATATATATTCCTTAATGGAAGGAGGATAACCTCACAGAATTGCACCTTCAAAAATACACTGGAGTATACAAAGTACAATAGCAATTTTGAAAGTAGAGGTATTTTATATGCACAGGTTTTATGGAAAGAGCTTTAAGAGTCAAATCTCTGCAAGCTGATTTGTTATCACTACTTCACAGCCCTGAGACTACTGTCCTTTGTGGAAATAAGGAAAAGAAACCTCACTGACTTGCCTCAGAGTCTTCCCATTATGAAGTAATTTATATGTAAAGCAATAACTATCCTATCCAACACTATGTGCAATCACTACAGCATGAAATTAAGCAATTCATCTGCCTTGGGAAAGACACAGAAAAGGCTGTCTGTATCCTTCTTAGAGAGTTCAGATTATAAATCTTTCTTTACCTTGGTGAAAATTCATCTGGGATGACAGTGTTGAGGTGTCCGATATTTTTTCATGCAGCCTTTTCCTTATCACATGACTTCTGTTCAGCTGAGAGGCTGTGCTGTCTTCAGTGGCCACCTGCTCTGTCTACAAAGTAGTAATATTGAAAGTAAATGTTATATGATATGTGGACTTCAGACTCCCATAGTGAAGTGATCCTTGCCCTCTGGCTGTCAGAGGCTGCTGATTTGCTTTGTATAAGCAACTTCATTCTCTCAGGTTAACACTACGCGACACTGAGTATGTGGGCTCCATGCTCTTATGGAGTTAGCGAAGTTTAAGAGGGGACACCCTCTGTCATAGAAGTAAAGAGAGTAGTAAGAGTGTGAAGGAAAACCCTAATGAACCCTAATGAATACTGCTTGAAAACAAGAAAAAATCTGATGTGTTTTCTTCCGTTATCATTCACCTTGTCAACAAAAATGTTTTTTGATATTTCAAAGTTTGAAAAAACTCAAATGCTCACTTATTAAAGACCTCATGTGATCAGGCTTGATTGGACAGCAAATATTCAATTCCACTCAAGGACAATTAATTAATTTCCTAACATGATGAAAATGAGATATTTTTTTTGAATTTGATGAAGAAAGTCTGAAACCAGAGTGGCAACAGAGAAATCTTTACTGTTGTGTTAAGTCCATTCCTTTGAGCAATATTAGGTCTCTGTAATGGTTACGATTGCTTCAATATTAGCCAGAGAAATTAAGATACTGTAAGTACAAAAGCTGGATCACTTCCCAGGAGTGTAGAAGTGGTGTGTGAGACAGCTTCATTGCATTATTTGCTTGTACATGTGCCCACACAATTTCCTGTGTAGAAGTTTCGAACCAAATCTCACTTCCTTAATCCATACAAACATTAATTTCTGCAACCACTCACCTGTGTCCCATGTCATTGCATGCCTCTCTCAGCAGAGAAAAGGAGATGATTGGAGTATGAGAGCAGTACCTACCTCGCTGACACTTCCCACTGCAAACTGGACCATTTTCTTTATGTAGAATTTTGCTGGTAAGGAAGCAGATTCTGTCTGATGTGCTTCGCATGCTTCCAGGATTGATTCAGGAGAAAGTCTTCTATGTGGCAGATCTTCACACAGTGTCAGCAAGAGTGTATGTAGTTGGTCACTCAGCTGGAGGGACTGAGTCAAAATAGAGGCACTGTTAAATGACATCTCCCAGGGGACTGAAATCCTGTGTAAACTGGGACCAGGAATTTCTGTAAACCTTTCACTCTGGGTGAGAAACAGGCACTGAATTCCTTTAGACTTTGGGAAAATTCCAGACAAGCAGTGTAACAGCACTAAATGAGCCTCTGGTGGGATCCAGGATAGCCTTGGAGAGACTTGACATCTCCAAGAATGATCATCAGCCCAATTAGGGGCTTCTTGGTGACAGACAGTTCGGTTTGCTCCAGAGCTTTGTTAATTAGACTGTGAATCAAAGGTTCATGCAAGATGTGTGGTTGCATTAGTTTCAAAAAGATGAGGAGTTATACCAGCCAAAACGGTTGTCATAGAGATCAGATACTTATATTTTAAGGCCATTCAGCTTACAAAGCCTTTTCTCTTAGAATGTGAAAGGGAGGTTAAATCTTTCAGAAGCCTGTGCTCTCCAAATCGAGAACAAGCAACCAAAAGCATCAGCATAGAAATGAAACAAAATGTATGTTACAAGCCTTTGAAAGGATTCTGGGTAAGCAAGAAATTTATCATTTCAGCTAGCAGATATACTGATAGAATTTGCTCAGAAATAAGGAGAGTTAGTTAGTTTCATTCTTGCATCCCATTTCTGGAAAAGCACATAAATGTGCACAGCACCACAATCATGCCAACATGATGTTTTTCTTTTAGTCCTTCCTATCTTAGAATAATAGAATCACAGAATAATTGAGGTTGAAAAAGACCTTTAATATCATCGAGTCAATCATAAACCTAACACTGGCAAGTCCACCACTAAATCACGTCCTTAAGTGCCACATCTACATATCCTTTAAATACCTCCAGGGATGAGATTAAACCACTTCCCTGGGTATCTTGTTCCTAATTGCCTTGGAATAAATAATCTTCACCCTTAAAATCAAGGTACAATTCATCTTAATAAGAACAATTCAGGTTTTTGAAGAAACAGGGGGAAAAAGGGAAAGGAAAGATGATGTCTTAACTAAATTCCCTGATTTGGGTCAACTGGTATTTTTGGTGAAGATTAGACCTCGACACAAGCTTTTCAATTCTTTCTAGGGGTCCAAAACATAAACGCCTTTTAGTGATACTTCAGATTATGCCTCTCAATCTTTGAACCTACCAGAATAAAAGAGAACAAAAATGTTTGTGCTACTGGCCTGGTTTGGAGGAACCTGGTAATCTGCTGACCAATAGAGGGTCATTCCTAAGGAATACACCAGCATCTGTCAAAACAGAAAAGGAAACCCTGTGAGAAACCAATACTTAGCATAGAAAAGCCTCATATGAGACACACCAGCCTTTTGTGTCTTTGGTCACAAAATGGCAGAAGTCAAACAGATTATTTTTTAAAAAAAAACTAGACTAAATATATCTAAAAGTAAAATATTGACTGTTAACTTATGGACTAGGTTTAATGCGATTAGTACTGTTCAGCTTGAGGGGCTGAGCCAGGTTGCCCTCTGTTCAATGATGCCAGGAGCAGGGAAAGAAATTTGAACTCCTTTCTTAATTTTGAAGCTCTCCCATTGGTGATTAAAGTTCTCCCCTACCTGTGGGACTGACTAGCAGTTATATGCAAGAAAATAATTACTGGACTAAAGGCCACCTATTCCACAGCTTCATTTTTCTGCCTAGTGTCTAAGTGGTCAGTTACGTGGGAATTTGAAAATACTGTGTTCTTCGTGAGGGGAGTATGTGGTCTGAGTGATATTTAAAACTTTTAGGCGCCTGAATGTTGTATCTTCCTGTCTTGCCAGAGAGACTAATTTTTCAGAGAGAAGAAAAATAAGTTTTCAACAAAGCTGAACATATTTCTGATTTCCTGGGACTGCTTCCACCCTCTGATTGCACAGATACTGCAGTCCTGCTGCTTCTGGGATCACAATTACTATATCTGCCTAAACACCATTTCATAGAAATATTCTTCCTTTCTGGGGGCCTTTACAAATAATGCATTTCTTCAGGCCTTTAGGACTGATGTTCTAACTTGATTTTGATGTTGTCATGCATGCTAATCCAATGGTGAGATGCAAGATACATGTAAATCTTTTTAACTATAGCCCAATTTGATTAGTTTTATTAGAAATGGGGTGTGACAGGATGGTATGCTGCATTAAAACCCACAAGCTTGTCTTCATGAGGTGCTGTCAAGATTTACTTTGCAAGGTAGCTCACCTTTGTTAGTCCAAAGTGCTGGTTTTTACTTGGGCGGTAGAGCAATTCTGGGGGACTGAAAGGGGCAGCTTCAGTCTGAGGTGCATTGCTTTGGAAGGACAAATTTCCTTCAGCAGACAGTAGCACTGACCATGGGCAAATCACACAGATGGCAGGGTCTGAAAAATGTTGAAGTAGGTAATGGAGATATTAGTATTCAATTCACTGCACTCAGAAATTATTCCTGGCATCTCAAACTCATCACTGGAGGTGTACCCAGAATGACTTGCCTGACTGGGGACCTCACTGGCCCTGACCCACAGACTGAGTTCCAGCCTGACCTCAGACATGCCTCGTCACCACTGCGGCCTCGCCTGCTGATCACTGGGTTCTCTGGCCCTGGTTGCCTTCAGCTGGTGTTCTCTTTTGTTCCTTCCACATCCTCTGTAGTGTTGTATGCAACAAGCCTGTGCTTCTCTATCAGTCCATGAAGGACATGATCCTAGCTGGCACTGCACTTTCTCTGGGTGCATGTTATTCAGACTTTGGGAAGGACTCTTTTGTCGGCATATAGTTGTACTTAGATTACTTACTACCTGATGTTTAATTTGAAAAAGAAACAACACCAAAACCAAAACGGTGTGAATACCTGCCATGCAGACAGACCAATCTGCACGTAATGCCAGCAGCAGTGAAAGATTTTTCACTTTTATTAGCAATATGCTGTTATTGTGCTGTTTGTGTTTTTGCCTCCACCCCACCCCCACAAACAAACAAACAAACAAAAAAAAAACCTCAAAAGAATTAAAACAACTGAAGAATTAATTTCCAGCAGTAAGAACTCTAAAAAGACACTTTCCACCTCACCTTTGTGAAGATCCTCCAGAAGCTGCCTTGTGGACAGGTACAGGAGTGCCCATATTTCTTCTTCCTCCAGAGGGCTTCCTTTTGCCCACAGGACCTCGGCCAATGTCACACAGGAAATGCTCATGCCTGCTGCAGTAGATACCGGGGTTTGGACACACTGAAGTAGACTGAATTGCTCAAGACAAGCCCTACTGATTATAGCTGTAACCTTCTCTCACAGTAAGAAATATTTTGTGAACCACTCTGCTTTTTTGTTCAGAATAGGTAGGTATTGTTTATCCCTGTCTTAATCTTTATAAGAGTAAATAAAGGAACTGAACTAAATGACTTCATGTAATCTTTTTGAGCCCCTTTACTCATCACTTGAGACCAGTCATAAGATTCTGTGGAGCAAATAGTTTTTACTCAGGAGGTCCTACATGAATATTCCCTGTTCAGATTTTGAGAGCAGTTATTTGAATGACAGGTGATTGTTATGCTAAATATTCTCAAAGAAAGTTTTGCTCTTCATAAGTGACTCTGATCTTTCCATTTAATGAGTTTTACATTTCAGTAATTTACTAATCTAGTCAGAGCTGCCCTAGGTCTACACATCAGTAAGGAAAACTGAATCCAAACTTCAAATTTCCTAAAAATTTTTGGACGCCGTTTGCTGTTACTCTCCTGTAACAGTGAGCTGCACAGGTTCATTTTGTATTGTGTAAATAGGGGAATAAGGAGAAAAGTTAGAAGTGATGAATTTACTGATTTGAGGTTTTTACATTGTCTGTAGACCAGCAAGTGAGGACACTATAGCCTGGGATGATATTGTCAGGTATAGGATTGTAAACACCACTGTGAAATGAGTTCACTCGCAGCCTGAGGACAGATCTTCCCCCCAGCAATTTCTTCACTCTGCACAAAGCCCACTTACTGCCACTGTTTGCTCTCTGCCTGCAACAGAACTCTCTGTGTCTTACAGCTGATTGCTTTGCCAGCTTCCCATTCATTACAGAGTGTTCAAGGGGTCACTGCAAAAGCAGTACAGTGTCCTGCAGGACCAACTTGTTGCTGATTAATAGACTACTCAGACTTTGCTTCATGGGGTCTTGTCTTGGCTCACTAGCTTGCAAACAAGGAATCCCAACATGGGAAGAATGATCCTTTGTTGCAATCACTACAGGATTATAGACCAACCTAGTGACATTTTAAACGGAACCAGAGTCCTAATTTTAGTCTCTGTAGCTTCAAAGGGCGGTAAAGCTTCTTACAAACCTAACCTTAATTAGAAGAGACAGAAAAATCTTCTTAATCTAAGCCATCACCATTTCTCTTAATAATAAATTACTGTGATAGCATTTCACTTAACCCTGTGGTACTGGGACTAAGCAATCAATTCACATCCCCAGAGCTGGAATCTATGTGGCTTCTCCATACAGGAATCCACCAGATCATACTTAATACTGTTTTATTGTGCTGGGGGAAGGAGCCCTGCACCCTCTGTTTTCCATAGAAGTGCTTATACCAGCTGATTTCAGTGCTGATATTTCTAACTAGCTTAAATGGCTCCATAAGCATCTATCCAAACTGCAGGTGTTACAGTGCCTTACAGTTACAGTGCCAAAGTGAAATCAGCAGTTACACCAGAGATGCTTAACTTTTGTAGCCAATGTTTTTTCTGAGAGTGAAAGTAATGTCTCAGATCAATACTAAGTATGAATAAAATTAATCCTGCTATCAGTGATGTGCAAACTTCTTGAAAAAATATTAGATTGTATGGCCATGGAAATCATAAATTCTTTAAAGTTAACAAATGATTGCTTTAATGCAACAGTGGAGTTAACCAATGTGCTATTTTACAAGCAAATTAGCAATTGGTTTCTAAATGCACTCAGAATGCCCTGTATCTTTAGGCTGTATTTTTGACTTCTGATTTTCAAATATCACAACATGATGTGATATTTAACAAAAATCTAACTGTGTGAGTGCTCGGGGAAAAAACTACAGCCAGGCTATCCTGTGTGTATTGTAAGAGAGTAAAAGTGATGGAAAGATACTGTTATCATTGTAGCACTGCCCATGTTCATGGTCCCTCAGTTTAATAAAAGCTGTGATCCAGAACCACACAACTCTGACCTTCAAGCAACCTACAACTCATAAGACAAGGCAGACAAATGAGGAGGCAAGAAGGAAAAAGCAGCAACTTTGCAAAAAGGGACTTTTTTTCAGTAACACTACATATCAGGAAATTATGATGGGTCTGGTTGAGCCTGCAGGGAAAAATTAGAGCAGCAGAATGTAATCACCCACACTGGAGTTTGTCCAGGATGTAGAGGTTAATGTTTTTGTGACTGGAAAATGTAGCAAAGAGCTTCCAGTGCCAATTCATGCTTTTAAGGTCAAGGGCTGATTTTGCCGGTGTCTATGGAAGAAGACAGTACCGTCCAAATTAGCCTAAAATATCCTCCCTAATCTTTATTCATTACTTAGACTCTCTAAAGTCAACAGACTTTCTCCTACTCTTCTTCTACAGATATGAAAGGTTGCATTGGGGTGAGGTTAATCCATAATTTTTCCAGCAACATCCACCTATTTATCGCATTTCTTTCCAAATAATTCAATTTTGGTACATTTTGTTTTATCATATGTGCAAGCTTTCATCCATTGAAAACTGCAGTCAATGAAAGAAACTGAATTTATCATGGAAGTAAATGAACTACAGCTTTGCATCTGAATTTGACACTTAGCAACAACTGTGCATTAGCTATTTCATATGCCAAGGTCACTTTATTGGATTTGGCAGTCATATTTAGTAAAACATAAAGGAGCAACTTTGCTTTGGTCAATCTTTATTTTTGCTATTTTGTTTACTATGTAAAGAAACCAACATAGCTAAAAACTATTACTTTTGTAGGAAAACTGACCTTCCTTTATTAAAACCATACAAATGCATTAAAAATCCTAAAGAGGAATGGGTCAGCTGTATTCCTAACTACAGGACAGCCCTTTTCATGCCCACCTATTAGAGCGAATTTACTGGGGAGTAGGTTCAGCTGTACAATAAATTTTATGGCATGAAAGTCAATCCATTATCTGGATGATGGTGAAAAAAAGATGAAGGGAGATCATACGACACACCAGTGAATAAGATGGTGAGGAAGGAGAAATCAGATTTAGCTTTCGAAAATACGGAGTCAAGTTTGTTTCTGGTCTACTTGTAAAGGCATAAAGCAAGAACAGATTTGCCCCATCTGGACATCCTGAAGAACAACTTGAAAGGAGAACTTTGGCAAAATAGTTTGTGTATAAACACATCAACAGCAACAACAACAACAACAAAGGATTAACCTTGGTAAGAATCAAGCATTCTGTGAACTGGAAAGGCTTCTGTCAAATCAGAAAGGCCTTTCAATTTTTACTGCCTAGAAGCTGTTCTTGCAGAGGTCTTGTCTTTCGTGTGACTGAACTTGCAGTTCTGCTTCATTACTCTGTGTTGGTATATTGAAAAATACCTAGCTGTAAACAAACTTTTAATTTGCTGGAAGGTGTAAACAAATGTCAATTTTGTAAACAATTCTGTCTGGGAAGGCCTATTTATGGTTTGGACTTACATGCCCATCACAGCCCCTCTATTAGATGGCAATAGTGGGCCAGAGAGGGGCTACTTCAGCAGGTCCTCTGACAGACCTGAGAGGTTGCTAACACTGGTCACTAACCTCACTAAGAGAGTGCAGGCATTTACTGCAAGCCAAGTGAGAGGAACTTGGAATGTAACTTCTTCCATTTGCACCTCTACATCCAGGAAAAGTTCTCTACCCGTAACAGGCCATGGAAACTGGTGTAAACCCACTGCACCTGAAGACATATGAAGTTGGCTAATACTGATTTTGCCTAATTTACCTGCAATGCCTGAGTATCTATCAGTCATTTTCAAGGGCAGCTTTAGAGATGAGGAAATGCTTCTTCTAGTGTGGTATTGAAGGAATCACTGATAAAACTACACACAAGTCTATAAAAGGATGGCCTTTAGCCAACTTTCTCTAGACTCAGTATTTTCCTTAGACTTATATCCCTTTCATCTGTTGTACTTCAATTTCTTAGCTATGTTAGCAGTCCCTTTTAGGACTCAGGTACTACCTGATAGTCTAAAAGCACCTTCTATAAACAAATGACCAAACCCAAGGGAACTCAATCCTCAGAATAGCCAAAGTCAGAACTTCTTGTATCAGTGACAGCAAGACGCAGTGGGGGAAAAAAACTTTCTGAAAGAAGGGTGAGCCAGAGGACCTCAGGTGCTGGTCAGCAAGACTTCAAGCAATCTGCTTTCAAGATCAGTTCTCACAGAACTTGCAGTGACACTTTCCTAGGGTGTTAAAGGGCTAATAGATTGGTTTTAAAAAATGAAGAGGGGTCCACAGAGACAGATTAACAAGACAGACTTGCTAATTCTGAAATATCTTTTAAAATGAAAAGTTACAAGGAAAATGTGTTTTTAGTCAGCATCCTTGACCAGCACTTGACCTGAGTGCTGGACGCTGGGTTATTTACATATCAAGCAATGTAATTTCTGACCATATCCAGGTAAGGACGTCGACCAAGATAAAATCAGTCTGGTTGTCTTATCTCTTGATTTTCCTCTGTGGTTTTCCCTCTCAAAGATTAATGACTGACAGTAACACATTGCTTTGAAGTGCCTTTTGTTTAAGAGCAGGGATAAATACGTATCTTTACATCTTTATGACACAGAAGCTCAGAAGCGTCATCAAAAGGGGCTGAAAATTCATGGAGGAATAGATGTAAATTAAAATACAAATAATATCTCACTAAGGGAAGACGAATGATTGTTTAATATCAAGTATTCCAAATACACTAAGAAAAGTTCTTGCAGCCTATCTCAAGAATGGCGCATAATAAATCAAATTTGGAATACAAAATTGGGTGAATTAAAAATAGCATAAAAATGGGATTGAGCTATAGTTTTGAAATAATCAGTGTTAATTTCAAAGTAAATTTACAGAACTTATGAAAAACCTGTCTTGAGCCTTTTCTGTAGTCACAGATAGAGAAGGAACGATGCATCAATCTCACTGCCTCTGACTCCTCTGAGTCGTGGTGGCAGGAACAGCATTTGGCATGAATCTGCATTCAGTAGGAGGTATCACCAGGAAAATACTTAACTAATTTCTGTTCTGGCCCTAAAAATTATATAGCTATAAAATTAATGTAGAGACAGTTTTGAAGTTTAAAATTATCCTAGTGTGCATACAGATTAAATGTTTGGTATAGATAATAATTTCTGAATTAAAATGGGAAGATAATACTTGCTTTTTATAAAGGCACAAGATTATTACATAGCACAAATGTATTAATCTGATTCTGGGTCTCTACAGACAGTTTGGGATCAGTGATATCATTTTTCCACACTCCAGTGTCTACCATGGAATATTCTTAAATGAACAGTTTTCACATGAGGATCACAATCCTTTGTTGCTCAAGGCTGCATGTTTTGCTTCTTAAAAAAACCCCAAACACTAAAAAAAAACCCAACCCAAATCCTGTAAATTAGAATATGAGAGATGTTGGTCTCCAAAATTTTTAGGACTAGGTAGAAGACCCTGAAGAATCACTGAAAGCTGTGATCAAATTGTAAGCAACAACTTTAAATCTTTTTTGGTTTTCATCTGATTCATAACGATCCACAAAACTGTAACATGCAAGAGGAAGAAAGATGATCACATCAGCCTGTAACCATGAGCTTTGAATAGAGGTCTGATTGCATCTATCATGTTGATGATTGTTCTGATTTAAACTTCAGGTTGTATTCTGTTTTTGAAGAACGGTGTTCTTCCATAAGAAAAATGTACGTTATAAGAATATAGTATGGAAATAATTTAGTAAGAAATGACAACTAAATATATTTGCTTTATAGGCTCTATTCATCTAGAGCATGTAAAATTGAAAAACCAAGTAAATTCTTAAAATATATTTAACTGTAGTTCAAATTGAATTAAGGTAATTGAATTGGTTGTTGCTATCACCAAATTGTTACTGATAATCTTAGGGGACATACAGAAAAAAGCTGTATTGAAAATAAATGTAATATCTTAAGTATCTTAATCATAAATGTATGCATATTTTAGAGAAATGAGAAGGGAAAGATTTTGGGGACAGAAGGTACCCACTTCTATCATTTTAGATTTTCTTAAATGTCTACATTAAACTCTGAGCTTCTTCTGTTTATAATACATGTTGGGCCAGTAACCCTTTTATGTATTTAAAGGGTTCTTGATACATGCTATCATTCACGATATTATGGTTTCTATCTGGATACATAAGCATAATAATTGGATAAAATGCTGAATATTTGCTAATTACTTTACTTAGATACACCCTACTATCAATACTTCTTGTCCATCAAATGCCAACAAATATTAGCTATATGAAAATTTGGAAGAGACTGAAAAGAACATGTTTTCTGAAAATTACAGTTTTAAAGTAATTTACATCATAACCTAATTTATTCACATAAATTCCATACACAAATTTTATACTCTGACTCACTGTAAACTTGTTATAATTTTGGAGAGAATATACTATATCCTCATATCAGAGAGATGAATCTCATTAAGTATGAAATTTAACTCTCTGAAATATGGGGTGGAAATGTGTAGGTTTATAATTGGAATAAACACTTAAAATGCTGTTAAAAACTTCTGTTCCGATAAAGTAGACAGGCAGAGCCAAATGTGCAAATACTGACAAGTCAATAAGGGAGTTGCCTTGTTGCTAAAGCATGACCTTGCCTTAGAAAGATTGTGTTCCAGAAATTATGGCTGCAATGAAACAGCCTTCATTATATAGTATTTTTTCACTCTCTATCATAAATTATTTTATTTCTTTTCTAGAAACATGTTCTTTAATCAATAGGAGAATTAACCAGACTATTGCAAATTATTCAGTCCTGGAGGAAGATAAAATTTCACTGCTGCAGAGAGATGAATGTCTTTTCTAGGAAGTCACATAAGTTCAGCCAGTCTCTAAACAGTCTAATCTTTGAAGGAGAGAGTTGAAATCTAGCTCCTGGATAGTGTAGTTATGTGCCTCACTGCAGGGAATTTCATGGTGGTAAGGGTGCTAAAAGATGTGACTTTATTACAAGACTCATGGACATTGTTCCTCAAAGATACAGAATGTTACTGATACCAAAAGAAAATTTAGAAAAACCCAGCGTCCTACAAAATCAGACTTACAGTGTCGAAGTCTTATTTCTTCTCTACTTCAAAGGGAACCTACCAGTGAATTTCAGAGGACAATATTACACTGCCTGCAGTCTGCAAGTAGATATTCATTCAATAGAAGTGCCTGAAAATGTATCACTGGATAACTGCAATCAAAAGAAAGTGGTGCTACGCTCATTCTTGCTGAGTGTATATGCCCTTTCTCCTCTGCTCTGGCTGATGCCAAATGCCAAAGATGTCATAGAACATCTGTCTGTGGTGGACAGCTACTGCCTCTAAAGTAGCTACTGCTACTTTTCTTTGTTTTTTTTTTTTATGCACCTTTCATAAAAGCTCATTCTGCATGAGACTAGACCAGACTGGTGGCCCAGAACTAAATCTAATACATCTGATACATTATCTACATTCTATCACTTCAAAGATTGGAGCTTCAAAGCCATGCTCTCTGCTGCTGCAGTGCCAGAAAGAGTAGGACAGGAGAACTCAAGCACCATGGTAGTACTTCCCTTTTATATTTATTGATCTATGTCCTTTTTAAGGCATTATGTAATTCTCTGAAATGAGGCAGCCTCGTGCCAAACACAGGAACAGGGAATGAAGGGTCAAATTGTATGCTTATACTGAGGTTAATAGGTAGCACCACAACACAGGTAAAAGAACCTGAGCAGGCTGTACACTAGCTTCTTCAGATGCCAAAGAAAAATGTATTCCGAAATGAAAGATGAAGAGCTAAGGTTTTAGCTTGTGTTGTCCAGTCTTCCCAAAGTCTCTCCATAGCTTCTCATAGCTGATACTATTTTAGTCAATGCTGCTGTGGTTTGCTTATTGTTAAAGCTAGTTCTTGAGTTCTGACAGTGCTACAGTTACACCTTTGCCTTCAGAAGAGAGATTCAAAGCTTCTGATCTTGATTCTGATTCTGACTGGTTCTGTTAATTGACTCAGTAAGACTCAGTGTCTCCTTTCACCACATCATTGAGGATGATGCGGTTTCCCATCATTAGCAATACACTTTAGATGTAAATAGTAAATTATCAGTACTTGTATTCCTCTGGAATCTCCATCTAT
This sequence comes from Rhipidura dahli, assembly GCA_013399225.1. Classification (NCBI taxonomy): domain Eukaryota; kingdom Metazoa; phylum Chordata; class Aves; order Passeriformes; family Rhipiduridae; genus Rhipidura; species Rhipidura dahli. Next base: position 390,178 of record VXAC01001944.1, read on the forward strand.
AAATCTCTGGATCAGTAATGATAATGAAGCCTATGGTAAAACTTCCATAAAATGAGGTTGCTTTTATTTTAGAAACTGAACACTGTAATGAAGGGTCCTGCCAAAAACATTGGAGAGGAGTGGAGAAGAAATTAGGAAAGCAGTTTCTTAACTGAGAGCCTTTAGTTGCAGGTTGTAATCACTGGTAATCCTTCTGCTGTTTGGAGTTCAGTGCTCTTTCTGAAGTAATAGTATTTAGTACAAATCCATGAAAAAATAAGGTACTTAAACATGTTTTCCAGAATCATGTGAACGGTATTACGCAAACAAAGACTTATCCCTGCCATAAGAGCAGTAACAATTTAGTGTCTTCTACTCCTTTGCTTTCAATAGAAAACAAGACTATTCTGAGGTACCCTGATTTTTTAACAGTGCAATACTGTCGTAGGTGAATGTTTCTAACTCCAGAAGAAGGCAGGAGAGACTGAGTACTGACGTGCTGGATGACAATCCAGCCAGCTCTGTATTATCATTTTTCATACAAATAGGCAGCCTTCTAATTAGAATTAGCTAATGATTTGAGAGAAATGAAGTGAGGTTTAATGTAAAAAACCCAAACAACAAGGTCAATATTAGATACTGCTGTACAAAGCAAAGAAGATGAGAGATTTAACACTTATTTAATTGATAATGAGATTAAGAGAAATACGTAAGAACCTACCTGTACAATTTGGACAGATGCCGCATCCAGAATAGCCTGAAATCTTCTATATTTTTGCCCAATAATGATTGTTTAGACCATAATAGTTGTAAATAGAACATTAAACATATTCCGGGCTTGACTGGACTTCTGTTTCTTGGCTTTTTCTCTCTTTCTTACCTTCTGTCTTCTCTCTTTCTTTCCCCCTTTCTTCCTTTCTTTCTACTGCTTTGTTTGTATCTTGTAACTAAGCACTGTGTGGTCTGGCAAGTGGCTAAGCAAGTAAACAGTGAGGTTCCTTCTCTTACTTTCAAGCCAAACCTAGCAGCTCCTTGTTTGAAGTTGAGGGCAACGTCATGTCTGCTAAGGCTGTTTACACTCCTTCCTTTTTTTTTTTCTTTCTTTCTTTCTTTATTTTTTTCCCCCCTGGTAGTTCACTTGGCAGGTAATGAGAGTCAGCTTTTAGGAAGTGGCTCAGTATAAATCTCTGGGTCCGTCGGCTTACAAGGACCCAATTGGATTACCTGACGCACACGGGAGCATTAGAACTAAACCCCCGTAGACTGATGTCGCTTTCAGCCCCTGGCCAATCCAGGGAGCACCAGCACAACCAAAGCAGAGACTGATGGTCTGAAGGGTGAGTGTGTCTCTTCTGAGCAGCAAAATCCTTCAGACTCAATAAGCAGTGCAGATAAGATTTTGATGGGTCTATCTGGCAGGAAAAAAAAACAACCGAAAACTGAAGGAAGGAAATTTGGTTGTTTTTAATATTGTCTAGTCTGAAATTTTTTGTTAATTATATAGCAAAGTGCAGCTGTGCTCAGAGCAGGGCAGAGGGAGCTTTTGGGATGCTGCAGGGCAACTGTGAGCTGGGTGTAAGTAAGTGAAGGGAACAAAACCTTAGTAAAATAGAAGAAAATTCTATTGGACTGGTTCCAATAAGCTCTTCACATTAGTTGTTCTTCCATTTTTCTGGGCTCTGTTTGTCTTTTATTCTAGTTTTTGTATAAGTCCACAAATCTGCATTTGTTTAATCTTTCTCCCTGTATTTTGTCCCTGAGCATGGGATTTGCAAATTCATTTTTGTCTGCAATCCTTATGGCAATACCTTACAAATGACTGTAGTGTAGATTTCTCTCTTCATGTCAAAATTAAAATCTTGGACTTCTTTCATTGCCTAACTTCATGCAACTAGTCATTTTATTTCAATGTGGAAAAAAAACCAAACCAGCCTCCTATTTCCTTTTTTCTCTCTCAGTCTCTGTGAATGTTGCCCCTGTTGTCCCTAGCCCACATTCTGGACTTCACATTCAATTCAGTCTACCCTTCCACTGTATCTGAGTGTTGACATGTGCTTTTGAGGAAAATATACAACCTATGGTCTTCTTTGCTTATCTTTAAAGAAAATTTATTCAGGTTTTCATCATCTCAATTGCTGTAAATCCCTCTCTTTTGACACTTGGAAATGCAATATTGCCTTATCCAAAATGTCACAGAAAACATATATTCTGCTGAATTCTCACACTGGGTTCATCACCCATCCTTTCATATCCTTCTCTGGTCCCTTTAGTTTACATCAGCAAAATAAAATTATTTGTTTTACAAATTCCAGTTTAGTCCAGAAGTCATAAATCTGATCTGACAGGCAGTCTGACAGGACTGCAGGCAGGAATAAAACTAGTTAGAGAGGTCTCACGTCAGATGTTTCAAACAGAACATGCTGGAGTTGGTAAACCAACATTTATTGATAAACCTCAGCAACTGTCCAAAAGAAACTATTTATTGCCTTCTCCTGTGATCATTGGACTGATACTGCTTTTCATTTTCTGATTTTGTGGATCCAAATACCAACAGATCAGCAAAAGGCTGTTAAGGAAAAAAGTAAAATCTGAGATTGATGCAGCTCAGTAAGTATTTTGCTTGATTGTCCAATGCAGTCACACTAGCAGTGCAAAAGCAACACAAGTTTGTGGCTGCTCCTTCCCCAGGTAATGAGTGGGGAGGAGATAGGAAGTTATTTTTAGTGGTGCATTTGTAGCTACCAGATTGGATTTAAGTAGGTGTGTGTATAATGCTGTTTGCGGAGTTAACAGAGGGTGTGGCTTTTTGAATCATTTGCTAGAAATAATGTGTTGTGTGAACGTGTTCCCGTTAAATCAGGTGGAAATGCTGACTTGATTAACTGATCAAATTTCCTAAAGACTTTATGCTCTATTGCTTTAAGAAAAGACTCAATGAAAGCATGCAATTGCAAACCTGGGGTAGTTCTGTTGGTGTAAGCAGCTGTTCCAGATCTGTGAGATCAAATTCTAACCCGTGGTTCCTTCTTTATTGTAAATAGTCATTGAAAACAGCCATTGTAGAAAATTACTCAAAACCTACTGATTTCAGACTCATAAACTCAAAATATACACTATGAGAGTTTCAGTTGAATTCCTTCTGTTCATCTATTGAATCCTCACTGTGTACAGGTGACATGTAGGTAATTGCAGCAAAGTTTATGTAACTAGATCACTATGAAAGAAGGTTAACAAGACGAAAGTCTATTTATCCCAGTGAAGGAACTGCTGGATGGAGGCTTAGGATCTCCCTTATGTTCCTTCCAGCTTTCTGAGAACTGGCAATGGCTAGAATCCAATTATTCTCTGACATTAATGCCTTTTTATCCCAGAGAAGCTGAAGTGTGGGAAGCTCTTAAAAGTTTACATAAAGGAGAAGATTACTATTTACTTCTCAACTGATGGTGGTACAAGTGAGCTGTCAAAAACACAACCACAGCTCAGGCCTGGGGTTTCTGTAAAACAGAGAAGACTTACAGTGCTTCTGTTAAGTTTTAACTAGTTTTAGCTTGGAGTGACACAGAACTGATCATGAACTGCGTGAGCTATCAAAACTAAATGGAGATCACTTGAGCTTTCAGAAAAATCAGGGAATCTCCCTTTTTGTTTTGGATCTCAAATCATACAGGGCCTAAGCACTTATGATAGTGAACTTCCATGCATCATCCCTATGTCTACTAGATGTGAAAATTAAAGTTTTATTTCCATCATGGTTTCTAAGCAGATTGGAATTTGTCCAGTCATCTATATTTAGCTTAGCAAAGTAATACAGGGATGTGAGTCTACGGTCTTGTTCTGGTCTTTGCTATCAGGGCTGTTTCACAGCAGTATCTTTGGGAGAATCACATCTGATTTGTGTGACCCTAAGCTCAGTTAAAAAAAAAAAAAAAAGACAAGAGGCCAGTATCTGAACAGCTTGTTTCCCTTTAAGAAATAATTCCTAAGGTAATTAAAAATACCACTAAGCTGGGAGGGGAGGTGTGTTGGAGTTTGTTTCTAAGTTTGTGTTTGAAGAGTGCAGGAAGGCAGCATAATTCTTATTGCCACTTGTGACAGTAACCAGTTTTCCTTAACAACAATAGCTATCAAAGTCTGGCTCAAACCTCTATGAGTTTCAAAATCTTTAGAAAGTTTTATGAATGGATGAGACCCAATTAAAATACCACTTTCAGTTCAGTATGTTTAATTTGCTTTTGCTTCTTACACAGCTTTTGAGATGTAATATGAGGCAAGAAAACATTATTGAACAAGTAGCTCATGTTTGTGACACCTGAATACAGCTCTGCTGATCCCAGAAGTAGTTCAATGGGAGGTCAGTATTCCTATGATACATCCTCCAATGCTTCCCTCCAAGATACAAGAAGAGAGGCTGTGAAGTGATTACTATTTAATGCCAAATGCTTTCAGACTGTAATGGAACCACTTTCCAAATTATAAAAGTTCAGGCCATTAATCTGAGGAAAGAAAGACTGAAGCTTTAAAGGTTTCTGGGGTATGGTGATGGAATTCCAGGTATATATTCAATCTGTAGTTTAATGAAAAGTAGCCATTTTACCCAGCAAGGACATGGATGCTGGTTGTAACGGGAAAAAATAATCATTGTTTTCTCTCTTGGAATAGAGATTTTGTATTAGTTACGTTCTTTGTCACCAAAATGAAACCTGTGTAGATTAACATATACTTGTGTATATTAGATTAACACTTATAGAGTGAAAATAATTTTTCTTTACAATAACTGAAGTGATCAAAATGTGTCTTCATTTCAAAATGCTAGAATGAGTGTGCATACGTCATCACAGGATATTGTTCCATAAGGCAAAGATGTGTGCAGGCACCAAACTAGCCTAAAGAGGTACAGTTTCACCCTCAGGGGATTGAAGTTATCCTCCTTATTCTGCCTAATGTGGTTCACTGAGTGCTAACTAAGGTATTGTGCAATACAGACATAACACACACTCTTAACTATCTTTAAAATGCTGTGGTGAAATCATAAGATTTACGAAATCAAAAGAGATAAGACTAAGTTGTCTATATTCCTCTTTTACCTGCCACTTAGTTCACTTTCACTAGTTTTTCAAAACTGCTTTCTGAAGTGATCAGGTTTTGTGTTGGAATCATTATATGGAATGGTAGATTCAACTAGCATTTAGACAGGTTGTAATATAATTGGGGTTGGCCAATTTCATTTTTCAGCTCTTTTCAGAGATAATGTATGACATATTATCTAACCTAGAAGGGCTGTTTGCATTTAGGAGTTGAAATTAAAAACTTTGACAAGAATTGGTGCACTTCTGGGAAATTTTTTTTTAACCAGAAGGGCAAAGTCAGGGATGAAGAATACTGAATGCTGGTTGGAGAGACCGTTACCGAAAGTTTGCCTTCCGTATCCCCTGTGTTCAGTGCCAGAGTTATCAACGGTGTTATTCTGTGTCAGGTCACTAAAATTTGGTCAGCTTTGGATGGTCTCATCTAGCAGAAACCATGATGAGAAGATGGTACAGGAACTTTTTCAATAATGATCACTTTGTAGTAACATGGGAGAAAAAGGTGATATAAAATTCCCTATGGCTTTGTTCTGAATCCTCAAAATGCCCTTTGCTCTGGAATTATTCTTAGAAAGCCAAATACTTAGACTTCATTGATAAGGGTGCAGGAAGGGATGTCAATATGTAATTTAGAAAGGTAATGCCAAATCCCAAAAACTTTTCTCACATTTGCCTATGACAAATTTCTATTGAATACTAGTATAAAGAACACCCTATGCTGTGTTAATATCAATGTGTAGAAATATAAGGTATGTAACCCCATAAACACTGTTTTCTAACAGTTAAACTACATGTCCCCCTACAAGCAATTTCTAGTTGACTATGTCCAGTGATTGCACATACTTTGCTGCCTATTTACTCAGAGTTAAAAATTAATGTAAATTGGCTATACATGGAATTATGGCAGCTCAGGAAGAACTTTTCAGGAACAACAAAGAAAGGGTTAATAGTATTAATGATATTTGAGGGAACAAAGTTTTTTGACTAGATGTGCAGAAATGTCTGAGCTTCAGCACCTGTTAGCCGTGAGCATGGCCCCACCTTCCCATTCCCGTCCGTAACCTGTCGCATGGTGCCCCACGGTGGCTGCTCGCCTCCTGTTACATCTGCTCAAGCCAGCAAGTGCTCCATTCACTTTGGTTACTACTCAACAGAAATATTTGCCCCAGTTCATCATTATTTGCTAATAGTCAGAATTCAAGTGTATAACTGCATTTTGCAACTCCTGTCTGCTTCTAGTTCCATTTAAAGAGGGAATACAGGTCCCTCTACCTGGTTATGTGGAGTTGATTTCATAATACTTTGTAAGACATAATTAATTTTAAAAATCTAGCTGTTACAATGTTTCTTCTATTAGATTATTTTCCTATTAAAATAATTTTAATATCAGCTGTACTCATCAGCAATTAGGATGTGTGATTTTTCTTTGTACACCTCTCTAGGCTGTAATATGTCTATTAATTTGGGTTTTGATAGCAAATTTCCATTTCACTCTCTTATGTGAAATGCAGCTTCATTGCCACACGAATGGTGAAAAAATGTTTCAGAAAGATATTATTACCAAAATGCTTTATTTATTTCTATTTGTATTACTTCTGGAATTTTCTAAAAACTTTTCATAGTCTGTATTGTCTTTCCACACATATCTGTCTTCCTTAACAAACAATATTTATCCATCTGATTTCACAAGAGGATATGAGTGTTGATCCTGACTGTGGCTTCTCAAGCCTTAACTTGGAAAAACCGGGCACCCTGAGTACTCACAATTCCTAATAATCTCTGCTTGATGAAATGGTGCTTTCAAACACCTCCCCTTTGACCGAGAGGACTGATGGAGAAACTGCTTGTGCTCCAGAGTCCCTTAATGCTGCTCCATACTCCTCAGACTGTTCCTAGCTGTACCAGAGATGCCCACACGAAAACCAGCAGCAGATAACAGACAGTGGACAGTGCAAGGCTGGGCAGTGTGTCAGTGACATTCCCGGGAAGCAGCAGAGCTCTCTGGAGAGCGTGTCCAGTCAGCAGCGAGTGCCTCCAGCAGAGCCATCTGCTGCTGCCACCCAGCTCTTTCCTTGGCAGCCCTGGCTCTTGTCCAGGGAGCACAGGAGCTGCCTCACCCAGCTCCAGCACCTCTCCTGATGTGACAAGGTCTTTCCTCCTCCGTCTGCAGAGCAATGAGGCGGTTCTGCAAGGGCACGGGGACAAGGATATCTTGTTTCTATTTTCAGCTTCTCTAAAAGTGACTGTGGGCATAATCAGGCATTTACTTGCAAAACAGCTATTTTTGACTGTGGTTTAAATCACCTTGTGTCTGCTCACTGCAGTCCCACTCAGCTGAGTTACTATGTGTACTATTCTAATCCATTTTGGTGCAAAAATAAATTACTGCTCTTTACTATGGATGCTTTGTGAACAAAAATGATTACTCATTCTATCTTTTGACCTGCTAATTTATGTTATAGAATCTCATTTTTGACAGTTTGATTTTTGCACTCAAAATTTGTGTCAGACATTCAGATCTATTTCCTCATCTCCAAAGACATCAGTCAAATTTTTTGCTTTGCAGTTTATAGACATCAATATGCTAAAGCTTTGTTTACTACCCCGAGTATGGTAATTGAAAAGATAATGAAAATATTAAAAAAAGACAAAACTACATTTCTGATGTAATTTCAGGACTGTTGAATCCAAACACTTCAATGTTCATAAACCTACTTGTATAGAAGTGCATGGGAGTAAGAAAGTTTGCGGTATTTTGACATAATTCAGATTTTACTGACACTTTTAAATCCAAATATTTATTAAACACTCAACAACTGCTTATTTTAAAGCAGCAGTCCAAATCCAAGACTACTGCTACATAAACACTGAAACTGAGGAGGAAAGAGAATGATTAACAATTACATGTAGGCAGAGGTTGATTTTCATGCTCCAGATTGTTCATTAATATAATTTTGGACTTTTGAAAATTGTTTATACATACAATCAAAGAAACTTTTGTCCTTACTTGAAGAGTTACTATTTCAATGTCTTGCAAATTTTGCGTAATGTACAGGATCTTTGTAGCTTATCTATCATATTAAATTTATTTTTAAAGCAATTATACTGGTCAACAGCAAATTTGTGGTATGAGATTCTTCCTTTCAGGGTTTTCCTTCAAAAAACCTTTATATATTTTCCAGCCTCTATTATCATGCTTTGCAATAACACCAATCTGACCTTTTTATATAATTTCTGCATCATTATTTCTGTTGCTCATCAGCTTAACATTCAAGATGGCAACACATGCTGATTGTATACAAGGTTGTAAGGACTAGTTTTAAAAAGTCACTTAAAAATACATCTCTTTCTAAAAGCATTAACTTTATAAACTATAAAATCTTAACGAGAATTTGATTATACCTTAAAGGAAAAAAAGAAATGTGACAAAGCTGGATCCTCAGCAAAACACTCTGTTATACTTTAAAGGGACTGTTGTCCTTCACTTGCAAATCTCAATGCAATTTTACATCAGATGGGATGATCAGGAACGATCACTCTCCCAAAAACATCAGGAGTAACATCAGTGCTGTAAGGCCATGGGACTTGTTGCAAGTAACTGAACTGGCTGAACATGACACCACCCCACCTGTTTCTTACTGGGCAGGGAACAGAGGTTAACACTGGAAATCTATGTGCCAACAGAAATAAACACCTGAAGGTGTCATGACCTGCATCAGCCCAAATCAGCAGGCTGTTTTAATTACCTGGCCAAGACAAATACGACCTATCCAGATTAAGTTTTGCCTGCAGTATATTTTGGGCATTTATATTGCCCCTTCTGAGCTCTGCCTATGGCATATGTAAATATGGAAGGGGATGCAAGATCTGGCTCTGATCTAACACATTGTAATAAGAAAAAGCTTTGGAGCCAAAAGCTGGTTAATTCTGTTTGGGGGCTGTCCCATGGAAATGATCAGATGTAATGTGGGAAATGTGTCTTAGAAGCACAAAGTCCAGAGGCACCTAAGGAGGACTGGGGGCAGAGTCTGAGCAATAGTTTTTGTTTTGTTGTGTTTTTTTGTTGTTTTTTTATGTGTAGATATAAAGGAGGCATCATATATCTGTCTGAAAATCTGTAGAAGAACCACTTAGTATATGGAAATTGCCTAAATTAAGTGAAAATTTTAAGGGCAGCATGCAGAGGTCTGACTGAAATGGACATGAATAGTGTATGGACAGAGTTATGGAGGTGAAGCTTTTAACACCACGACAAGAGGGCAAAACAGGAATATTCTAAAGCACTACTCTTAGCATGTAAAAGTCTATGCTTATTAAAGAGGGAGAAAAGCTGTTATCAACAAAAAACTTGATGGAATCTTTAGCATCTTCAAAAATGTGACACAGGACGCATGTTTGACAGTGAACAAAATGTGAAATGTCCATTTTCACAGTACCCTGTGCCTAACTGGCAGATTTTAAGTATTTTTAAATAATGCTCATAGGGCCATTTTGCAGTAAAAATATACAAAGGCTTGCTGCAGGGTGCTGAGTGGCCTCCTTTTGTCTCTAAACAATGACATTCCTGAAGAAAAAAGAACGGGGGGAAAAAAGAACAAAAAAAAAAAAGACAATTATATACAAAGGAAGTCTAAGGAGAGAGTACTCATGTCATGTGCCAGGAACCAAAGGTAATAGTAATGAAGAACTCGAAATTCTATAAAGAGGTACTAAAGATTTAGAGGAAAACCAGCACCAAAAGTGACACAGGACAAGCAAATGTTCCACCACTCCAGATGCCCAATAATGAGAGCAAGCCCTGCCATGCCAGGCATGCAGCGGGAAGTCTGGAGCTGCCAAGGCCCTGAAAGATGTCTGGGAGCGGCATCGATGCCAGGGTGCGACGGAGGGAGCCAGCGCACTGGCAGAGAGCGCCAAGGCAAAGGCCTCAAGACATGCAAATATTTCATGTAAGTCCCAGCAGGAAAACAGCTCTGGCTACCGGCGTAATCCAGGAAAAGAATTGCTCCAGGGGAAAGGGCGCGGAGGAGAAAGAGAGATGCTGGCTCCGAGCAGGGATGCGCGGGCCCGGGGCAGCCGGAGCGTTGCAGGGATGCGGTGGGAGCCGGGCGGGCCGGG
>VXAC01001952.1:0-17208 GCA_013399225.1 Rhipidura dahli
TATATATATAAAATTGATTAGAGCAGAAGTCTATGCTCACATGAGGGAATTAAATCAATACTTTCCAAAAAGATGCTTCTGAACAGAGTGCTGTGCAGAGCAGGACTCCGGGTGGTTGTTGGGTCTTTGCTCTTGGCTCTGAAGCCCTCGCTGTTCAGTGGGCAGGGGCTGGGAGCTCTCTACTGAGGAAAGCTGCTGCATCACACTCTTATCTTTCCTGGCTCTTGACCCTCCAGTACAGTTTGGATATGTTGTGCCAGAGCAGCAAAGTATTTTGCCCCTAGATAGATGTATCCATATAGACACCTTACAAAAATCTATTTACTTGGGAATAATTTGGTGCATGAACAAATACGTGCCATAATCTATAGTGTATAGGGTAGATCAGATATGGATGACTGGGCAGAAAGATCTTAACACCTCTTTAAGTAAATCTCAGCTCAGCAAGTCATAAATTAAGAAGTGTCACACTGAAATCTTCCCATGTATTTCAACGTGACCTGCATTTTTATGTATCATAATAGCTTACATTACTGTTTAAAGGTTTTCTGGTTAACAACTCTGTGTGTTGTTACCTATGGTTCAGTTATAGGTACTGAACTAATATGGTTCAGTATAAGATACTGACTGAACAACTACTTAATGTTTTATTTTATTCTATGTTTTCAGCATAAAATTCCAAACTTCCTGACTGCTTAATACGCAACCCAATAATAAATACAATATTTCATATTTTATTCTTTGTGATTTTTCTAGTCATACATTTCCCACTTGTCCATTTCAAAGATAAAGTGATCTAGACTTTATCTACATGAAGTCTCTTTAAGGAGTGGAGATATATTTATTTTTCAAACAGAAACATTGGTACATATATAATACATTCATAATTGTCAAAACTGAAAATTAGCTGTAGGTGTGAAGACTGATCTTCTGGTATGTTATGCTAAGCACTCAGAAGATGGGGAAAAAAAACGTCTATCTCGGAAAAATCATATTTGTCTTGGTCAGCAACATATAGGAGCACTGGAAGAAGAAATCACGCAAAATGAAATGAAACATCTGTCAGCTAAACTAACCAGATGTGAATGAGATTTCAAAACCTTCAGGGTTCTTAAACTTTCATTAAAATTGGCAATGGTATGGCGAAGACAGGCCCAGATGAGTAGCCTTATGAGGACAAGATTGGCACAGGTCCACAGTCCTATACAGGGCTGCTGCCTTGCCTGTGAGCATGTGCTTAGCTCTGAACTACCCACCACAGGGTCTGTTGAATCGCTTCTGGACATTTCATCTGAAAAAATATATATATATAAAATGGAAGCACTCCATAAAGTTCTAAATTTCTTCAAAACTATTGTTTATAAAATGGGCTTTTCTTTTAATAAAATTTATTAAGAATGAGAACATACACATACTTTCAGTTAGGAGGGGAAAGGATATGGTAATGTCCCATTAATGAAAAGTGTTTCATTAATGTAGATGAAAATGTAAAATTAAAAAAAAAATTTACAGATGAACCGCTGAAAATCAAAAGTATTTTTCTTGCATAGTGAGTGAAAAGACTAGGTTGGTCAAAGGCCCCATCCAACCTGGCCTTGTGATCATTAATCATTACTACATAATAGTACCAATTTGATGCATGTAATAACTGTAAATGTAATGTGTTTTCCCATACTTATCTCCTTACACATGTTGTAAATTTAAAGTATAACGTAGTATGTTTATTTTTAGTACACCTCCTGATAATCTCTCAATTCAAGAATTTCAGAAGAATGAGAGTATTGATGTTGAGGTAAGGAGCTTTTAACAAATATATTGTTGAAAGTAATGAGTTAGTGACATTGACAAGGTGCATTCAGTTCTGAAATAATTTTTTGAAAAGTTACCCTTTCATTACTTTTTCTGTGATATTGTTTTCATTTTTGAAAACAAGACAGGAAGTTCATAGGACCAGAATTCAGCAGCTTCAGGCTGATGCAAGAAGTAGGAAGTAAGGTGCCATAAACTACTTCTTGTCCTCTCATCTTCAAAACAGTGTAGAGTGGCTAAACCAGAATATGTTTCTGCCTCTAACTCATTATGTGACCCTTACTTATTATTTTATTGCTGAGCATTTATACAGGTAATTGTAGACCACAGAGAAAGTTGACTAACATAAAATGAGTGCTTTCTGCATTGAGAGGGCGATCAGCAAAAATACATTTTTTCTTAGACATTGTTGCCTTTCAAATGTGTTCTCAATAGTGAGAAGCTTTGGCATTAATGAAGAAATTGTGTTGCTTGTGCAGCACAAAGATTGCTGTAATTGTAAAGAGATACTGTTTGTTTCATAAGGCCAAAGAAAATTAAGAGAAGATGACACTTGAAGTGAGGAGGGACTTGTCCCCTTTCACTCCTTGTCCCCTTTCACTCCCACAAAGAAATGTGGCAGAACAGAGATTGGGGATACAAAACAAAAGGAGTTGCAGAGAAGATATGGCAGTATCTGTGGTTTCATGACCTGTCATCTTTCCTCAGGGGTGGCTGGAACACAAAGATACCCACATGAAAAGTGGGAGTAGTTCTGCCTGCAGTGAGCAGAATTCTCAAATCTAATGCATTAATTTATGGAGATGTAAACCCACTTTGTTCCTGAGTGGGAGCATCAAGACAAGGATGGAGAACATTTCTGTTAATGTGTATTGCCTTAAGCTTGTTTAGATAATTAACACACTTGTTCTGCTTTGCAGATGTCACGTTGTTAGGGATGTGGTATGTGTGTTAATGTCATAATGAGGGTATTGAATTGTGGTTAAAGGAGAGAGATTCCTGATGTTAATTTTCTCTTTTCAAAACCATAAATTCAATTTGAAGACTATACTTCAAATGTCATTTGAAATCTATTCAGAAACTCTGGCAAAAGTGGTGGGGGGAAAGGTTTATTATTTCAAGTTAATTGTCCCATGCAAGACCACACTTTTGGACATACCTGCAAATTTCAAATGCTAGCAATAGAAGATTTTGTGAAGTCTAATTAGGCCTTTCTCTCTTGTTGAATGTTTTTTCATACTAGATTTACATTTTTAATATTTAGAAAACCAATATAAATATATGTAATTTATTTTAGGTGGTGCAGCTTATCAGCACAGAGATACTGCCATATGCTAATTTTATTCCTAAGGAATTTGTTGGTCAAATAATGACTATGCTCAATAAAGGCTCAATACATTCTCAGTCATCCTCTTTTACAGGTATGGTACCTGAATGACAAAAAATACAGTGTTTAAATCTACTAGAAAATAATGAAAATGTTGAGAGTACTTATTATGATAAAGACTTGAAGTTCCCTGGCACAAATTCAGTATGGACTGTTTGATATCCAACTTTTTTTATAAACTCTATTTTGTGTAAGTTACCAAGCTTTCCTTGCAATTTTAAAAAAATTACTTTCTTACTGCTTGGACAGTATAATATATAATATTGTACTTGTGTTACTTTCTACGTAGTTTATTTTCTTTTTTGACAGTTCTAGCAATCATTTTAGACAATTGAAAGACAGACATAATATCCTGTTCTAAAAAACTAAATGACCTTAGTGTAACTATATGGTGTACCTAACCAGATACCTTCTCTGCCTTTAAGAGAAAACATTTATAGGGGTTTTGGAAAGATGAAAAAACTGGACATAAACCATTACATAGAAAAATACTTGAACTGTACAGTACCAAATATGAGTACTTACAATGTAGGACTGGGTTTGCTGGTTTTAGATTGTTTCATGTATTTTATAATTAAAGCAATGTCAGGTACATGACATATTACTGAGAATGTGGCAGAATTCCTCTCTTGCTTTTGGAACTATTGTGATTTTTGCACAGTCCTTTTTTCTTAGAATGTATTCTTAATATTTGTTCTTATCACTGTTAATATTTTTTAATACTAGAGGAGTGATAACCTTTTCTCAACTTACAGTAAACTGATTGAAGTGCAGCATCATGCACACTGCCCAATTAAATGCATCATTTTACTTTGACAGAAGCTGAAATAGATATTCGAATGAGAGAGGAGTTTTCTAAGGTGTGTTTTGAAACACTGCTCCAATTTTCATTCAGTAATAAAGTCACAACTCCTCAAGAAGGCTACATCTCTAGAATGGCACTTTCTGTGCTCTTGAAAAGGTCACAGGATGTATTGCATCGCTACATAGAAGATGAGAGATTGAGTGGCAAATGTCCTCTTCCACGGTATGTGCGTTGTCTTTGGAAAATAAAGGTATTACCAGGACTTTATGGGAAGAAGTTTGCATTCAAAATATCACTTAGTCATGAAAAAAATGAGGGGGGTTGGAGTGAATAAAATTTAAGAGGCAGGGAAATGTTTATGGGGAAGATATTTCAAAGAAAATGCAAATTTTTTTTTAAAAACCTGTAAGTAACAATGGTCATGTTCTTTGCTGTTAAAATATTTTCAGTTACTGAAAAAATGTTTCTGATATCTCTAGCATAATATTTCTGAAATCTGATTTAGTTTAATTCCCAGTAGAGCTAGGTGTAGTTTCTAAATTGAGAGGTGGATAGAAGCTCCTCAAAAATAAAACATCCAAACAGCAGTATTGTGAATCGTTACTCAAGTAACTGTTCTTGAAATGGAAAAATTGACTGAAATACTAAGAAATTCTTTAAAATGAGAACTTACTTGAAATTCGCTTAACTTCTGAAGGTTTTTGATCATGAGTGTGGAAACTTGATTATGTTAGCCTTATCACTTTGATATGAGTGTTTTCAGATAGAGATTTGTATGGTGTTACAGTTAAAACTGTCCTAGCTGAAATAACAGCAATGATGGTGGGAAAGTTTTGCTATAAAACTTACATTCTTGAAACAAAAATGAGTAGTTGACTGTTTGCATTTTTTCATTTGTAGGCAGCAAGTAACAGAAATCATATTTGTTTTAAAAGCTGTCAGTACTCTCATAGATTCACTTAAAAAGACTCAACCTGAAAATGGTAAGTTGATGGTTGTTAAGTAACATGGTTCTAAACAAGGTAACATTGTATCTGCCCCAAAGATGCATTTATTATTTCCTTTAGTAGTCTTCCCAGAAATTTGAAAGAAAAGTGTAATCTGTAAGAATCAATATTCTGTAATTCTTTGTATATGAAGGTAGACAGCAAGAAACCCCCCCGAAGCTTTTCCAGCATGCCTAGAAGTATAAGGACCTAAGATATGTTTAATAAAAGAGAAGACTGCATTTTATGGTGTCTTTTATCACATAAAGATTGGTGTCTTCTTAAAACAAACAAAAAAGCCCGTTCCATAAAATTTTAATAGAAGTCTTAAATGTATGAAGCCTGGCTAGATCTCTTTTTCTTTTCATGATACCTTTGTAGGTTGCTGTGGGTCATGTTCCCATAGGTGCAGTCTGCAGTTAAAGGGGTGTACAAGTTAAATGCATGGACAGGCTGGTAGATCCATACACTCGTGGTCTTGCTTTCCCTCTCTCCCTGCTCTGTTATTTTCCTGGCCCCTGGATTAAGCTGAGCTCATTGATGCCTGAGTAAATGTTTGACAGATGTATTTAAAGGGCTGAATTAAAAGAAAGAGATCAACTTCATTTATAACCACGTTCCTTCATTTATAATCCTGTTCCTCTTGTAAGCTGCACCTTTGGTGTGTGTGGAGAGTTCTTGGAAGGAAACTTAATCACGAGTCTTGGTTAAGTCCACTGTATTGGGCTCTGAAATTCTGACAGCATTGTGTATACAACATTTCCCCCCACCTCCCTGCTTTTGATATTAGGAGGAACAGGAAAAAACACCCTTTCCAGAAAGACACAGGCAGGTGGGTTTCTGGAAAGAGGCAGTGCCTCATTTGCATAATCACTGAGCAGCCAGATTTATGACAATGTGGTTTTCAAGGTTCATGGCAAAAAGGTGCAAGCTTTATGCCAGGATGCATGAAGCCCTTTGGCTAACCCTGAAGGTAACTGAAGTGCTACTTTGGTGAGTCCTCCTCTTAGAGGGGTAGAGTAGCCAACTCAGCTGGACTGCTCCCCAAATCCCTCTTCCTGCAATGAGAGACATACTTCCCCTGCTCCATATGCAGCAGTGCCTGCCAAACCTCCCACACACTTTCTTAGAAAGAGAACCACCAGACAAATTACAGAATCATTTCACTCTCACTTCTTCTACCTTTTAATAATTTTATTGAAGATAATTTTTAATGTTATCTGAAGCCAGGGTTTTGTTCTTTTTTGAAAGCAGAGCTAAAACAGAAATAAGCAAGGAAGTGATGTTATAAGATTCATGCTACAATGTTTAATTTTAATGGGACTCAAAAAACTTTACCATGGATAATTTTTGTCTTTGTCCAGTGTTTCTACCTTTGGGTTCTATAGCCCTAGTAATATGAAATGATCTGAAATCAGGAGAAAGTCTCATTGCTGACAATTTTCCAAAAGTGAAATGTGCATCCAGCTGAATTTTCTCTCAATAGTTGGGAAAAGCAGGCAGAAAACACTTGTGTATTACAGATTGAATAGAAGTATTATGTTAAATTTGTCAGTTCTTCATCCCAAAACCACAGTGAATGACTTATATGTGGAAATACAGGTGTGTAGCACCACTTTAAGGATATTATCCCATCTGGCCTCCAGTTGCAGCTGAAAAAACAAACGGTTCTCCTGCAGAAATCTTGGCCCTATCTGTGCCCTGCATGGATGCCACAGTGTCTGTATAGCACCAAGTACCTATGTTTAGGCCCACTGTGAATGTGCCCTTACTTATAGGTATTGAAAAAAATCTTTTGTCAGTATTTGGACAGTAGTAAGTGATTCAGTCTGTTCTTTTCTTCCCTGCAGTTGATTCTAGCACATGGGCACAAGTTATTGCCTTGTACCCGACTTTAGTAGAATGTATCACCTGCTCATCCTCAGAAGTGTGCTCTGCTTTGAAGGAGGCACTGGTTCCCTTTAAGGACTTCATGCATCCACCAGCATCCAAGGTACAGAATGGAGAATCTTGACCCCATAAAACTTCTTTTTGGTTCTTGAAGGGAATATCCAAACATGTTTGTTCCCGGGTGAAGTTTCTCTGAGGAAATCTCTTGTGACTAGTACTTTGGCAACCAGTGCTGACTGCCTCTTAACTGTACTAACAAGAGCTCAGTAAGTCGTGAATACAGGCTTTTTCTCAAAGGTTCCAGAGTGAGTAGCAGTGCAAACCTTTAATAAATTTAACTGACTAGTTGGAATCATTTATAATCTAATGTACTTGCTACAGTATCTTGAAGTGGTGATTGAAAAGTGGGCTTATGTACAGCTTGTTGTGTATGTGTTAATGATGTAATTAAAAATATTTCAATTCAGTCAGATTTATTAGGCTGGTGTTTTGCACCCTTTTTTGAAGTACGAATTGTACTAAAATTTTATGCAAGATGGTACTGTAACATTCCATATATCTGTAACCAGCCTTTGTAAACAAAGGGAACTGATATACTTGTGTGTATAATAAATGGTACAGTTATGTATAAAATAGTTGCATTTATTATTTAAATTCTTTTAAAAATATTGATAATGTCAAATGCTTGAAAATGTATTTATTATGAATAAGTTGTATGCTTGCATTTTTACTTACAGTTTGCCTTCTAAATTGCCAGATATGCTCATTCATATCTGATCATGTTAGTTTTTGCTTAATTGAATGTATCTTCTTTGTGGCCATTGGACATCTGCAAGGGGTCATACAACAAAAGATTGAAGCAAGCAGTCACAGTCTGCTGATATCAAACTTCAGAGTAGTTGACCTGAAATAAGTTTGAATATGCAGAAATCCACTGTAGCACTTCTGCACTACCATACCTCACTTCATAATAAATTTGTTTCAAGATGTTTGTTCTACTTAACTCTATCCATTTTTGCAGTTGCAGCCTTGCTTTAAAAAGAAAGCAGACATATTTGAGGGTTGTTAGCCTTTTTTGACCTTCTTGGCAAGTATCACAGTCTTTGAATCATGACCCAAGAAAGGCAAGTTCAAATATCTAAAATACTTGGCTGTAATATTTTGTTCAATAATTTTAAGTGTTTTGTTTTGTAATGTTTTGTTGTTAGAACAACAAATTGTTCTAATCTTTTAATTATAAACTGTGTCTGATAAAAACCATGAGAAGTGTATTTTTGAAGATAGTTACTCATTCAGAAATGCAGTAAAATTTGTTATTAAGTAAATGTGAATTTGTTTCACTTCCACATAATACACAGTTGAAGCAAACCACTTTTAATAGTATTGTTTTTGAAGTTTGTGATCTAGCATTTAAACTCTTAATTAATTTTGATTTCAATAATGTCTCACCTGTATTCACATTTTAAATCTGTGATGTGAAAGCACAAAGGCCAAATGTAAAAAAAAAAAAAAAAAAGACAGGTGCCTTTCTATGGATTTCAGAATTACAGTGCTTACCCTTAGGGTTTTATTTCTTCAAATCTTTTGTAGATATTAAAAGATTGTCATGTATAAGAAATGCTATTACATCTGTTTGCTTTGCACTTTCCTTGCTAAAGAGACACTGATTGGTACATGTGAATAGGTGTAAAAGCTGTAGAAGCTTCAAGATGAGGGTGTGATGAACTGGTCAGGGTTCCCCTCCATGAATAATGTTCTGGAGGCAGTTCTTTGGAGAGCTTGCTCCTACAAGTCTCCAGTTTATGGTCCTTTTTTAAAGCTTTATATTTCAAAATACAGTAAATGTTAAAGAGGCTTCAAGACCTTGCACATTTCTGTGACCAAAGTTGATTGGAACCTAACTGTCAAACCTGACTTGTTTTGAGAGAATACATACACTAAGAAAACAAATGCTTCCTGTTAATAGAATTTATGTCAAAGTACCTTCTCTGGAGGAGCATTTCCAGTGTACTGCAGAACTGGGTCTTACATACAAGTAACAACACCATCCATACTCTGAAAGTGAAAGTGGACCACTGCTCTCCTAATTAGTGGAAGATAAGTTGAGGTCATTAAAAAACCAACTGTAGGACAGGAAAGAAGGGAATTAATTTGCTTTAGAACATATAGGTGTGCATACCAAGCTATGGGTGAATTTGTTTCTAATTAGTTTCTAATAGGTTTTTCAGTGATAATACAGATGCAATTGTCCTTTGAGGCAAATCTTCATCTTTATCTGTAATTCAAAAAGGGATGCATGAGTCTTTTCTGACTCTAGAGCTTAGACTACTTTACACCTATGAATATTAATCTTCAAAAGGTTTTGAAATAAACTACCAATGAGCTAACTTACCATCCTTTCCTCATAATTATAAAATGAATAATATCTGTGCTATTTGAGGCATGTTTTGGCCATGCAGTCTGAGGTTGACCATATTAAAATTGTTTTTTTGTATTTTGTATAAATAGTTTGAAGACTAACAACAAAGCTACTTAGCTTAGAAAATGTTTTCATTGACTAATTTTGTCTGTGAACAAAAATTATTCTCTTTACTGTGCCTTCTTGTGCAACACTCAAATATTTCTTCCAACTTGAAATATCAGTTTCTTTTTTCTATTTGTACTTTTTGCTAAGCATTCTTAGGGCATCTTTGATGCAGCAGCATTTTTGAATATTTAAATTTCACATTTTTACATGTTCCTAGCAAGGTAAATCTTGTTTGAGAAGAAATTGAATTAATTTAACATTACCTGTTGAGTAGACCCATGTCCAAGTTCTTTTCGAATCTGTAGGGTTGCTTAGTCATGAGAATTAAATATGGTGAATATTTTAAGGATGGGGTCTGCAGTGTGTCTCTGAAGTCAGCTAGAAAAGTGGTACAGCTGACTGTATGGAAATGCATCAGCTGGAAGTTAGAAGATAAGCATTGATTCCTTATTA
Source organism: Rhipidura dahli (assembly GCA_013399225.1). Lineage (NCBI taxonomy): Eukaryota > Metazoa > Chordata > Aves > Passeriformes > Rhipiduridae > Rhipidura > Rhipidura dahli. The sequence goes on from VXAC01001952.1 coordinate 9,858, forward strand.
AATGTAACCACCATCTTCACCTTTTTCCTTCTTGTCTACAATTTTAAAATAGACATGGATGGAAATCCAAAGAGAAAATTATTAGATTATTAGCATGTTCATATCAAGACTTCGGATTACTTGGGAAAACATGTATATCTCAATGCCATGACCATTGCCTTAATGTACATGAGGATTTAAGATTGTGTAGAACTAATTATGAAAAAAGAACAGATGTCTCAAGCTGGGAACTTCTTATAGAAAGTCTTATTCCTAAAACTAACCTAGAGTAGTTATTTGCTTATCATCAGAGATGGTTATCTAACTGGACATCTGTTTTGCTCCCTTGTACATGAGCCTGCTTCTCCTCCTGCTTTATTGGTGAACTGTGGAATGTTACTGGACATTAAACCACATGAAACACATGGTCACTGTTAGTTATTTACAAGAGTAAGTAAGAGTATGTTTGTGAAACTTGAGTAGGTTATATTGTATTCTGCAGATGGGGTTCTTTCTTTATGCAGGTTGAGTTGTTTCTTCTTGCCAAAGAGCAAGTCTTCTCATAGCTGGCCCTGAACTCTTCAGGCAAGATATTTTTAGTGAGGCTAATGCCTTGCTTTTCCTCAGCACATGGCAAACACAAGTACTAGTCATCATTGTATTTTACAGAAATTCATTTAGAAGCTCAGGATACGAGTGTTCTTGGGGGGAGGGAGTAGGAAAGCACGCTTTCTACTATCTGTTTCTGTACAGCTCAGTTCTTTGTCTATTCACTAGTTGTTCACCTCACACTTGTAGCTAGCTACTCATTTTGTGTATGGGCAGGCAGCCTTCAGCTTGAGTCCTGAATTAGGTGAAGCTCTGCAAGCATGAGAAGAAATTGTTGTGCACAGCTGCCTTGTGAGCAGTGCACATTCTGACTGTGCTACTGCTACAGGCCCAGTAAGACTGTTTAGAGTGGGGTGTGTCACAAGGTTCCAAATAAGGCCTCTCTAGTGTATAGGTGTTGTTAGAATTGGAATCCAAAATAGTGCACAGACATTGTATCTGTAGGTTAAAACCATTTAGCTATTAGCAAAATGTTGATATTATATTTTTATTCCCCAATAAAAGCTTATTTTCTCCCTGGATTTTTCACCCTTACCTTCTGACAGTACCCTCTATATGTGCTTCTCCATGTGTGCTTCCGTTGTAACTTTTGAAGGCAGGGACTCATTGTCTAGACAGCATTTTGTGTATCAGGGCAAGTACAAGTCCAATAAAAATAATCATCACTGTAGAACACAAATTTCATTTGGAGAGTAGATGCTCTTTAGAGTTCATAGCTGAATTTTAGTGTTCAGATTAATGTCATACTCAAAGTATCTGACTGCTGTCTAATTTAGGACAGACAGCATTACACCCACTAGGAACCAATTGGTGGGATCAAGAATGACTACAGCAGCAGCAAGTGAGCAAAGTATTGGATGGGTGGTTTAAGACAACTTGTGTAAGAAAGAAGGTGAAATTAAATATTCACAATTGTTGGGGGAGAGGGAGAACCTCAAAATAAAAATGACTGGACTTGAAGAAGGCAGACCGTAGAAAATTGATAACATCTCACAGAAGACAGGTCTGAAGTAAGAGGAACTGAGGAGATAGGACAGTTTCTTGGAGATGCAAAGGTCACAACTGAAAGTATGTGCCAGACAAGCTGTAATAAGAGACCAACTCAGTTCAACAAGGAATTTCATCGACTTTAAACACAGTGAGGGGAGGCCTATGAAAGAGGGAAATTAGATACCACCAAAGATGAGTGTTAACAGATAGGGATGAAAGTAGATACACCTGTCAGCTGACAGAGAATAAATGCTTTAGTAGTAAAAGGTTTGTATTTAAAAAAGTGCTGACTACCTAAAGAAGTATGGCTGTTTACACATGTGATGGTGTTTGGTTCAGAGCTGCAGTTTGTGTGTTGAATTTTTTGGTTTGTTACAGTGACAGCTAATCCAAATCATCAGAAATCTACAGCCAGTGTACTGCTTGTGCAATTGATATGAGTGACAAAGATTGAAGAAGCTTGCCTAGAAAAAAGGGAAACAGGAAAGAAAATGGTTACATGTTATCAAATTTACTGGGCCTGAAGAATGTCTTCTGGTATTTACAGAACTAATCTGAGTAACTTCAGGGTTTTAAGATCATCTTTGTGATGTCCTTGTGTCCTATCATGTAGCATGCTAAATACTGAGCCCTTCTTTCTAAGCTCCTTATTTAGGAATTTATGTCTTAATTATCAAACAACTTTGATAAAAAGGGTAACATTTACCTGTGTATTTACTGTGCTAACTACAGGATTTCACTAGCAAGAGGTGAGACTAGTCATTGCTTGAATTTACTTCATTATCTTTGTTTAGAGGAATTGTCAGGTAAGCTTATTTTTATAATCAGTTTGATAAGCTTTTTTCTCTCTCCATGTCAACACATTTATCCTACTGGTGGTCCAGATGCTTGCCTTAAGAACTACATAATCTCATTTATCAGCAGTGTAGTCCTCTTTTCATCTAAAGTGTGTTCCTTATGGAAAGAATGAGTTAAGTACAGCTACCATATTTTTCTTCAGTCAAAAATATTTTGATGTTGAAACATACTCGAAGGCATCAGCCCCTTGGTCTGTTTTGTTTTCACAAGAGATTACCAATAACTAAATAAGAAAGAAAAGCCCTTGGAAATCAAGTATCTGGCATCTTCACAGTTTTGTTACTGAAGACCCTGATCTTCAAAATAGAGTCATACCTGCTGCTCTCTGTGCACAGAATATCTGCCTTAGACTTGGCACGAGTCTCCAGTGGTATCTCCAAAGCTGAAGCTGCTTCAAGACTGCAGAGGCTCATGAGGGTGTGACACTTGGAAAGTTGAAGTCTGGTATCACTCAGTCTGATGTTTTTAATGTTAATTATTTCTTACTTAGAACAATTAAAGTTGCCAAGGAATTGCTTATGTTTCTGGCTTCCTTGCCAGAAGACTCACACTTCTGTCCCCCATCACATCACAGAGCAATGCCTGGTCATGAGGGGAGGGGCTGAGAGGCTCCATAGAAAAGTGGCAGCCAAAACTGGATTGCCACTAATTCAGAGAGAGCACAGAGAGCAGTCTGGTTTTGATTGGCCTCTGTCATGAGAAAAAATGGAAGGGGACAGGAATATTAAGTGCTGGGATATACATATACAAAGAGCTGGTTTCTGGAGTACATCATGACCATTACTTGCAGATCTACTTATGGAACATCCGTTTGTGCCTCTGGGTTTGGCAAAGCATTATATGGTACTACCTTACCACTAAAATGAGCTCCAGAATCTACATAAAGTACTGCCCTAGAACAAATGAGGAAAGGTAAACATTTATCTTAGAACACAGTTATTTAAATTGAACATTTTCTCTCAAAATACAAAATTAATAACATCTGTTGCAGCTGTATGCACTATACGGTCTTAAAACTTTAAGCAGTTTTGTTGCCAGAGTCTCAAAGAGAATGCACTGAACTGATGGAGTAGCACAAGCCCCTCCCTCTTTATAGAATAAGAGTAGGAAGCAAGTTTTTTAAGTGCTATAGTCTGATAACAGTAGCTCTTTCTTGCAGTTTAGTATCACTCTAACCAACTCAATTCAAACAACTAGGTCAAACTTGGAAATGGGTTAGGAATTGAAAAAGTTCTGCATTTTTTTTCCCTCTTTTATACACAGGATAGATCTGTGAAGGTAAAATCTGCTCTTTCTAAAAGCTGAAGGCAGTGGTAACCAGAAACAATCAGTTCTGTACTCTTTGTTAACAAAATGTATTTCATGGATGTATCCAATACATTTAAAAGAGATCAATCTAAGAATTACTTTGAATGCCATTTTTCATGTTATTGTACTTTGAGTCCAAACATAGCTCTTGTCAAACTAATGAAGTATTAAATAATCAAAAAATATATTTAGATATTTTCAGATAAAATGTAACCATTTAGCACCTAACAAGCAATATATATGTATATTATATATATAATATATATGTATATAATCCTAGCTATGTAAAATGTATTCCCTAGTTTTAAAAGGTTACCAGATTTAGTGGGACTATATTTAATTGCAAATACACATTTAAATAATTGCTAATGAAATAATAATCTTTTAGAGGAGATTAATAGAGATACAAAAATCAAGCTTAAAATGTAGTTTCTTGTTTATTTAAGTCATTGTTAAATAGAAGTCACTTTTGACAGAAATCATTCCTCCTGTAATTAAACTTAGGAGAGGCAGTATGGAGTGTCTGCTTTGAGATGCACAAGTTGGATTTCTCTTCTGAGATTTAGGTAACTAAAATTTTGAGGTCTACCACAAGATTAACTAGCCTGGCTTTGATATGTAGTCAGGGAAGACAAAATAGGCAGGCCTGGCAGGAGAGCCATTCCATGCTGAAAGGTCATGTAAGTTGCTATGTGGAAGTGACAGTTTTGCTACCAGAGCCCAGGACAACTTCCTTAGGCTTAGGCATCTGGTGTTTCATGGTATTTTTCTAGTGTACTTCAGACATCTCAAAATGGAGAAGATGAGAGAGCCACAGTAAATGCAGTTGACTTTGCTATTGCAGTGTGTTGAGTTCCCCTAAGAGCATCTTCTTTGTGGCTTTTGTTTGTTTGCTTGCTTTTTGGGATTTTACATATCTTTTGTAAGGGCCTGCTCTAAGGCTTGTTTGTTTTTTTCCTGGGTGGAGATCATGTTCAAATATTTATGTTTTGTACCCTGTATCTGCTAGGGACAACATTCTGTGACTTCTTTGTAGTCATGACATTGGTCTAAATAATTACATGAAGAGTTAAAGAGATCTACAGTTACTGTTAGTGTACAAAGCTGAGCTCTTTTTGAGCCTTAAGTTCTTCCTGCTAGTGATCCATCTTGGTTTTCCATTAGTTTCCCACTTTGGATGAGAACATGACGTTATTGTCTTCATAAACTCAGTAAACTGAACTAAGCATTTCTAGTACTGCCACACTTTTGTACACTCATCAGATAATTTTTCTGATTGTTTTATATATTACATTTAACTGCTGCTTTTTTCACAAGTGCTTCAGGTCAGTTCTTAAAGCTACAACTTTAGTGCCTGAATGCTTATTTTTGGCATTTGAATTTCTCATCTCTTAGGACAATGAGAAAATATTTGCTAGTAAACAGAGAAAATATTTGCTAGTAAACATGAGTTCTTTGAAAGTCCATGCACATTTACACTCTTGGTAAACAAAACTTGAATTACTGAAAGTAACTAAGAGCTCCCATTCTCAAAATCTTTCAGAGTTTCGCATTACAGTATGAATCAGCTAGGTGGGTGGCTCCAACAAACATTAGGGACTAAAAGCTTGCAGACTGGTGCCTGTTTCCATCTGCAGCCTTGTATATTTCCTAACCTTTTAGTTAATTTTTCATTGCTTTCCAGGATCTGCTGTAATAGATCTTGGAGTGTTACTTTATAGATAAATGCAAATCAAAAAAGATGTGTCAGTCTTCTGAGTTGCCATATAAGAAAAGGTGATGTATGCTGAGTATCTGCCAGTAGGTTGTATTGATATCTGATTACAATTTTAAAAACAATTTCTGCTTAGACATGATAAATGACAAATATTTCAATTATTTACCAAACTCCAAAAAGAAACAGTATTCTACAGTTGTTTATCTCCCCTTCTTATGATAAATTTATCCAAACGATGTGGTTTGAATTTACATTTTACTTTCATACAGAAGTGCTGATTTTGTTCAAATACAAATTGCTAACTCCTTTCCTAAGAAACTTTCTAAATGTTCTCATGATGTTAAGATGGATTTCAGTCCGTTAATTAACAAATATAAAAGAGATCTTTATTCAAGAAAACACGTCATTGAGATGTGAAATACTGACAGTATTTTACTGTGTAAAAGCTGCTTTACATTATAGTTGAGGTGGCCTTAGAACAGAAGGGAGCACATTAAAAAAAAAAGGTAAAAATTGACCCAGAATTAAATAAAAACGTTAATATTCTAAGTTTGGAGGATTTTTTTCCACTGCTACTATATTTTGTATTATACTTAAATCTGGTTATTTAACAGGGAAAAAAGTATGACAATATCTGGCTTTCGCTTTTTCTTTTTAATAAACACTTAAACTTCACAATTTTAAACTGTGTTTCTTTTTCAAAACTGGGTTTTTATGTGTACACCAACTTAACTGAGTAGGAACACAGCATACACTTCCTTGGTGCATCCATATTTGCAATACTTTGCCTCTCCTTAGATGACCTCAAAAGCTACAACAATTGTGTCTCGCTGTCCCTATGACAAACGTCCCTATGCGGAAAACAGGAACTGGGAGAAAGTGGTCTGGAGGAGATCGAACGGTCCCTTCCAGAACCAGAAGTACTCTTGAGTTACTGGATGCTCCCATTTCTCAGCTGCATGATGTTCTTTAATGTGCCAGGTACTGCCAAGACCACACGAACTTCAGGATCACCTCATCATACACTGGCATGTTTTCTCCAAAAGAATGTCACTGGTTTCTTTTAAACAAGTGATCAGTGGTCTGGTTGTGCCCGATGCTTCTTGTAGGTAGCAACTTCACAAAGGGGGAACTACGTAATTGTATTTCATCTTTGTCTCTGAGGTGGCAGTGTTTTGGCTCCTTTCCAGTGCGCCTTCTCAACTGCAACTTTGTTGCAAGTTGTCATAAAAGGTATTGCATTTCCTTCTTAACTCATGTTGTAGATACTTTTGCATTAGAAACTTCAAGACTATTGTCCGTATTTCCATTTCCATATTCTGCACCACTGATGTTAATACAGTCTTTCTAAGCACAGTAACACATTCTATTTTTTTAAAAAATTCTTCCAGTCTAATCCCTCAGGTGTGCCGGTAGCTGTTTTTTCAATAGATTTGTTCATAGATCTGTTGGTGGTGAAGGGCAGAACAATAAGAATGTTTGTATTTATAACTTCCGTGAATCTGCAGTGAGGTTCACAGTCTGTTTCTTTGAGGTCAGTTTCTGTGAAATAATCGTCATGGAGTCTGTTCACATTTAGAAAGAAAAGAGCTTCCAGATTAAAAGTCCGGAGCCAATGCAGGTACTGTATGTACCCTGAAAGCCCGCGTCCGGTGTGCCTCTCGGGCTGAAGAGGTAAAAGTTCCCGTCCCAAAGTGGCCCGTGCGGCTGACAGCCCGGTGGCCCGTCTGCTGCCCCGCGGGCCGGTGCCGCGCCGCTCCTGGGGCTGGCCCGAGTCCGCTGCCTCCCCTGGGCCCCGCCAGCGACTGCCGTGGGCCCCGCTCCGGATCGGGAGCTGAAGCTGCGGCCCTGTCCGGCCCGGCCGGGCCCGGCGCCCCGGGCGAGCGCAGC
>VXAC01001952.1:17577-105190 GCA_013399225.1 Rhipidura dahli
TCCCCGCCCCATCTGTTACAGGCTTGCGGAACTGTGGCTGTTTGAAATTAAACGTGATCTTTACTGTACCAGCTGGGGTCTGTAATGTATCTGATAAATGAAGCTCTTCCCGTCGGTTTCAGGTCATGCAAGGAAAAGGGCAAAACTGGGGAGGGAGCTGGGCGGGGTTTCCCTTTGCTTTTCACAGTCAGGCGAGAGGAGTCTGGTTGATGTCTGCAGCAGATAAAGGAGACGAGGATCATCAAAAGACCCCAGAGCCCTTTTATTTTTCTTCTGTTTTTCCCTTTAATTTTATTTGTCGCTGCTGTGTTGTCTGCCTGCTTGTTTCCCCCTTCAGAAGGGGTCGGGAGCACCAGGGCCCTGGCTGAGGTAGTAGTTTGTGCTGTTGGTCGGGTTGTGACATTGCCCGCTGTGGAGATAACTGCGCAAGCTACTGCCTTGCTAGTGCTGGTGATGATCAGCTGCAGATGAAGACAATGACAATGGGAATCCCCTTTGTTTTCTCGGGATTGCATGCTGCTGAGGTGGCAACAACTCCTTCTCCTCCTAGTTCTGCAGGAGGAATCTAGCCTTGGCCACCGAGACGAGTAGTGGGGTTCGACCCCATCAGTAGGATGCTCCTTCTTTTGCAGAGCTGGATGAAAAATCACTAGTTTCATGCTGTTTGGAGGGTACCTGAATTTGGGCTGAAGAGCAAGTGCCTGCATTTCTTCTCATGCTTAGACCTTATTATTCACCTGGCGTCCTTGAAAGAGGTGGATTTTCTATTTTGTGAAGATGGAGATCAGTGACAGACTTGTATTTTCTGTGTTCTGAATATGCAAAACTTGTATGTGTGATATTAAGTGCTTTTGTCTGAATGGTAAAAAATCTTGAGTATTTCTCTAACAAAAGTAAGAATATGTAATTAACACTTTATATTGATAAGTGAGTCTTTTTACAGTATAGTTGACTAAATGTACTGCTTGGTGCTCACAATTTGAGATGAACTTCTGAGATATCTTTCCTGTATATTTTGACTTATTGTGAAAAGCAAAGTCACGGTTTTGCTATTGTGGATTAATTAAAATTGCTGGTATATTTATAGGGATGGCTAAGGGTATCTTTTTGATACAAATTTTAGTGTATTGATTGCTTATTACAATGGCTTAAACTTGGAATATATTAAAACCTTTACAATAAATGTGCATAACTGTCTCATGTTTTTAAAAACAAAAGTTAATTTTTCAGTCAGAATTTTTATAAGACCTAACTATGAGCCTGTTAAGTTTATAGTGAAAATTAAAGCTGTAGCTAAACATTTGAAATTTAGTCAATGCCTTAGTAGTGCTTCTAATTCACAGTTTTAATGTATTTTTAATATTTGGAAAGAAACTTACAGATACTTAACCCTACCTCTCTTTTTGAATTGTTTGAACTCATGTGTTTGGAAGACATGCAAAGGTTGCCCTTGCACTTCTGCTAATTGTAAAGTGTCTTGCAGAACATAGAGAAAAAGTTTAATCTGATGATACTTCATTTATACCCTGTGCAAAGCATTATTCTGGTAATTCAACCTTTGTCATCAACTAAACTTTTCAAAAGCTAGGTATTCTCATGGTCACTAATAAACTAACACATTAATTGTTGTTACTAGTAGGTTTTCTGTGAAGTAAAACAGCAGTCATAGCTGTTGACTGTTTCCAAATTTAAAACACCTTTGGGTTTTTTTCCTAACTTAATTGAAGGGTCCAAATGGATGCTGTAGCTGCCTGCTTTTCATGTCATAACAAACAGCACATATCAAGCAGAGCTCGTTTGATTTGGTGTTTTCACCATCTACCTTTAGGCATCTTATTTTAACTGGCTAACCCACCAGTCCCTTTCTCTTCAGTGGAGATGGCAGAGATATATCCCTGATACAAACCATGCTGGCAAGCGCCTTAGCATTATTTGATCTGAATTAACCTTTCAAGGAGCTTGTCTGTATATGTTGATTGTAAAGGAGGTGAAGGTGCTTCAGCTGAGCTGAGTGCCTTGTAGGTGGGTTGTGTGAAATTGTCTTCCCTGTTGCTTTGCCTTATGCTCAGGCAACTTGGGTAGGACTGATCTTGGCTCTTGTTGCAGCCTTTTGGGTTTGAGGGAAAGAATCAATGAGAGAAAATATACTTGACCATGCTGCCATTAAGCACTTAGTTGTTATATCTCCTGTGTAAAGTATCTCCCTTAAACTTCACTTGCCTCCTGAACAGTAGTGCTTTGTACTGTGGATGACTTAAGGAGAATGTTAAGAACCTGTACTAAAATGTGACAGTGGTACTGAAACAATTCATGTAGCGGACTGCTGAGATGCTGTGTAATGCAGGAGGTGGTTTGTCCTCATGTCCACGTGGGTCTTGGCTGTGTATTGCTCAGTAGGGTTTAGGTAAGTACATGTGAATTGTTTCTTTGAGGAGTTGCATGCGAGATGCTTAGCTTTGCTCTAAGGCTATCCATACATTTATTGGTTCAGAACACTACTCAATCTAGCATTCAAAATACCGAAGTTAATCCAGTCAAATTCCATCCTTAGTTTTGTCCTAATCTCAGCTCTTACTGTTTAACTGTCCACCTTTCCTAGTGTACTTGTATGATGAAGGCTGCGACATCAGGCTTTGAGGCAAAAAAGATTAATCCTTCAGTGGAATGGAGAGCCTTACCTTAGAGATGTTGTAAAAGTTAAGACTCTGAAAATACTGTGAAAACCCAAAATGGCAAGAGTAGCTCATATCTTGTAAACTTAGTCATTCTTTATTGTGATTTGGTGAATTAGTTTGGAAAGAAAAATTGCATCATGCCAATTAAAAAGCAGTACTGCTGGCACGTTACTGTCTGTGGCATTGTCCCTTTCTGAAATTTTTTTCCGCTTTATTCTTCAGAAGTTTCACTCACTCAAACTTTTTGTGTGATTCTTTTTAATAGAAATATTAAAATAGGCACATGGCTGAGTTGTTGGAATTTCTCTGCAAAGTTATTTAGTTTATAGTGTCCCTATTGTGTATTGTTTGCTCTGCTGGGTGAGAAAGAAATGTTTGTCTGCAGCTTTTCTGAGCACTTCTTTTGACTCATGGAATAATAAAGATGCATTGAGATTCACAGCATAGTCGATTAAGCTTTAGATGCTCTTATTCCCTGGTTTGATGTCTTTTTGCGCTATTGTCTTACCTATTTTGTGAAGAGCAGTCACCAGCTGCTCACCCCTCCAGCTACTGTCTGTCAAGGCTGCTTCTAAAGATACTGGCATGCATCAACCTAAAATCTTAGATCCAAGATAGTTGCTTCCCTGCAGGGTGCAGTTGCCCTCTCTGTCACCAAGGAGAGTGCTGTGTTCCCATGCTAGCAAAATTGATATTTGAGAATGTGTCTTCACTGGGGGCTGGCTTGGGCCTTTTACTTTATTAGATCCTGGACCATGCACATAATAGTGATTGAGACCTGCTTTGCACTGGGAAGCAGCTTGAGACAGTAAGAGGAAATGCCAGTTTCTAGACAATTACACCTCTAAATACATAAGCACTTACTTAAAATGCTTCAGTGCATTAAATAAGTTATGTGTGGCTTTTCATTTGATACTTTGTCCATAAGAATGAGTACTAAATTAACATAAGGAAATGTTTAGTAAGTATAAATGAAAATGGACCACATTCTTTATGTTTAAGTAGTTTATGTGCATCTTCCACTATCCTGTGCTTAAGTGTTACTCAGAGAAATCAGAGAAATTAATTCAAGAACATTGTTTCTGGAGGAAGTTTTATATCTGTTATATACACACACATACATATATATATATATATATACACCCATGGTATATGCCTCTGGAGAGATTCTGTAGCAGAAATTGAAGTGTCACTCAAAACAAAAGTGTGAATATTTGGGAAACTGGTCTTACATACACAGATTACAGTTCTCTAGAATGTCTTGAAATTAGTCTTCTAATATATTTTTGGGTCATAATTTTTACAAATGTATACATTTATTTTTAAGAAAGTAGTCAGTCTTTTCATTTGAGCAAGTTGAGCTTTTTAGCTAGGAGTCTTTTAGCCTCTCAGCTACATTCATGTATAGGCTTTGTGAACTTCTGTCCAAAATGAGCACATGTCCTACCAATGAAGATTTTAGACATGAGGAGAAATACAACAGAAAGAGTTACCTGCATTGGGATTCTAGTGGAATCCCTGCAGTGAAAGGCTTGCATTTAATGGAGAGGGGCAGGAGTGTTTCCTTGGACATGGAAAGTGCTGCATCGCAGTGAAAGCTGCTGAGTTTGCTCTGGGACGCAAGTGTGAAGACTGGAAGTGAACTTCTGTTTCTTTTCCCTATCCAAGACTTTACCAGCAGAAAAGGCTCTTGTACCACGTGTTACTGTTTCTCTTTCCAAGTTTTGTTATTTCTGCTGTTACTCTGTTTCCTTTGTACGTAAGGTTCTGGCCTTACCAGTTTGTGTAGCCTTCTTGCCTCTGCAACACACGAAAAACTGCCTGTATTTTTGTGGGTGACAGCATTTGAAGTTTGCCTGCCTGTTTTAGGCTTCTGGTAAAGGTTTACAGTGGCTGCAACAAAGAACTGTGTTGGTGCATGTGATTAACTACATCCAGAACTTAGTGATCCCAATGTGTCAGTACACACATGGAAAAGAAATCCAGTCTTGGATCACATTCCTTCATAAGTGCTGGAAGTCTCTTATTCTAGGCCAGCTAAGAAAATAGCATCCATGATACCTAGTTATCAGATCCCTTCCTGGTCCCTGATCATTTTATTCTTATTTTCTACCCTCTCCATGGTAACTTCAGCTCTTTTCAGGCACTTGAAAGAAGGTTGACGTTTTAAAAGAGAATTATGTACTTCTGACTGCCCTGAAAATTGGTTTAAACATTTCATTGTTAAATTAGTATGATGTATCCAAATTCCTTTCTCCTTTCACGTGAGAACTCATATGCCTCATCCCATTGTGAAAGGGATGCCATCCATTTCACCCTTTGCAAGAAGCGAGGATTTTGTCTTCAAATTAACCAGCTTTGTCCCACAAAAATGAGATGAAGAAATGGATATGAAAATGCTGGCATTGAATGAGACAAGGTCCTGTTGATCCTGTCTTCTCTGTGGAGGTTTGTGTGTATTGGAAGAGAAGAGGGGATAATTTTGCTGTTGGTTAACTTTTGAAGTACCACTTTAGGAGGAACGCTCCAAGTGATAGCCCAGTGACCTCATATTACCTGTGGTGTGTGTTCCTAGAAGGAACATTACTTTGGTGCCAAGGCTTTTGACCAGAAAGGCAAGAGCATCTGTTGTGTGCCACCTGCAAAGAAAAAAAATAGGTGTGAAGGCAAGTTTAAAAAAAAGGCAACAGATTTTCAGCTGCTTTGAAATCTACTTTTTTTTAAAAAAATCTGGTTTCTAGTTTATCTGGTAAAAATCAGTGTGTTTTGTGTGTGTGGTTTTTGCTGAGGTGATGTGTTTCAGGCTGGAGCTTAGTTTTCAGTCTAAAAAGGATCTTGTTCACTGCCAGAGTTTCTGCACCATGCTCTTACAGGGGAGGTTGGTCCAGCTGAGCTTCCAGAATGAAGTTTCTGAAAGATTAAAATAAACCTTAAAATGCTAAGTTTTAATTAGAAAGCTAGAAGCTTTGCTCATGATAGTGGATTACATTGCAGTATTTGAAATATGAAGTGGTGCCTTTTTTCCTTAAGTAGGTGCAAGTGAAAGCTGTGTCAGTCTTGTGCAGAAAAATGATAACTGACATGCATTGTGGTTTTGTACAGTACCATGGGATTCATCAGGCAGCAAACAATGTGTGCAGCTACTACAGACATGTTCATCTTTCATGCAGGGAGAAGTGTGGTGGTGCCTAACAGAAATAGCACAGAGGAGACAAAAGTGGTCTCAAAACCTGGAACATTTCCGTGAGCCTCTGTGGTGTTTCCACTGCTGGTATTGGAGCATGGCGTCTTCAGAACCTTCTGAAAAATGTATTCCTGTGTCAATGATCTATGTAATAGATACTAATTCATGTAAGAAAGCCATCACCTGGATCAGTTTTTCCATTCCCTCAGTGTTGAGCCGATAGATTCTGCTATTGTGTGTTTCCTTGGATGATTTTTAGATGAGCTGTAGATTAACCCCAAGTTATGCCAGGAAGAAGATGAGGCCAAGGAGGTAGCTGTTTAATGGTGTGTGTTCTTTTTGTTCTCTGTGTTCCTAATTAGACCACATGTGTTAGAAGCTAAGGGAGATGTAGGACTGAAGTACAGTCCCCTGTGAAATGTTTTGTCTGTGCAATAAATGTACAGGCTAAGTGGTGCAGTCTGACTCTTGTTCATGAAGCCCTGGGGTTCTTCCTGTCATGGTCTAACCCCAGCTGGCAACAATGCACCAGCAACTGCTCACTCACTCTCCCCAGTGAGGTGGGGAGACAATCAGAAGAGTCAAAGTGTGAAAACTTGTGGGTTGAGAGAAAAGACAGTTTCATAGGTAAAGCAAAAGCTCCATTTATAAACAAAGCAAAACAAGGAATTTATTTGCCACTTCTTGCTTGCACGCAGGTGTTCAGCCATCCCCAGAGAAGCAGGGCTCCAACATGCCTTGTTTGCTTCAGAAGGCAAACACCATTGCTCCTTCCTCCTTCTTCTTCCAGCTTAAATACTGAGCATGGTGCCATATGGAACAGAATATCCCTTAGATCACCTGGGGTCATTGGTCCAGGCTGTACCTCCTCCTAAATTATTGTGCACCTCCAGCTTCCTTGCTGTTTTGTAGGCCTGTTTTCAGGGTTGTAGGTGAAGAGCTGTCACTTTCCCAACTACATCAGTACGTGTTGAGAAGACAACTACCCTCTATGGAGACTCCAGAGGAGAGCTAGAAAGATGGTCAAGGGTCTAGAAGAGAAGCTGTAGGAGAAGTGGCCTGGAGAAGAGGAGACTGAGGTGAAACTTCATCACAGTCTGCAACTTCCTTGTGAGGGGAAGGGCGGGCACTGTTCTCTGCAGTGACCAGTGGCAGGACCCGGGGAAATGGCCTGAAGTGGTGTCATCAGAGGAGGTTCAGGTTGGATATTAGAAAAAGGTTCACCCAGAGGGTGGTTGGGTATTGGAACAGCTCCCCAGGGAAGCAATCACAGCACCAAGCCTGACAGAATTCAAGAAGCATTTGGACAATGCTCTCATGCACATAGTGTGATTCTTGGGGTGTCCTGTGCAGGCCCTGGAGTTGGGGTCAATGATACTAATAGGTTCCTTCCAACTCAGGATATTCTATGATTCTATGAGCCTTGCTGCACCCAGTTCTGGTCACCTGGTGGAGTGGACAGTTACTTTACAATGGGTAAATCTGATGTCTGAATCTGTTACTGGGTGGATTGTATCATGATGATGCAAAAACTTACTGAGTGATGTTTTTTTCTGCAGTTCTCAGGCTAAGTAGAAAATAAATCACATCCTTACCTCCACTTACCTATCTGCTTACTTCATTAGCAGCCAGTATCTACGTAGACAGCGGGCTGTACTGAACATGTGGTATCTGTGCTTTCTGAGGTCTTCTTTCCCAAGGTGATAACTGTAAGTGCTATCAGGATGTACACATGCATTGTCACAGTCCCAATCTGTCTTGTGCTGCTCTGTGTCACATGACCCTATCTGATTTACACAGTGATTTCAGTTGTGCTGAAATTTGGCAGCCTAGAGATACAATGTGGTGGTGAAATAGTAATCATTTGAGCTAGGCTCATTGCTGGTGCCATCCATGTCATGGTGGCCTTTCATGCTGCAAAACCTGCATATGGACCCAAGAAATGCTTCTGTCAGCAAGGATGCAGGAGGTTATTTTAGTATAACCTCATGTAGGTTTGGCTGGAATGCCTTGAGAAAGGGAGGTCTGAACTGCTATCAAGTGAGAGCTAGCACTGCTATACACATTAAATGTTTATGGATGTGCCAGTCTACTAGGTAAGATGCCATTATTTTCCAGGTCCCTCAAGCTTCTTCCCTCCATTGTGACTGACTTTTGCACTAATCCCCAGCCTCATGAATATCTTTGTCTTTTCCAGCACCTGAAAGATTGCTTTCTTGCCATGTTAGTGCCTGATGTCATACATGATCTGTCATGCATCCTGTACCCAGCTGCTGCCTTTGCTACATTAGTACATGGTTATAGGTTAGAGTAGAAAAGAAAATAGGGAAGGATGGCAGAGGAAGCAAGTGTTTAACCTTACCAATCCTTTTTAGTAGTTGAAAAGTAAAAATGGTCTAATAATGCAAGGAAGTGCAAGGCTTAAAGGAAGGAGGTAAATAGTAGTGATGCTAATCAAAGCACAAAGTTATCAGTGCCAAGTCTAGTGGGAGCAGAGGTGCTTAAATATTTATGTAATAAGTTCTCCCCTCCCTTTCTTGTGCTAGCCCCCTCTTATGCTACCTATGGCCCTGCTGTTGTAGCAGTGTGATGGTGGAGTGCTTAGGATATCTCATGGCTCTGGCTGGAGGACAGCCTCCAGCAGCCACCACATGAGCTTCAGCTAGCTGAAGTTGAATCTGGAGGTGGTACATGAACAGTTCAGGTGCCATTAGGACCTTCAGTTTCAGGAAGCCCTAATGCAGGTGGCTCAGCTGGTCATGATGATCATGTGTAATGCTGCCCAGATGGCTTTGGTCAGCTCATGCCAAGGATGGACTTGGCATTTGCCCAGGAAATCCTTTATGGTAATTCTGAGGTCTTTGTGGTACCCTCCACAGCCTCCTGTTGACTGGAGTGGCAGGAGGGGCTGCAGGCAGCTGTGGAGCAGCAGGACCCACTGTCAATAACCAGCAGAGACTGAACCACTGGAACCGAGCTGTGCACAGGGCTGCTTCCCAAGGTCCATCTACTCTGGCCCTCCTATTCTGGCAGAGCTTACTCAGGGCTAAAATTTGCAGTTCTGTATACGGATGCCAGTATTGTTCATTCCAGTTATCAATGCTCAGGAAGACAAAATACCATCCATAATGACAGCTGCAGATGACAGAGTGATTGATGGGACAGTACACGTGGAGCATTTACTGTTACAAAGCAATCCAAATTGTTTTCCTTAGTCACAGTCCAACATATTTAACACTGTCAACCATGAAATACCATATATACTAGCAAAAAAAGTAGGCTACATCTGCAGGATGTGTTGTATGGAGACCTAAAAGTAGTTTAAGTTAACAGATGGCAACTCTCAGTCTGTTACATAAAATTATTTGTAAACGTCAGGAAAAAGATAAAAATAGAATTAATTCAGTCAAAAATTCCTGCAGGTTTAAAGAACATATTGAGATTATATCTGATGGATAATAGGAGTGTTTGACAGGAAAATTATTGCAGTGGACCCAGTGTTTTGAAATAAGTCTAAATGGTAGAAGAGGAGGGCTTTCCCTCTCTTCACCTTCTTGAAATTTGTTGATTAAGTAAAAAGATTTGCAGCTTTTACCTTCAGAGTCAACTCCAGTGTGGGTCACTACACTTCAGGGTTCAATCATGATGCTTTGAAATCCCAAAGTTCTCAGACTAAGCCAAGGTTGCAAGGACTGAGGTGATTTTACTGTCTTTACTGACTAAGCTAGTCCCAGCCATTATTCAAAATACCAAAGACTTCACTCCTTTTGCCCCTTTGTGCTTTTGTTTCTCTCTCTTCTTCACTAGTCTTCTGATTTTTTTCCTTTATGCTAATCAAATTCTATTTAATTAGCCAAAAACTTTACTTCTGCAACCTTGTGATGAGGTACAAAGCAGTGTCTTTGATGTCACAATAGTTTTGGTAGAGCTTGAAGTGACTGAAAGATGACACCTTTTCATTAATAGTGGCTGGTATGGGAAAACCTAGTATGACCAAATGAAACTTTCTTACTTGTTTAGTATTCAGATTTTTTTCCTCCCTCTGTCTCTTGTTACTTTTATACATCCCTTTTGGCTTCACACTGTGAATCTCTAAGCTATTTCAATTTGGTTTCCCATCCCTAAAAATACCATTAACACTATTACCAACATTTTGGTTTGTCAAGACTGTGAAAACAGGAGTGTTATTTCTGTTCTATATTTTGTATACCTACGATAGTGAGAGAGGGATACAACTGAAGATTTAGGTTACCCTTCAAATACTTTAACTGGGTAGGACTAGTACCTCCTCCCCCACATTCTTTATAAAGTGCTTGCATAGTTCTTGTATGGTAGTCTGCAATGGAAGTAAGCAGGATGAAATTGCTGGGTGCTTTACTTTGACATTTCATACAGTGCAAGGCAGCATCATGGTGACTCCTTTGCACTGATTTTGGCAGTATACAAGGACCAAGGTAGTCACCACAGGGACTATATCTCATTAAGCAAAGATTTAGAAAAGGGGCTGGCATAGTCCTCTTGAAGTGGACTTATGTAACACAGCTTTACTGTACAGAAAGAAAGCTATTAAGCTAAACAAAGTGGTCTTCCTGGTATGCAACACTTAAATATTGTATATTGATAAACTGATCATCTCAATTCAGAAAGAAAATTGGTCTGTTGGAGGGAATTCAAAAAATGAAGTGTTTGGGGGAAAAACTGTCCAGATACATGCCATATATGTAGTCAGCAGATCAAAGAACAGGATATAAGGTAATGTAGCATTGATATATATCAAAGATTGTGGGCAGCTTTTAATAATCTATAGAGTCACAGAAAATGCAGCTGTATCTTATGCCATTAATTTCTACTGTTTGAGTTGTAGGAGTGATTAAACTTTTGAACAATTGACTGGGAAAAGTGGTAGAATTGAAGCATGCTGTAGCTTTTAACAACTGTGTCTTTAAACAATGCACACAGACCCATGTTTGATGTTTGACATTTGAAAAAGTTATCAGGCTATTGTATAGAGCAAGTGACAACAGCGGTACTGCTAGGCCAGAACATTACCTGGGACTGTCTTCAGCATCAGACTCCATGGCTACTTAATGGATAAGCTTCTGCAGTTATTTCAAAACCTGGTCTTCAAATGGTCAGCTCCTTCTACCTGGCAGTCTGGGCCCTGGACTTCTCTTTTTTAGAAGGTGGTAATCCTGCCATCCTTACCATACTTAAAGTCCTCAGCTCCATTGAGTCCAAAAGAGACAATGACTGTGGTAATGGTTCTTCTCTTCTTCCAGTAGTATAATAATGTGCAGAATGCCTGTGGCTATTTATTGAATATTCAAGTCAGCAATTTCCTTTCTATTTTCCTCCTGGGGGGGATGGGAAATCAGTAACAATGCACCCTTGCAGTATTATACATCACTGTTTCCTCTGTGAAATACAGTTACTCCATGCCTGTCACTAGTGATTCCTTGGCTTCACATTCTGCTGCCTTCACCATTCCTAGAAATCATGCTTAAACTTATGTTCCTGATAGTTCACAAGGCACCTCTAGCTTAGAGACATTATTTCAGCCTTTAGAACGAGTTCTTTCTTTCTGTAATGACTGTTATCCTTCTGGACATAGCTCTCTCATGGTCATCTAAATGCATCTGACAGGTATGTTGGTCATGGAATGTGCTCAGAGCTGTCCAACCACCAAACCCTCTTCTGGATCTGTAGGTTTTCAGGGGGTCCTGTTTTGTCCTGGACGGTCAGGACCGACACGAGCGTTCTCTGGAATCAGTTCTTAGAGCATGAGGTTTATTATTAACGCGTGTGGGTGTAAGAGACCTGCCAGGGGCTGCCAGACACAGCCCAAAGCAGGTCAGAGAAGAGAGAGAGGGGGTCCAAGCCCCAGGGAAAGGGCGAGCGCTGAGAGCGTAAAGAATGCAGAGCGTAAAAAGAGTAAAGAGAAAAAAGAGCTGGTTGCTGTTGACAATACAATAAATCATCTTCTGTGTTGAATATTCTGATTTTCCTTAACCAATCTAGAATAAGCTACACATTTACATACAGCCTATAAGAATCATTGCATTACCATACGGAGTTATATTTCAAACCCTAGAAACTGCTTTTTCGGACCCTCTGCTGAATAGGCAGGATCTGCTCTGACCCTTGGACCTTTCTGCAAGCAGAGGGTATTGTTTCATCAAGAAGGGATTACCTGCAGTCGGCCATGCCATTGTTTTCTAGTTGTTCAGTAACTGGGGCTTAATATCTCAAAGCTTGTCTTCATTTCAATCTCGCTCATAGTTTCTGTGTTCTTGGCATCTTTTGCCAAGTGATCATATTTATAAGGCTTTCCTATTTCATCTTCCCCAACATGGATCCTGTCTTCCTTCCCTGCATCTGGATATCCTTCTGCCCTCCCACTGGGAACGGCACCCAGCCCATAGCTTTGTCAACAGAAGCCCAGGGTCCTTAAGTCTCTTTTCCTTATAGCTGTAACAGTGTCTGCCCATCCTAACGTGTACAAAGAGAGATATCCTATTACTTCCTTGAGCAGCTACTAAATTCATTTTCCTCTTCCTGTTGCAAAAAGCCAGGCTTTGTCAGTAGGGTGGTAGTGAGAGAAGCCCACTTGCTGCCATGCTTGGTCAGCTGCTGCAAACTTAGCCAGAAGGATACATAGCTACTGCTATAGTGACCTGGGAAGAGTGAGGAGCAGTGGCTGATGCCAGAAGGCACTACTCTTATGCTTTTCTTCACAGCTCTTGCAGCTCTTTTTGCCTGGTTTTATATGCTGGAGTATGAACAGACTCAGGAGGTGTTATGCTGTCACCTTAAAAGAAAAAAGGCTACTCAGAAAATCTCCACAGATCAATCTACACTGCTGATTGGACTGTTGGTGGAACTTGTTGATTTTGGTTGGTTGGTTGGTTGGTTTTGTTGTTGTTGTTTGGGGTTTTTTGGTTGGTTGTTGGTTGAGGGGATGTTTAGCAATCAGTGGCAAATAGCTAGTAAATACTTGTTGGTGTTACAATTTAAAAATGCTGCTTAGGAATGGAGAATTTCTATGCTATGAGATAAAGCTTGTCAGTGGGACTGTGTTGGCAAATACGTTACAATCACTTTCGTGTCTTGGCATGGCTGTAACAGAATATTTCCTTTGCTTTCACTGAAGCTTCGCTTCCTTTGCTATCACCATTGACTCTGGTTGTGAATAGCACATTGCTTCTCTTGGGGTGCTTATTCAAGTACAGCTGCAAAAAAAAACCCCTAGAACAAACTTGAGTTCTCTGCTTCAGGAAGGTTAGTCTTCTCAAACACTTCCCCTTTCTTTGTTCTCACCTTAATTCCAGCAGATTTTGTTTTCCATATTATTAAATATGGATCTTCATTTAGCAGTGGATCTTCCATGTAAGTCTTTTTTGGCTATAGAAGGCGACTGGGGAATTGGTGGATCCACTGCCAGTATGGTCAGTATTCCTTTGAAGTAATACAGATCATATGCTCTATTCATGGAAGCATCTGAGCAGCTGTTGCAACAAGAAACTATCATTTAACCTGGGCCATTAGATCAATCTCCATAATGGTCTGCTTTTCAATTAAAAAAACAATCAGAAAAGCTGTGATAGAGGCAATTTCCCTAGATTCCCCCTTCTTTTATACGGGAATGATACATTTAATTTTAAGTGTCTGTGTTTGTACCAGCAGATTTTTCTCTTGAGCTAGTGCTGAGAAATTGCTCTTCCTCTCCGAGGACACTCCTATGTGTTCGGCTACAGGATAACCAGCTAAACCTAATCTCATCCCTTTTCAACACTTGAAAGGAGCCATTTACAGAATTTTTCAGGAAACATAGGTTGAGATTTTTTCAGATGCCCAAACTGAACTTGGGGAAGCAGTGAGAGACCAGGGACTCAAACACAGTGGTACACAGATGGGTCTGGTGTTTTGGAAGTAGTCTGAAGCTATGCCAAAAATGACTAACCTTTTCTGTGAAACCTGGATGTACTCATATGAGGAGTCTGCAGCCACCTGCCGTGGTATTGTCACCTAAACCACAGACTGGCACATTCGCTGCATTGTCAGGCGGTGTTCTGAAACCTGATATTGAACCTGACCCAGAACATAGTTTCCTGTTTGTAGTTCAGGTGTGTTGCTGTGTAATACAGCTTGTTCAGCTGCCTTTGTATTTCTAGTAAGAGCCTGCAAAGCTCAGCTTGCCTTAAAAGCTACAGGAAAAAGGTGAAGGAGCAAACAGACTTCTCTATCTCACTGTCATGCTGAGGTTATCAGAAGTGCCTGTTCTTGGTATCTACAAAAGAAAAGAAGGAACTGTTTGAAAAGCAACACATGCATTTTTATTTTCTCCCACTCTCACCTCCTTCTTTTTTAAAATCTATTTTAACCTGAATATGGCAAACTGCAGGATGGGTGAATTATTTTATTTATGTCGATATTTGCAAATGATGGAAAGAAATTGGAGTTCTTACACTCTTTGACTTGATAGTGCCTGCTGCTTCATGTAAGAACATGCTATTTTATATCAAGAAATATGTAAATATGCAGGTCCTTAAGAACTGCACAAATTTAAAATGAAAGTGTGATCATTTTCTCCAGCAATAATTCCACTTCTTTATTGAGTTTCCATTTTGGCTGTTTTTTTCTTTTTGCATTTAAAAAGTTAACTTCCATTCTCCCTCAAGTGATTTAGCAGTTTGAAAAAAGGACAGATCTTTACATACATGTGGAAAATAATTTTCTTAAAATGAATGCATCTATTCAGGCACTTTTTCACACCTTTGCCTGACAGACCATTTTTTACTTTTTTTTTTTTTAATTATTTTGACCATTCCCATGTGACCATTTTCATTAGCTTTTCCCAAAAATACACTATACTAGAGAGAATCCGAGGCCTGTGACTGAAATCAGACTAGTTTCAAACATAAACTAATGACCTCATTTGTCTTGCATAGAATATATGGGGTTTATTTTTGTTGGAACAGTATAACCTTACCATGTAATGAACATAAAATATATCTGATTCTATGTTCTTATAATTTAACCCCTTCCTCCTTCTCTGAATTTGGTTACTTCTTCCTATCAGAAGACCTCACATCCTCGTGACGTTTTGCTTATTTAGGTTGACTTCTTCTGTTAAGATGATGCCATGCAGTGCTACAGGCTGGGGAGAAGACTGGCTGGAAAGCTGCTCAGTGGAAAAGGACGTGGGAGTGCTGGTCAACAGGCAGCTGAACATGAGCCAGTGTGTGCTCAGGTGGCAAAAAAGGCCAATGGCATTTGGGCTTGTATCAGCAATAGTGTGGCCAGCAGGACCAGGGCAGGGATTGTCTCCCTGTGCTCAGCACTGGTGAGGCCACACCTCAAGTGCTGTGTCCAGTTCTGGGCCCTCACTACAGAAGGGCATTGAGAGGCTGGAGCAAGTCCAGAGAAGGGCAATGGAGCTGGGGAAGGGTCTGGAGCACAAGTCTGATGAGGAGCAGCTGACAGAACTGGGGAGGTTTAGCCTGGAGAGAAGGAGGCTCAGGGGTGACCTTATCACTCAACAACTGCCCAACAGGAACCAGGTGGGGGTCGGCCTCGCAGGCAACAAGTGACAGAAGAGAGGACGTAGCCTCAAGCTGTGCCAGGAGAGGTTCAGGTTGGACATTGGGAAGAATTTCTTCATGGAAAGGGTCATTAAGCATTGGAACAGACTGCCCATGGAAATGATTGTCACCATACCTGGAAGTGTTCTAGAAATGACTGGATGTGGCACTTAGTGTTGTGGTTTAGTTAGCAGGGTGGTGATCTGTCAAAGGTTGGCCTTAATGATGTTACAGGTCTCTTCCAATCAAGATGATTCTGTGATTGTTTATCAACATGGCACTGAGTTTATAGTGACTAGACTTTCACTCTTTTGTATTTCAAATAATGCTGGTAAAAATCTCATCTTCCCTACATCAACTCCCAACTATTAATGACTACATAGAGAAGTGTGTTGTAGGAATGTATTTTAGTAGAACACATTTCTAAATCTTCTTCCAGTTTATATTAATAGCAGTATTTTCTTCTTTCTCTTAAGTTTTTTCTCTTCAAAGAAAGAAAGTTTAGTTAGTTGCACTTAGGTTCTGATGACCAAGTTGATTATTACTTAATTATTGTCCTACTGGTGCTTGAAACTCTGGCAGTAAGCTTAGTATTTCGTAAGAAATGCTGAACTGTAAACATGCATTTTGAAGTAGTTTATGTGCTTGCCCTTTCTCAAAGCTCTCTGACCTTACATAATCTGATTATGTAGAAAAGATGGTGGGTAATTGGAGTAAAATATTGCTATTTTCTTTACTTCTCTATGGTGGATAAACCTTGGCTGGATGCCAGGTGCCCACCAAGTCACTCTATCACTCCCTCTTCTCACCTGGACAGGGGAGAGAATAAGATGAAAAACAACTTGTAGGTTGACAGTCTAATAAAGCAGAAGCAAAAGGTTGCATGTACACAAGCAAAGAGAAGAAAAATATATTTTTATTCTCTATTTCCCATCAGCAAGCAATGTCTGGCCCTTCCCAGGAACCAGGGCTTCAGCACACGTAGCGGTTGCCCTGAAAGGTAAACATTGTGAATAATGAATGTCCCCCTTCCTGCTCATTTTCTCAGTTTTTATAACTGAGCTGACACAGGGTATGAAATATGTCTTTGGTCAGTTTGGGTCAGCTGGCTTAGTTGTGTCCGTTCCCAAGACATGATGTAACTGGTGCTCCTTTCTGAAGAAAAATGGGTAGGCTGTCATGGTAGTGGATCTGGAAGCGTGCTTTCTAAGACAAAAATTAAATATTTGGATCTGAAACTTACAAAGATCCTGTGAACAGAAGTGTACAGATTTCCTAGAAACTTCCAGTGGAGTTTTCCCATTTCCTGAAGAAGGAAGGGTAAAAGTGTGATGATCAAGAGATCACTCAAGAGTTGGTGCTAAGATCAATGGATTTTTGAGAGCAGTACAGAAAAAGAGTCTTCCATAAAGGATATGCTAGTATTATGGATACTTTCTGAGAGTCAGTTTAGACCCATGCAGTGGGCAATAAAATTGAGATAGAGCTTCATTTGTGTACGACCATGACTACATGAACACATGGAAGGGCATAGGATATGAAGGCTCATCACAGAGTATGGCATGGAGAAAGACACAGAGAGGGCTGTTAGAACAACAGTCTAGGCAGGCTGCTGGGGCAAAAAAACCCACACATGAGAAGGCTTAGGTGAGACAGTTTTAAAACCACTGAGGAATAAAATATGGGTTTCCAAGAGCCCCTTCCTATTGTATGGTCTTAAATGTTTATCAAGATGGTCTATAACTGTTTCTCTTGATTCTGTCTTATGACAACTTCTTTTTATTAACTGCCATTTTGTTGTGTCATGTCACTGTTACACACTTAACATTGCAGCTGGGTAGTTTTTAAGCATTTCAGCCTTCCTCATGTCTCTTGAAACAGAAAGGTAAAGTGCAAAAAGCCACATGCTTCTTGTTCTTTCTTACTCAAAAGCTTGTTCTGCTTTATAAAGTAATTTCACTTGCTTTTTTTACCAATTGCTTTGCTATGGCTGAACACTTTTAACCTGACTTTTTAAGAAAACAAGGTTTATGTGATTGTGCTAGTATCTGTTAATCTTTCCTTGAATTCATTGGCATATTTCATCCAGATTTAACCAATAGGAAGAAAAATCAGAAATGTTAAGTTTCTGAAAGAATTATGCCTTTATCTAAACAGCTCTGTAAAGAAGAGAGCCTGCTAGTGGTAAGGCTGTAAGAGCTCAATCTCATCGGTTACATTAAAATCCACACGAGAAATCATCCTATGGGCACAACTCCAGAGGAAAGAAAAATGGCAGTGTAAGAAAAACACAGGAAACTGTAGAACTTTGCCAAACTAATGGCATACACACATGAATTATTCTTGGTCCCAGTTTTAAAGGACTGCTGCTCATCCCCAGCTAAGTATCTACAGAAAGTGTGCTGAAAACTAGCATAGGGTTTCTCAGCAGTGGTGCATGATCAACATATGTACAAACAGTCTATTTTAAAAATGAAAATTCTGCTGTTAGGAGAAAAGAGAATGTGTTGAGAACAAGACTGTTTCATGGAGATTCTTTTGTGAAGTGCAATTTTTAAGAATATAGGGTAATTATTTTGATGTTATGACTTTGCAAATTTTATTCTTCTGAGTATTTTCTTGAAAATTCGCTTGTCTACCTGTGCCTGTCAGTGCAGATGACAGAAGGTGACCCAACACCAGCCACAGGAAATTACTATGAATGCAATGACAGTAGCAATAGTAACAGTACAGATGAAACGTTTCCACTAAAGGCAGCAATTTAAGTTAAATAACTCTGGCTATATTTACCACTGATGATAATGAGCAATTAGTTCCTTTCCATAGGAAGGAGGCTGAAAGCAGGTAATACAGTATTCAGCATTTTTCTGTTACACAAATACATTCCACTTCCTTCTTCTTGTCTATGAGACTGTTTTTATGCATAAGTCACACATATATTCTGTACCACTTTTACACCTGCCAGTAATAGCTGTAATCCAACATATACTTCTTTGCATGTGAGGTAGAGTCAGGACCTTTAACCTAAAGATAAGCAAGGTTGATCATACATCTTTGGCCTCACAAACCCACACTTTGCTAACCCCCAGCCAGTTGCATACTGCAGCATCGTGCACTTGCACAGAAGCAACTGATGATTTATACTCTCTAGCAAAATTTCTGCTGACCCCTCCTCTCACAGATCTATGCATGGCAACAAAGTTGCCTCTGCGGGAGCAAAACGGAGCTTCGCAAAGGACTTTCCTTATGGTCTTGAAGCTTTAAAACTCTACTTGGAGGCTTTCTCTTACCTCTGCATTTATAAGCAATATGCTCTATGCCTGACTGAGAATTGACAGCTTTTTCTCTGAAGACCAGATCAGGATGGAAGTTACTGGGCCCCATCCTTTCTCCAGGAAATCTGAAGTAATGTTAAAACTTCTGCAAAGGTAAACTATCGATCCCCCACCCCACCGGTATCCTAATTCAGGTCCATGAGCTTCTTTCCAGCAGTTTTCTTAGCACTGCAGCGAATGTGAGCACACGGTTCACTTCAGCTGCCAGAGTTAGCTGCAGACCTTTGCACGCAGAGCAGCGCATCCCCAGCCTGCTGCCCCCAGCAGATGTGTTTTGAGTTTGTGTGGCTCCTCTGCTGCCGGTGCTCTGCCCCCGCGGTGGTGGCTGGTGTCCCACGGTGCCATTTGCCTGTGCCTCTGCCTGTGCCCTGCGGTGCTGGGTGGGCTCACAGTGAAAGGTGTCACCAAGCACACACACCCCTTCCTCACTGCAAACGCTTCCTCGCCCCTGTGCTCCTCCACACGCCACTGCATGCAGTGCTTTTAGCTTGTGATTTTAGTTCTCACGTGTAGGTCATGCATTTCTGTGGGCAGGGTACTTAGCAGTAAGATGTGCGGTGTTTTGACTGGAGGATTTCAGAGAGGTGCTCCTGAAGCCTGTTCTGTTTGTGCTGCACATTCCTTAGGCAAAACCAGGCTTTTCATGGTCATGCTACATAATTCAAACCCAGCAAACCCCCAAGCAGTGTCCTTTCCTACCCTCAGGGTACTTTCAAGAGACTTGCAATGCCAGTTTTTGTTGTGTTTGTTATGTAGCTATATAAGAGTGGCTTTAATCACAGCCTTGGGCAGTCAGTGATTTCCTTCTAGTGTTTTCCAAGAGAAGTCTGCTTCTGGTCTTTGTTGTTGGGACCATAAGCAGGAGTGGGAGTGGGTTGATCCAGAGCTGAGGAGGTCAAGAAGCATCAAAGGAAGGGATTATCTTTTTCCGTGTCTTAATGGTAAACACATTGGCACTTGAGCATATTTGTCTGCAGATCCCTCTTGCAGTAATTAAAGACACCTTTTCATGAAAATAGTTCTTAGAAGTTCAAAGAAATGAAGGAGGACAATGTGTAAAAGAGCACCTCGTAGGGCTCATCAGTTATTAACATTTTTTTCAAAGGTTCAGTTCTCTCACATTGTCTGTTTCTTGTTAAGCAGGAATATTTTTGTGAATGCAGTAACTGAGATTTTTTTCTTAATAAAAACAAAAACCAAAAAAACCCCCAACCAAGAATCTGTATATTCTAGATTTTAGTCCTGTACTGCTAGTGCTTCAGCAGTAAACAAGTCACATCATAGTTTAGATCCTGAGATGCCAATTAAACCTTCCTTAAGAATATTAAACAAGAGAAGTCTTAGATGAACAGTACTCCAGGATGTCATGTGGACTATAGCCCCTAAAAGAGAATGTCTTTTAGGCTGTGGTTTCCTGATGAAAAATAATTGTGCTTTTAAACTAACCTGTAAGAATCATTTACATCTGTGTGCCATCGTGTCACGGGTTAGAATAAGTCCATGGTAAATTAAGGGATAGGGGAAAAAAAAGGAAACAATTTGCTAAGAAGTAGTAATTTCTTCCAAACTGTTTGTTCATCCCAAAATAATACTAGGTATTTCTTCCCTCTTAAATCCCATTCTGGATGGGTTTAAATCTGCTTCTGGAAAATGACAAATAAGCATCCTCAACAGCACAGACATCACAAAGATGCAGGTCAGTACTCTGAAGGTTTATTTTATTTTGTCACAGGTAAAAACTGTGTGTGGAAACATTTTAGTGTACTACTCATTAATTTTTTTCCCTGTAAATTTGAATTTACAGTAATACTGCACGTAATTTATAAAATTCTACTAAAGGCTCTATAGTGTGCTATAGGGAACAACAC
Organism: Rhipidura dahli; assembly: GCA_013399225.1. Classification (NCBI taxonomy): domain Eukaryota; kingdom Metazoa; phylum Chordata; class Aves; order Passeriformes; family Rhipiduridae; genus Rhipidura; species Rhipidura dahli. The sequence goes on from VXAC01001952.1 coordinate 38,221, forward strand.
AAGATTGATGGCAACACAAGAAGATGGGAAGAAGATGCTCAGGCTGACATAAAACTTTCTGTATTCTTCAGGCTGCTAACATGGGCTTCAGCTTTGTTTTATTTGTAGGGGATTTGGGGGCTGGTTTTATTGGTACCATTGGTCCCTCAAACCTTTCCGTGAGATTTATAGCTGTTTGTGCATTTATTCTTCAATCTCTCGACAACCTGTATGAGATTTTTGTGGAAGCTTTACATACATCATAATTTATCCTATTGTCCCAGTCTTTTCACTTCTTAAAATTACTGTTATTATTTCATATTTTGAAGGGCTGAAATATTGTTTTCTGTTTTTTCACCTGTTGTATAGAGATTAAGGAGACTCTCTTAGTTTCAGGTCAGGTAGCATGTCACCAGGACAGCAAAATGACTGCAAGCATTCATCCCCCATGGATGAAATCCCAACCTGCAGCATTTCTGTCTCCCACCTTGCAAAAATGATTACTGAGATCTTTGTAGATGGGCTTTAAAGCTGGGCATGATCCAGTGGTGAATGAAATGCAGAACCATACAAATCAGTGCCATTTAGCCCCACCACACATTGGTCCAGGTGGTAAGAGAAATTGTAAGAACTGTTTCCAGCCCATTTTCCTGGTTGGCACTCCTAATTTCACACCTCCTGGGTGATTTTTGTGCAGGTGCACACACTTGTGCAAATACACTTTATTCTGTATTCATATTTTCTAGTTCAGGTAAACTTTTGAAGCACTTGAATTTCATTTCGCACTCTTCTTAAAAACACTTGTTCTTTCTGGAGAGAGAGAGTAGTCACCTTTACCTTTCATCCTTTTTCCTCTTATTTGTGTGAAGAAATTCTGTCACTCAGTTGTGACATTTCAGTAGTGGATGCTACACCCATTTTAACCAAAAGCATATTCTTCTGAAATGAAACCTAGATGTATTTACTTGTCAAAAGATAAGCTCTATAACTTCCATAAAGAGGACTGAATGACAAAAATAGTAAAATACGTGAAGCGTTTAGATGTTTCTGAAATCTACCCTTAAAAAGTGCAAGAGCCAGCAAGGCCTTGTGCCAACCTCTTTTATCTCTTGCAAAGCTATTTCTCATTTACTGTAATGCTTAACAATTCCATTTCACAGTGTGCTTTAGTTTCCCAACAACAGAAAAAAAGATTACTTAAGAAAAAACAACTTGCAAATCCAAGACCAGGCGTCTGTTTCTGTATAGTTCTAAATGAAGCCTTACCATTTCTTAACTAATGAGAATCTTTTCCATGTGGAATAAATTCTTAGTTCTTAGCAGCATTAGTAATGCTTAAAAAAAAAAGTATTTAGAATGGTTGCATTGCCAACTGCCTTTGACTGTCTCAGTAAGACATTGAAACAGACCTTCTGCTCTAAATTAATAAGGCCAATCACAGCCACACAAAGCCCAGGATGACCGATCATTCTTCTGGTGTCCTCACTATCTTTACTGAGGTCAGATAAATCACTTTCAAGCTGTTAAATCAATGATCATAAATTAGGGCTCTGTTTTTACAGCACCTTGTGGGAAATTCTCGTGGTTAAATTAACCTAACAGCTGCAGCAATGAGCACCTCCCACAAGATCATGTCAGAAGTTCTCTCCCCATACACCACCTTTTTTTAAAAAGGGGAGAAAGGACTGAATTATTTGTTTTTACCTAGCACACAAAATGGAATCCTTCCATCTATCCCTGCTAATTCGTGTTTCAATTGTACCCAGCTGTTTAAATTGCACTGTGCAGAGACTGCCTTGATCCCCAGGTGCTGGTACTCCATCTGTGCTGCTCTGAGAGACTATTTACAGCCGAGGTTAGGCCAGTGATTGCTGGGATGGAAAACTCATTTCTCAGCCTGGCTTTTATTTACACTCTTATTAAAGATCCTTTCACTCATGTTGGAATGGCAGCTAGTGGCTGCAGTAAGCGCTTGGCATTGAGCCAAGCAGCGAAATTACCATGTTGATGAAAGATAGCCTGCTTCCATTTTAACCTTTCACTGTTCCCCCCTTTCCATCTATATTTGCATGAAGAAGGATGATTATTGAAAGAGATAGGGGGACAAAGGGATGAGAGAATCCTTGCAACTAAGCTTTTCAAGGGATAAATCAATGGTTTGTGACCAATTTTGAAAAATCTTTACTGCCTTATTAATTTCCTACTCCTTTCCCTGAATTGCTATTAGAGTTTATTTTCACATGATGCAACAGAGCGGCTCATGCTCTGCTTGCATCCTTCCCCCACTGCTACCCTTGTGAACATGACCCTGGGTATGTCTGCAATGTTGAGGTTTCTACTTCATCCCTAATGCAGGTCACACAGAGCCACAGCAACACCCTCAAAGCATTTTTCTCCTACAAATACGCCTCTTGGAAATGAATCACCTCCTTGGGAGCAAGGAGCTCGTTGCACACAGCATGTTATGCTACTGGGGAGGGCAAGGAGAGAGTGCCACCAGTGTCTGCTGGAGGCTGGCATGCAATCATCACACTGTTGCCCTAGATGTATTTAAAAAAATAACAGTAACTATCTCTCTAGAAACCTCAGCACATTTGTTTTTCAGAGCAATACCGGATGGGTGAAAAGTAACAAAATCCACCTCAGCTGTTGCAAGACAATGGGCAACATTGTTAAGTGCCAACTACAGCCCTGTACAACAAGGAGGAGACCCCCAAAACCACAGGTCTCTCTACCGAGCTCTATCTGGGAGACAGCTCATGACCTGAAGTGCAGCAGCTGTGCTGGTTCTTGACTGCAGTCAAAACCATGCTTTTCTCTCCTTGACTGTTCCCAGAGCAGAAAGAGAGATGAGTCATTTTATTTTCCATTTTCCTGAGTGGAGGAGCAGTGACTCTACTGAGAGGTTTACAAGGGTTGGTGTTCATGCTCTTGAGCCTTGTTTTGAGTGGTGTGCAAATAGAAGCATTCATCCCCTAGCCCAGTGAGAAAGGAAAGTAAAACAAAAAAAGAAAGGTGCCTATATCCTGAGGGATTTATCCCTTTACTTAGATGTTCATGTCATCTTTTTAGCCATTGCTTAATCTTGCAGGTCCTCACAAGGTGTAGGCTCAATTCGTCACCAGGAGGATGCTGGTTGTCAGGAGCAGGTGGCTTCACTGGTCCAGGTTGTCTGGCAGCCATAGTCTGGTGCATTCCCAGTAGTTGTGGAAAGATGCAGCTTTTCAGTACAAAGGTAGCTGCTGAATCCTCCAAAGAACAAACAAAATCGAGTTGTTCCCAGTTCAGTGTTTAAAACTAAATTTTGTCTCCATTCAGTATGAGGTGCCTGGAGAAACGGGTGTCTTCTTTGTTGCTGTTCAAAGTTAGTTACTGATTTTTTCTATACATACATATATGTGTGTGTGTGTGTGTAACTACATCTATGTAATTATGTCTTTTCAGTTTTTATATTCTACAAAAGCTTATTTATTAGAACTCAGTCGGTGCCGTATAGCTAACCTCAGGACTCCAGGTTTGTTGGGCATTTATTCCCATTTTCTAGTAGACTGAGTACCCAAGTCCCTGGCTACAGGCTTTCCTAATGAAGCCAGCATCAGGGAAACCTTGCAGGAGCAACAGCAGAAAAGAATGATTGGGAAATTTTATATAACAGTAAATATCTTTCTTTTTTTCCCCTCTTTCCTTTTTTTTTTTTTTTTGGCACTAAACAGACATTTCCTAAAACACCCTTCTTAAAAAATGTAACCACAGCAAGATTTACGGTCTCAGCATTGTGTTTTATATTTTTCCCATTCACAGAATACTTATATGTCTGGACATGAAACTGAGTTTGAAACTTGTGTTTTGATTCTTGTCTGGTTCATTTAAACTGCTTCTATGCTGGTGCTCAAGCAGAGGAGGAGTAAGAATGGTGTTCCAGCTCTTTTAACGTATTCTAAATTCCCAGATGTAAAATTCAATTGCATGAGTGCTGGTGAAAAACAAGCACTAAGAGGGGGTGCAAAGACCAGAAAAGTAAATTTATTTTTTTAATTGGGAGCACAGTGAACACAATCCTCAGAAAATGCAGCATAAGAACTTTGTATTAGGAGCTTGTTTGTGGAGTACCTTGATCTCAGCTAGATGAGATGCAGTTGACATTTGGCAGACAAAGCTCTAGGGAAAGCTGGCGGATGGTAAGAAATAAGACATTTGGTGCAATTAGCTGTGGTACCAACCCAGGAGTGAAAGTAAACAGGCACAACACGGGGACAAGAGGATTTTTCAGAATTAAGGCCTAAACTGCTCATGGCTGCAGTAATTCCCTGCTCTTAGTGCATTCTTTGGCAATTCCCTCTTTAAATAACTGTTTTGTCTAGATCCTGGATAACTGCAACTGGGTTTGGCTTCTCCCTGTCTCCTCTTGCCCATCCCAGTATGTGCTGTGATACTGCACCGTACACTGAAACAGCTGCCTCAGCCCACATCTGCCACAAAGGGCTGCAGGATTAAAAATTAAACTGATACACATTTAAGAGATCTGGATGGGCAGGGTCAGTCTAAATTCTGACCAGACTGAAATGACTGCAGGGCTGTCAGCTGCTTTTACATCCTTAAGTTTTATTGAATATTATACTGGGCAAAGAAATGGTTTCTATTTAGGAACAATTTGTGCTATTTCATGAGGTGACTGCCTAGTCATTTGTCTTCCACAGTGGCTCTCATGGGAAAACAGAATCCTTCCTTGTAATTTTACTCATGGATATCTTGCAGAGTTTCCATGTCCTTAAGTTTTACCTTTCTAAAGCAAAAATAGCAAAATTTCAGGTTTCTTTGCTTAGTCCCCCAGAAGTTGTAGCAATTACAGAAATACAAAATGACTACCATATGAGAAGCTAAATGCTGTATCTGAGCTTGTGTGACAACATTTGGATCTTCCAGACAGCTCTTAATTTGCCAAGGAGGAGTAGTTTTCCTGGAGAATAACTGAGCCAAAGAACCAGGGTAACAATAGCTCAAAAAGTTGAGCCTTCTTAAACCAACTTAAAAACCATTAAAGTTTCCCCTCTCACATAGGAGAATTAAAATATTACAGGCATGTAAATTTCAGTTTTGAGGTAATGAGCAATGTTAGGATAATGAAGAAATCATTTCCCCTTCTATGAGTCTTCCTTTTAGCTATTAACATTCCTGCATTGCTGGTGATTCTCTTGCTGTCAGCACCTGCAGGAAGCAAGTGGTGGGAGGAGGTGGATGGCCAAGGACACAGTGGCACATCTCAAACAGCAGTGAACTACTACAAAATGTTTTAAATCAGAGAGGGGCACAGTAAGAGGAGGAAAGGAAGGAAAAACACCACCCCACAGCATAAATAAGCCAGGAAGATGCTCTGTTGGAATACAGTCTGTTGGGAAAGTTCTTGACTCGCCACAGACAAGCAGAACATCCAACCAAGAGTCTTGTAAATCCAGGGATGACTGAGAAGTTCATGGAAAACACTAAACCATTACAGCTGGTTGTAGTGCCATCTTCATTCCAGAGGAATACACTGTGAGGGATTGATTTCTATTGCTTAAGGGAATAAATGCTTGTGGCCAAGATGAGGGACACTTTGACTCTTTAGAGGCTGAGAAATTATGGACTAAAACATAGAAGGAAAATAATGTAATTCTAGTATTAGGTGGTCACAAATTCATGAAGGTTGAGAGATCTTATCTGTCTATGCATCTAACTAATCAGTCTTAAGTTAGCTACAGTAAGGATCTAATTTTTCCTTGTGCTGCAGCTACCTCCTTCTCCCCTTAATATTTTGTGGCAGAGTGCTGTGGACTATTGATACAGCTTCAAATTTACGATTTATTGCCCTTTAATTATTACAAATTTCCAAATAGTGTCTCTTTATCTACCTGTAGACACTTTCTACCTCCATCAAACTCCTTTTCAACAATCTTGCCCTCAAAGCACCATTTCCCCTGAAATCATTTTAGCATCCCCAAAAAGTTACAGTACCCTTTGTTTTGCAAAGTGGAGGATTTTTTTAAAAAAACCTTCATCCTTCCTCCTAACAAGAACAGGATGTGCAAAAACTTTGATTTATTTAAGCCTTCCTGGAAAGCATGAGAGAAACTCTGGAATCAGTAAAAGCCACTGTGTAAAAGCATACAGAAGTCAACTTTCTGTGAAAGTACATTGCTCTACCAGGATACATTAAGAAGACAAAATTTCAGGCCTCAGTTTTACAGAAACTGTAAAAAATACAGTAAATTACTGGGATTGTTCCCATATGTCACTTTAGTTAGCTGAGTACATTCAGTAGGATACATGGATGGATTATTTGGCAAAGCACTGACATTTCCTACATGAATTACAGAAACTGATGTCCAAATTTTAAGAGTTGTATGGATCACCTAAAAAAATTAAAACAACAAGCTTTACTTGATCTACAAGCTTACAGAATTTAGGGCATAGGAAATGCAAAAGCAAGAGGATGATGTGGAACAAGGTCCTTTAAGTTCAGTTGGTGTGCAACAGTTCCCTGTCACTGCCTGCTACCAACACTTACTATTCAGCTGACACCAGCAAGCCAGGCAAAGCTGTGCTGAAGTTTTATTTGCACAGCAATTTTAAACTTGACACTGCGGTTGGACTGCCATAATAAACTGCAGGACGTAAGGGGAGAGTAGTGTAGCAAGAGTGCAAGTAACACACTGCCTCTCTGTGCCCTGCATTGTGCTCAGCAGATACAATGGGCATGTACAGCACTTTCAGAACTGGAGTGGCACCAGAACAGATGTTTCCACTGCTCTGTTACCAAGCATGAGGTGAAACGGGAAGCAGGAGAACCACTTGAGCTACAGTGCAATATTTCAAAATATACTGAGTAGATACTTGCCCAGCCCTCATTCTCTTGCTGGCAGCCCAGGTGGGCATGGTCCATGGCTGTGCTGGTACAGGGCAAGGCTGGTGTTTGTTCCTGCATCTTCAGCACCTGCAAAGCACCGTGGGTTACTGAATAACCATGAGAGCTTGCCTCAGTGGAGTCTATGAATTCACCCTTACTCGAGCATAAACTCAGAGCAGAATTTAAGACCGTGATTCCTAAGGAACTGAGGATGAGGGAAAACTTACTCCAACTGTGTTGTCATTTCCAGAATTGCACCCAATGCCTCAGAGAACTGGTACTGGATCACTTTGCATAGCTCTTCACTGAGTCAGGACATGGCAACTGGCAGTCTGAGCAATGAATCATGATCTGATGGCAGCACAAAGCTCCCACAGCTATCCTACAGCTGAACTCTTCCACATCAACCCATACACTAATGCACCTCACAGGAATTTACTTCACTAACTCAAGAGTGAGACCTTTTGTTGGTAAAACATCAGTTCCCTTGTAAAGCAGAGTGTGCTACTTGTCCATATTGCACAATTAGTAATACACGTAAAGAGATTCAGGGAATGTTCATGGCAAAGGCAGAATAATAACGATTATACATCTAGATGGATATATATAATATATAATTTAAAATTTTATTTTAAAATTTTGCACATACACTTCTTCAGTATCCTCCTCTTTTGTTCATTGCACTGAAAAGTTTCAAAAAACACAAAATATATCCCTTTACTAAACATTTTTTGTTCTCAGATTACAAAAAGATTAACATTTCACAGTCACAAAGCAGAAGTACATTGGTCCAAAATAATCTTCCTTCAGCAGGTCCTCCTTTCTTCAGGACATAAAAACCCCAGACAGTTGTACAGATCTCAAATTAAGATGAAGGAAAGAAAAATGTGGCAGGCATTAAAAAAAAATCAAAATAAGATGCCTATGAAAGAGCACCAACAGCAATGGATTCAAAAGAAAAAAAGAAACCAGAATGAGCAGGGAGGTGGAGAAGGGCATCCTCCTTCAAGTACATCACAGGTAGAAATACAGCAGCACAGATACAGCATCATTTGGTCACTCTCTCTATGACAGCCACATCACTGAGTCTTCATCTAAGACACATGGAGGAAAACTATTTACATACCTAAAATGTCCAGGAGGAACAACAATTCCACACAGTTTGCCATTGATGTTTGATAGAAAAATGTTTTAAGTATTAGTACATAAAATGTAAAATAAGAGGAAAACACCAAGGCTGGAAGAAACACAGCAGATTTGCTCCAAGCATGTAGTGTTCTTTAAAAACCTAGCACAAGCTGAGAGCCAAAATTTGCCCAAACATCAAGAGCAGTTCTTCAGAAACATCCTGGAGGGACAGAGTTGACAGTACCTCACAAACCTCTCATCATATTTCAACATGGAAGTAGCTGTAAATGGAAATCTACTATTAACACCAGATTCTGCCCACTTCTCCTTTAGCCTGTTAGCTCTGTTGTTTTTTAGAGTTTATTAAAAAAAATTTCTCGCCAATGTGAGGCCACAGAACTGCAGCCCTCTCAGACAATACACTTTTGTGTTCATGAAGGAAGCATTTTTTTATTAATGCACCAAAAGATGGTTGTGTACCTTACATAATCAGGTGTAAATTAAATTTCTAAACACCTTCTTCATCAAATTAAATAAAGAAAATTTTAGGTTAGAAAATTTTAGGTAGTGCAAGAGAAAAATATCTGAAATGGCTGTTCTACTTTCAGCAACAGTATTTCTAGGAGAACACTAAAAGCTTCTTGGTTCTGAGTTCCTAGAAATGGGACTGGACTAGGCAGCAGAAGACAGTGTTACACTGCAGGTAACTGGAACTCCATTACTGCCACCTTTCCTTGCAATCATCCAAGGAAGGACAAGAATCTGCCCAACCTCCTAAGCAGTGCCTATGCCCAGGCAAGGCAGAGCATTGTGTGCAAGAGCAGTGTGAATGCAGATGTAACTCAGGACTGAGGCTCCTTTCTGCTGAGGATGAAACCATTTTGGACACTAAGGGAACCTAACTGGCAAAACCCAGAGCACTGCCACCATCAGGCAGTAACTGACATGCCAGGGATCTAACATTTGGATTTGGTGCCTAACTTGCTCCAGTCTGAGGACACAAGCTGTCTGCTCCTAACTCGGGAGCTTCACTGAGCCCTCGAGCTGCTGCAAGTCTGAACACGGCAATGCCCATCCTGCACCCATCTGAAAAATGGCACCAGGGATCCTCCCTGCCATCAGTGTTTTCTAATGCTGGGTAATGTAAAGTAATTCAGCCTTTAAAGGGAATTAGAAGTGCTTTTAATTATTCTTGCTTCTCACACAATACCTCCCCAAGAAATGACTCCTGCCTGCTATTTCTGTGAGCTTCAGGCGTGTCTATGTATTTATGCCATGCCTTGAAGCAGAGCACGACCCCATCTCAGGGATGCAAGAAGATCCTACTAAAAGCAGGTAAAAGTGAAAGCCCAAGTACTAATGCATGGATCAGAGATGTGCCAGACACTCCAGAGAGGCAAGCACCTAAATGTGTAACAGATACTTTGCAAAAAAAACCACAAAAAGTGTCACAGCATAGTTTCAGTCACCTTTTCAGAAAAACTTTAATAAAAGTTCTCAGAATTCATTAATTGGTGTTAATTGATATTAATTGTTGATACTGTATTTCTGCCCTTTCTGGGAGAGGGGCTGACACTGAATGTAACTTAACCTGGGCCCAGTTGCTGCAGAGAAGCTCTGACTGATGACAATGCCTCAGATGAACAACCAACGCTGCAGGCTAATTGACCAGCCCACCAGATCATGCTGTGAGAAGCCACCTGCCAGTCTGCTCCCACCAAGTAATGCACTCTGCTAACCCACCTCTTCAGGGGTATGTTTAAAACAGCCCTGAATGAGAGGTGCCTTTTCCATTGCCTGGAAGTTTCAAGTTTTGGCAAATGCTACACTAGAAATCTATTTCCACCACATTACACTCAGTGATTTTATAGTGACTGCTATGTGTGTTGACACCATGTCACCAAACAAAAACCAATGGTGCATGAGCACTGAAATACTTGACTTGGGCTTTTAGTTGGTACCAGCAAGCACCAGCATCTTTGCTGTTCAGATGATTTCACCAGAACTGCCAGCACTAATTTCTTTGTGAAAGAGGATCTGAATTGCTAGAGGACTACACAGCTGCATTTGCAAAGAGACAACAGGAGTTACACAGAGCATGAAAAGCGTGTTTACAAGTTTATTAGGCCAAAAAAAAAGTACAAGAGAAGATCTCTTGCTTAAACTTTAAAACATATAAGGGGCCATGTGAAAAATATTCTAGACTCTAAGCCCCTCTTTTCACCCAGATGCATACAGAAAAAGAGGTAAAGAGAAAAAAAAGTAAGTAAGGAAAGCATGAAAACACATAATCAAATATGCCATTGATTTATACCAAAGCTCTAGAATATAAAACATCCATGTTCTGTACAGCTTTATCTCATCAGGCATTGGGGAACTCATGGAACAGTTTTCAGGCTAAAATCATGCAGCTTGCTGCCATGTTTGAGCTGTTCCACTCTCCACATTGTCTGCTTTCATCCTGAAACTCTTCTGGGTCTAGAGATTTGCTGAAGAGCAGTTTAGATGCACCAAACTGTACTTCCAGATGCAGTCAAATACAGCATCTGGGCAGCTGCACCGCACTGGGGCTGCGGTGTGTTTACACTGCACATCATAAATTACAGAACTGGCAAGCTCTGGGCCACACCTGCTCAGAAGAAAGTCTGCAAAGGGCACAGCATCTCCTTCTCTTTTGGGAAGGACACAGCGTTTGTGGGCTCCCTAGTCAGTGCCCTACAGTGATATCAGCTCCCTGTCTTTTTTCTTCTCAAAGAAGTACAAACCAGATGAACAGCTCCACACCAATGTGCTCTGGGTGCAAATTATGTGGAAGGTGGCTCCCCAGCCAATACCTGCCCGTATGCTAGAACTTTCTGATTTTGTTATCTCTCAAATTCCTGCCAATGAAGTAAGAGAGCTGCCTGCGTGGACTAGGCAGCCAGGTAACACTGCAGATTTGCTCACTTGTTTCTCTCCTGGACTACTGCTTTCACATCAGTAGTGTTTTATACAAATTTTCTTTATTTAAATTGATTTATCACTGCAAAGAAAAGAGCTGCTGAAGCAAGCCAAGGGCCCGTATCTATCACAGTCATCTTGTGATCTTTGACTGCAGTTCTCAATGCCAAGAGGACACAAAGTTTTAAGCTGTCCCTTTCTCATCATTGAAGTCAAGCAGGCAAAGGTATACTAAATAATAAGTGAGGCAGGAAGAAGTGAAACACCTTTGAAATAGATCATGATCTGGACATCCAAATTGCTAATGAGAACAATACCACTACCTCAAGTAGGAGTCCAGCTGAAAGTACACTCAGGAGCCCAAACAAATTTACTGAATCTCAACTGATGCAAAAATTTTAGGGTCAGGGATCCTTTCAACAGGATAAAGCAGGCAGAACCATTCAATGAATGTAAATCTCTGATCCCAAAGAAACCACAGCCTCCAGGTAAACATCACATAAAGCTGAGTTTGCATGCTCTGTATAATCATGGTATACACACAACAAGAAATCTTGACAAGTAACTCCTCACACCAGAATAAATTCTGCCATACAGGACTGTGACCTATTTCTCCTGGACAGTTTTGTAGGTGACTGTTTTAGCTGCAGTAAACAGGCATAGTCACACTGAAACCCATTTCAGTTTTCCTACTAAAATACAGGAGGTATAGTCTACTGAAGAAGAGACAGGAGAGGAAAATGGGGGCTCAAAGGATTACATGATTTTGAAGTTGTCCGTAGGTAAGTCATAAATACAACTTTCTGAAAGAAGAAAACTCTTGAGTCTCATATATGTATATATATATTCTTAAATGAGATGTGACCCAAGCCCCCTTCTGAATATTTGGGGGTGGATTACAGGAGCCTCCTTGGCTTCTGATACCCCCTTCTACTTTCACAACTGAAATGGCTCTTCCAAGCTACACAGTAAACTGAGAAAAAAATTAATTCCCCACCCCACCTAGAGGGATGACAGAATCCATAATATGCTAGCAGCATTTAAATCCCATTCCTGTTAAGCACCAAATCCATTTCTGTAGGGAAATTGGAATCTTAAGGGTTATCTTTAATCATATACAGTATATGTGCAGAGCCCTACCTTTTGGGCAGAAAAATACCCCTCCAGCATTAGTCTTGACTAGATTACATCAACTGGAAGTGTCCTGGTCAGACCACCAAAAGCACATTGTCTCTTACAGGCCCTTCCCAAAAAGATCCCCATCCTATAACCACTCTTGGTGCTCCTCTCACGACTGTTTGTTCCCGTGTATCAAAGGGATGACGTAGACGGAGATGTCGTCTCCAGAGCCCAGCCTGTCGTTGGATATCCGCCAGCCCCGGTCCTTCAGCACTCCCCTGGCTCGCATTACCAGGTCCTGCGCCGCCAGCGTGTACCTGTGGGAAAGGCACAGTACAGCCAGGGAGGGGTGACTCCATGAGGAAAGTGGGTTTGCACAGCCTGCTGCCTGCCAGATTTAATGCTGTGACCTACCAAGACATGCTTCCCAGCATTTTAGAAGCAGGCAGGAGAAACCATGCCATGGCATATGCACAAAGCAACTCCTTCCAGTTCAGTGACAGTTCTTGAATAAGAATGTAAAGGCATTTGAAAGGCACCACTTGACCAAGAGCCACTGGCCATTCTGAGTGTCTGGCTTCACCAGTCTTAAGAAAAATATTAAACACACTTGCCTTAACAAATTGACTTTATAGTAGCAGTCTGAAAAATTAAGGACCCCAAATAATACTACTTATTAGAAAACTACACACTTGTTCACTGACACACCTGAAGGTAAACATGGCTCAACTATTTCAGAAATGAATGGAACAAAGTAAGTAATTTGAAAGCAAATACTAGAACATAAAAAACAAAATCCAAATTTCACTTTAAGCCAAGTAGACTAACTTGTCTGATTTTCTTGACCACAGAAATGATTTTTAAAGCTCTTTTATTCTGGAACTGGAAAAGGAAACTTACAGTTAACATGGTCAGCTTATCAGAGTCCCACAGTTCTTTCACATTTATGAGTTCAGTAAAAACTTCACGAATGTGAGTGGTGAAGTGCTTAATTTAGTGCAATACCAAGCTTCGTGTTGCTTCAAAACTCCCAGCCTGTGCTGGGCTGAGTGGCATTGGATTTATGGGAGTTATTTTTCTGTCCTGAAAAAATACCACCTGCTGCTTGGGGGCAGAATGGTGTTGGAGTTCAAAAGATGCATAGACAGTGCTCTGTCATGTTCTCCATTACTGCTTTACCTGCTGTAACTACATCAACACATCTGTGTACTCACTTAGAAGTTTCCTCTGAAAGAAATCTCATTATGGGCGAACAGATACTCTCACGTGTTTTACTTCATCAGCCCAACACATGGCCAAGATATTTTGAATTTGATTGGTTGGAGGCAAGCTTTTTTATGATTTGATAATTCAAATTGACTGAATAGTTAAAAGGCTGACAAGACACAAACCACCAGTCTGCACGTGTTTTATTAAAAGTGTAATATCAGCCTCCAGGGTGATGCAGGGCTCTATGAAGCCACACACACAGGCCTCCAGATTTAAAGCACACCTCTGTAGTTTCCAACACCAGAAAGGACAAGAAGGGTTTGCACTTCAATACCTGCTTTTCCGGGGGGGATCCTTGACCAGAAATTATCTGCCCAGATCTCATCTGCAGAAGGGGAAAGAACAGTATCTCTGCTATCACAAGCACTGTGTCTGCGTGTGTAAGTTTGTCAATTATCCATTCTAACCTTAGAACTTTTCACCGAAGACTTCATTTCTTAGTTTTAATTTCTATCATTGAGACTTTATTGAGTCTCTGGGGATAAAAGAAAAAAAAAAAACCCAGTTACGTTCTGTGTCTGGAATCTTGATGCCTTGAACTCAGAGGACTCCTTTGAACCAAGAGCAGATATATTTTCTCTACTACATAGATTTCTGCAATGCAAATGAACCAACACTTGACTAATCAAAAGGTGTTTGATACCAAATTCAAGTAATGTTGTACAGCTGCAATGCACACACTATTCTTAATGGTACTGAGTGATAAAATTTCTAGGCCTCACTAGTTTTGACAAATGATTTACTTTTAGCAGTAAGACAAGGGCCGTAAAGACATGAAACCTAACACACATGCTTGCATACACATGTGCACTGTCCACATATTCTGAGATCAGTCTGTGCCACAACCTTGAGCTAGAACATCAGGATGTAACAAGAAGCACTGCCCTTGCTGTCCTAATGCAGTTAGAAAACATAAAATCATGTTTTCTAAGGGGAAAAAACCAAACATACATCCTTGCACTCCTCAGTTTCCAAATCAGATGCAGGGCTAAGGAACAAAAGGACTCCACGTGGCAAGCAAGAAACTGAAATATTTATTCACAGCATGTCTGATGCTGAGTGAATTTTGGCAAGAACAGATTTCCCAAGGATTTCTCAGCTATTGTCAGAATTTAAGAAAGAAACACCCATCATTCTGCAAGAAAACTTTGCCTTCCTGCTTTTTCTAATTAACAAGGACTCCCCACATCTAAGGAGTAAAAAGGAATGAGTATTGCTTTTGATTGTATTTGGTTTTTGCTGCTGAATGTTTGGAGAGGGGAAGATAAAAAAAAGGAATTTTAATAAACAAGAAATTATCTTGTAGACAAACGGTGAAATACTCAAGAAAACCAGCACAATGAAGCAAAGGAAAAGGAACAGGTGAAGGCAGTAGTGAAGTAACATATTCCTCTCCTGTGCAGAACTGAATTGAAGCAATGCTGTTCAACTTGGCACTGGAAGAGACAGGGTGAGTCTCTTGTAACTGGAGATGAATAGCAGCAGCAGTCCATTACCGAATGTTTTATTCTCCAGTGCTGTGGAATTGGGATTCAGCTGTCGAAACAGCATTAGAGAACTACTGAAGTAGTTTTAAAGCATCCACTTCCTCCTAATGAATAGCCCTGCTGAAATACAACTTTTGTGTTTTAAGAATAAACACATGGAGGTTTTTTTCTTATGCTGAAGCTTTCTGTATTGATCAGTGAAAGTACTGCAGAAGTGGTGACAGTGGGGGAATCGTGCTGCTGTCTGAGCAACTTCTTATCTCCTGACACCCAGCAGAGGTGGAGGAGCTCCTCAGCATCCTCATAAATCTCTAGTGAGTGTGAGAGGGAAAGTAAGGGAACAAGAAATGACAAAGGGAAGGATGAGAAATAAAAGATTCCCAAGGTCAGGGGTAAATGTGCATAACTGCAGCTAAAGTAAGTTGGCAAAGAGTCACAGTTCTCCATCTTCAGACCACTTCAGAGAGCTGATGTAGGGACAGCAGCAGTGGTGCTGCCACCTGTTCTTCGCTCAGAGCCCCTGTAATGCTCATCTGCCACAATATCCGTAAGAAATGAGCTGGCTAAGAAATCCAGCTCCATCCCAGCCTCTTCACTCCATCCCAGCCCTCACAAAGGAACTGTTCTCTAAACAAGTCTGTGCCCAAATCTCCTGAGGCTGTGTCTGCATGGCTGGATGAAGAGAGACCTGGGGACTTTGCTCTCCCTGCTTGGAGACGTCCAGGCACATGCAACATTTGACAGAACTCAGGGATGTTTTTTATGTGGGCAATGAATACTCGCAGTAAGTATCAGCAGGAGAGAGCTCCCAAGAGCATTGCTGGAGGCTCTAAGCTCCTACCCATCAGGCTATAAAGTGACTTCTAATTCAAATGGGAGGGATACTGTTCCCACAAGGAGCGAATTATGTAACAGATAAGTACTCTGCAGCTCCAAAATCCTCTCTAGGTTTTTTTTCCTTTTCTTTTTTAATACGCTGCTGTCAGGGAGTAAGTAGGCTACTGGGTCAGGCAGATCAAAGGGCTGCTTCACGTGTTGGTTCTTCTGAAGACCACAGCACTACCAAACCCAGGGTGCAAGGCTCTTACATTCTGACAAGTTTTCTACATCACTAGAGATGTTACATTTTCAGCTGATCACCTCACCACAGATTATGCCACTACACCTATCACAGAACCTGACATTTTCTGGGCTAACATTTCCTTTACACATAACACTTGTAATATGGCAAAGGAGATTTTTCTGTCACTGACTAGTGAGAGGAATGAATGCAGCTCCACAGCTTGAGCTGAAATGCGACTGTAAATTCATTAGTTATACCTCATTTAGACCACTGTGAAATAATTATGTAAAACCTCTCACACAGTTCTTTAAAACCTTTAAATATTCTTTACAAGCAAGCAGCAAGAGCAATTCCACAAAGGTAATTTTCATAAATACCACTGTAAACTATATGATAGACTGCTCTAATTACCTTTTGCATGCTGGCATGAGAAATGTCTTGCCACAACTATTTGTAAGCCTCTAAATGATCTGGCACAAAGTGGCTTAAAAGAACAAATTTTTTTTCAGTTCAGATGTCCATTCATAGACCAGTAGGTCAAACACCAATAAATGTGTTTGTTCAAACACCAATAAATGTGTCTGTTTATAAGAACAGCAGGCTCAGTTCTGGAATGTGTGTTACCAATGTCGGCACAAACAGTGACTAATTCCCCACAATTACTAAACCAGTACAAGAAAATCTAAATCAAAACAAAGAAAATATCGTTTTCTTTGGTGTCTCTTATTGCTCTGAGTGTTTTATAATGAATGACAAATTACTCACCTAACAAGTCAAAAAGCTCAAAGAATCCTGCTTCCTACTGCAGCAATCATGGTGGCCATCACCATCAGCTTAGTAAAGACCAAAAGGAACAAGACAGACACAACACATCGTGACTGTATGCACAACAGATGGGACTGGTGAGGATGGCAGGCAGGGCCAACCTTTCCCAAATACTAGATGAGAATGGAGACAGACCAGGACAGAGGTATTCCGTGTTACCAGGTGTCTGGTAGAAGAGACTTCTCTGGCAAGAAGAGACTCAGGGTGCAGGAATGAGAACAAAAGCACCACAGCACTTTTGAATGGTGTCAGGGAATAACTGAAAGTAGGCTGGATGGGTCATCTCCTACCTTAAATTAATGGCAGCTCTGCATAGCACACTGCCAGATGTCCTTGAAGTGCCCTTAACTGATCCTGTCTGATCACCTCCCATAGAGAGGGCAGACACAGCTGCATGTCTTGCTGAAGTAGTGATGGCCCAGGGCTGTCATTCATACCATATCTTATCTTTGGCATAAGGAGATGGGCAAGGTCAAAATATTGTAGTTGCAGCTTCCTGATAATCACCAGTCCTCCATTCTCCTGACAATTGCAGCAAAACCTCTTTTTTTTGCATTCTGTATTTGTAAGTGTCAGAGCAAGAAAATACTGCTGTTATTTTGAAGGTGTTCTCACTTTAAAACCAAGTCACTGTCAAGGTATCCATACCCAGTTATCTTGTTTATTGATAACAAGAACAGGGCTGACCCTGTGAAGATGACCACTTAGAAATACAAGAAACAGAAAGCATTTTGAGATGGGTCTTAGCTATTTCTGAAACTTCACTTTGCACAGACCAATTGGGGATGTGTAAAATCTCTTTTCCCCACTCTCAGCCCAGGGTGAGGGCAGAATACAGTGGTAGATGGGCCTAAATTCAGTAGCAACACACACCTCCCTTCCTGAACAGTCCCTAACAACAAATAAAGTTCTTTCCACTTTCTCATCCCGGTTACAAACGAGAGACTTCTGATCTCTGGCATAATGTTTTAATTCACAGTGACACTGAACACAGTAGCAGACAAACCTATGGAGTCACTCAAGGCAGACAGCCTCTAGATGGTTGTTTGGGAACTTGTTTGTTTGCATGATGGTATGTTTTAAGGACAGAAACTGATAATCTAAGAGGTGATAAAGATAGAAAATATGAAGAGGATGAGGTAGATTAAAAATGTGAAATAAAGCACAATCTGATTAAATGAAATACAAGTTGCACTTCCACCTATTTTGTCACTACACCTGCCCTGTAGCTGGCAGCACTGAGCACCCTCTAAGGAAGGTGGGTTTAAAGGCCACACTATGACAAGGAATGAGTGGGAACCACAGCGTGCAGCATTTATATCCATACACAGTGGGAGAGAGAGTGAGATGCTGAGGATGTTCTACAGAGAAACAATCTTTAGTGTTAAGGGACTGTCCACAGGAGAGACTCATTGCCATGGTCTTCCAAGACCCCAGCCTCCTACAGTTTTCACAGGACCTCATACAGCAAACAGAATGGATCCAATGCCAAGATACTGTGATCCCACACCTATTCCTTTGAAGGTGGACATTCCTGAGTTATAATAGAGACCCTGCTCCAATTGCTCACATTTACTGTAGAGGCTCCATCCTACCTATAAAAATGTCTTCTTATAAGTGTTGCATGTTTCCCAAATGTTATTTATATCATACTTTCTACAAAAATATGTTACCAGAAAGTGATCTTCTATGAAGAAACTAGAAAATCAGGGATGAGCACAAACCTGTGGGGATCATCAGGGTCACAGTTTGGTAGAAAGTTAGTGACAGCTTCTGCTACTTCTTCATTTAACAGCACATCCCAAAGTCCATCAGTAGCAAGGATGAGAACATCATCCGGCCCATGCTCGTACTGCAGGAGGTCATAGACTCGCACCTAAAAGAAAAAAACCCAAGAGACATTCATGTAGGAGGCAACTGTGAGGCCTGTTCATGAAACTGCTGAGTTTGGCTGTGAGTTTATCAGGTTTCAGCCAGGGCACTGAAATACCTCCCATAGCATTGCTAGAGTCTGTCTCTGGTTCAGCCCTCCACACAGCAACCCTTCCTGCTGCAGCCCAGCGTGGCTCAGGTGCTAACTGCAGCCGGGATGGATGCAAGCACTCTGAAAGCAGGCTCTAAAGCACTGTGCTGCCTGATGCCAGAAGCACTTGGAGCCTCCCCCACCCGGCAGCCTGGCTTCAGTGCACGGGGCTCCTCCCTAGCATTGGCAGGACTAGCCGTATGGAAGCTGAATAATTCATTTGATGAATTTTTGATATTTTATAATAAAGTATTCACAAATAATTGTTTTCACTATTTGTCCAGATCCATTTAAGTCTGCCAGATTGCATGTTTGGAAATTCCTGGGTGACAGTCAGCATTGCATTCACTTTTCTAAACCCGAGGCAGCTGCTGAACTCTTTGCCTGAGCGAGTGGTTCCATGAAATGCAGAAAAACTGCTCAGCCCCATGTATCTGTTAGGATTTCAGTAGCTACACACCAGTTCAATATCTGCACAAAAGTGAAGCTTATAGGCACTATTAAAATACTCACTGACTTCAACTCGTCTGTCTGCAGCCCCAGTCAGGCTGACCACTGCTGGCACCTCTTAACACCCTGCCCTTAAAACAACTTCCACTGTCCTCGTCCCAGAGAGGCTGGAAGTGGCAGAGGCAGTCATGGTGGGGGTTGCTGCGAGGCCATCAGCTGAGCCAGAATACAAGCAAAGGCCATAGAAAGTGTTTTAAAACAAGCCTTTAGTTTGGTGGAACTTCCCTTCCAGCACATGCTGTACTCCAGTTGAGAAATGCCTGCAATTCCCAGGTTGTGATGGGGAGCCATTAGAAAGCACCCACAGAGAACTTCAATTACCACAGTAACAACCACAGTTTGCAAGAACTGTAACAGCCATGGCAAGGCAGACAAGAGGAAAGGATCACCTACACTGAAATTCAGAAACGGTGCACCTCATCATGCACTCTGCTCCAGTCCTGGACTCCACTAACAGCAGTTAGGGAAAGCACTTGGCATAACAAGAAAATATGAGCTGTTTTATTCTCCCTTGTGGTGCACTCTCCCCTTAGGAACCACGGAGCAGGCAATGCACATAAAATGCCTGGACCTTTTAATGTAATTACGCTTTTATGGGACTTCAACCAGTACCAAAGGTAAAAAAAGATTTTAAAAAATCACCTAGACCTGACTGCTAATCCTTACCAATGCACCTTTCACTAAAAAGCACAAGAAGGTCATTTGTAAAATGTAACCTTCACTTCATTATCTAAGGTAGCAGCTGAATAAGGACTTTGGAGAGGATTAAATTCAAAGCAAGATATACTCTCTTCATTAGAGCATATCTGCTTATTCAGACTTGAGTGGGAATATAGAAAAGACCAATATATGCAGCACAGCTCTCATCTCAAGCTCATTGCACAGAAATCAGTAGCTGTCATAGTCCCTGTCTCCCAGAATTTAGTTCAGCCTTAACAGGCCACAGCTGCAACTCAGAAATCACTGGGGTGTGGAGGGTAAGTTGGCCAACACAACCATCAATATGCAGCGCATGTTCTGGTCAGATCTCTTGGGGACCAGCAAATACTTGAGAAAGCATCAGAGTTAATGCTCAAGGATGCACTCAGCACCAAGCCCCTGGAAGGGCTAACCAAGCTTCAAACATATGTGCTGGGAAAAAGCACATCCCAGCCCAGGCAAAGGACATATTACACCACAGGAGCCTTTTTTACAGCTTAGGTGGGGTAGAAGGCAGGAAAGCAAAACCATGCATCTGACTGGAATCCTCCTGAAATGAGCCATTTTGTCTGACTGAGGAGTGGCACTGGAATGGATGAGAAAATTTTCAAAGCTACCTGCAGCCAGTCCGTGGGTCAAAATGCAAGAGCAACACCAAGAAGAGATCACTTTACCAAGAATATGTTTTGTTTTAGAGGAACAAGAAAAAAATGCAATTACTGATTTTTTTGTGTAATCTAGGAAGAAGGGTACTTCCTAAAAGGCCAAGCTTTGTGAACTGGGCACCTCCAGCAGAAAGGCATATGTTGAGAAGAAACTAGATGTCAGAAGAGATGCAGAGGACAGTGAGGTGTTAGGCCAGTCCCTAGGCTAAGGAAAAGAGAGTGCCAAGGTTACAGGAGACAAGCTTGGGGCAATTTGAAGTAAGATTGTTGCATACAAAGATTAGTTGGACATGCAACAAAATGTTCACTGAAATGCAGTTTTGTCTGCCTTCCAGTTACCTGAAGTCCTTTCTTTGTGTCTTGCCTTGTATTTCTTAAATACAGCTGTAGGTACCCCTGATATGTTGCTGACAAAAATGAGTGAGAGCTGTCCAGTCTACTGCAGGGTGAGGTTATGTTCACAGACTGCCTTGCCCAGGTGCAGAAGGGAACCAGCTCCTAACCCTTCATTTTTCTGCCAGCAGCTTTCTTGTAGTTCTTACTTGGGTCAATGAGGGTCTCTTGCAGTAATGCCCTGTGCCTTCAGCTGGACACAGAGCAGGGTGACAGCAGTGTGACAGCAGAGCTCCCGGAGGCACCAGCCTGGGCAGCACCACCAAGGCACGTGGAATGGCAGCTCAGCCCAGCAGGGCTCACAGAACACCCACCCCACACACATCCCACGCTGTGCAGCACCCATGGCACACTCCACACTGTACAGAAATGGTGAGAGAGGATGATATGCCACAGTTTGGAAATATGAGGAGACAAGCAGGGAATTACCTAAGTGCCTGCAACAGAATGAACCCCACAGCCCTGTAAGTCTTATGTGACCAAGAGCAGCTCAATGATTGCAATGAAAATGACTATTTTGTTTTGGTTTTTTTAGAATCCCAGAATAAACCCTCCCAATAACTGCCTCTTTCCTGTAGCTGTATTTCAGGAAAGTAAACAGTGAGGTTGAAGGAACATTCCGTGTGTAACACAAGTTTGTGCAAAGCTGCTCTGTAAAGCAGCACTGCAGAACCCTGCTCCTGCAGGTGACAGCTGGCCAGACAACCACTGGCAGTGCAGAGGTTTCCTCAACTAGTGCAGCACCCTCGACAAATTTCCCAACAGTGCCATCTTGGATCTTCTGTCTTTCCCTTGTGAATCACTGCTTCTGCAGCCAGACATAAATCCTGAGAGAGCCCCACAGAACTTGTGTTCTCAGCTTCCCATGCTGTCCTGAGAGCCTTCTCAGCAACTCCCTCCAGCACATCAGCCCCTTCTGTGCTGCCCTGGTAGAGTTTCTCACTCTTTAAATTAATCTCTCTGGAGTATCAGAGCCACCCTGAAAGGAGCCCAGTTTGGTCACCATGCTTCTCCTATCTGCTGATGTCATATTGATGTAAAGCAGCTGACCTGTTAACTAGCTGAACTTGATATTAGCAACCAGAAAATATAAAAACTGTAAGGAACAAGCAGCAGAACCTCAGTAGCACAGCCAGCTGTGAAGCCACAACAATAAGTACTGGGTTATCCTTACAGCCTATAGACAGAATAATATTAGTTAACCTGACTAGTACTTACAGGTCTGCTGACAGGTAGCAGTGCATACACACCACTAGAGCCCATAGTCACACATCTTTCTGAACGTGCATTATGCAGTTTGTCAATTAACAGGTACTTGTTTCTCATATTGCACATTACCTACATTACCTAACTGCTCTGGGTAAGCAATGAACAAACAGGTGAGCTGGTTTTTACTGCCATTTCAAACGGACCTACCCACTGGACAAGCCCTGCCTTTGGCTGCTGCAGAAGGGACCCCGGCAGCCCTGCGGAGGCGCTGTGCCCCGTTCTCCAGGTTTGTTTTTAAGAGGCAGCCAAGGCAAGTGCCTGTGCCTGGAAAAGCGCTCACGGCAGAGTGACATGTAGGCCTGCAGCCACCTGAGGTGCTCCTCAGCAGCCGGCCTCGGGGGAATTCCAGCTAAACAACAGCCTGCATTCACTCGCCTGCACTACTGATTAACCCAGCTACTTCAATAAATAAAGCCCTTTCTTAATTGTATCGTCCCTTTTATGTGCAGTGTTATCCAGTGCAGCTTTGCTGGCAAATGATGAGATCTTTCAATACCACCCTCCAAGTAATTTATATGTAAATAATAAAAAGTGGGTCCCAACACTGTTCCCTGCAGCATTCACCAATTAATCTCCTTTTAGCTTTTTACTGCCACCCTTTGTTTCCTGCCCGTTAGCCAATTTCCAGTAGACTGTGCCAACTTTCCACTTAGTCTGTAGCTTCATATCTTTTATATTAATAACCTGCGATGCAGAACGGTTTCTCAAATGTTTTCTGAGAAATCAAAGTGCTCATGCAAGAGCATCAGCTGCATTTATTATTATTTTTTCATTCTCTTGTAGACATAATCAAAAGGACCCGAAACCACTACAGTGTGATGTTTGCTTCCTAAAACCACCTTGACTCCCTTTGATCGTACTGTACTTCTCTATGTATTTGCCTTACTTGTTCCTTTTGATGGAAATTTGTGTAATTCCTGAGGATTTCTCCAGAAGGCAGATGTATATCTGAAGTAGTCTCCTTAGACATATTCATGGAGTTGTCAGAAAGATTTTACTAACACAGTGGAACAAGAAAAATTCTTCTTCATTATCCTTCTTATCATTTGCTGTGGTGACTGGCTTTTGGTTCACTGCTGGCAAAGGCCAAATGCTGCCATCAGAGCCACATCTTTCCCCATCAAATAGCTCAGCTGCCATTCAAATAAATTTTGGGATGAAATTCTGCTTTTCATCTGCAACAAGGTGGCTCTTACTAAGCTTTGAAAAGCAGAATTTCCTGCTGAAAGCTTTCAAATTAACTGTTCCATTATGAAAAATAAATATTTAATTCCATGCCAGAGAGCCTCAGCTATGGCTTGCCTGCTTTGTGCTACTTCAGTTCATTATGAGAGGTTCAAATCTCTAGAGCTCACCAACCTGCAGAAGTCCTCCAAATCTGGTCTCATAACAGCTGAGCCACTGAATACTGATTACATTCGTCAGTCTTGGCTGCATGACTTCTCCTCCCATAGCCTGGCACTCTATCAAAGTATCATTTCACACCACCCTCAAATTACTATTATATGCCTATTTCTGGATGTAGTCTCAGGGATGTTTACCTTTCCTTGAGCTAAATTTTGGTGGATATGGCATAGAAGAGCTTTGTCACACTGGAAATAAAATGTTATGAAAACTCACCACACTGCCCCTCACTTGAGAAAGGACACTGTAATTATGGCACAGAAACAGAAGCCAGAGGACTTGGATCCTCCCTCTGTCACGATTCCCTCTGCGCTTTAATTTCCTGTGCCTCCCCTTTTCCAGGTCTGGAAACCACACATTGTGCTTCCCTACCTCTGTATAAACAATTCAAAATCCAGTGCTGCACAGGGACCAAATATGACTGCTGCTTGACGCCACTGCCTTTGCTTCCAAGTGCCAAGCCTCCCAGATGGCAGAATAAAGATGTTGTTTTTTAATGTTGGTTTCTGTGCAAGGTGCGCTGCCCATGTTTGAACAGAACAACTCAGGGAAAAACATGAGTTAAAGTGCTGGAGCTCTCTCTGGGAAGAGAAGGAAGAGATGATTAAGAGGAGGAGGTGCAATGGAAAGCAAGTTGGAGCATATGCTACCTCCTAATAATACTCAGGGGGTTTTTTTGCCAGTATCTCTAAATTAAGGTGGCTGGTGCTCTGTCTTTCCTCCTTCTGCCCTCATATATTTCTGCTGAATTTAGCTGTGAAGAGGATGTGGAAACAAAGCCAATTTTGCTTCCCTTTTGCAAAGCAGTTAAGAGATCCCAGAACGTGGCTAGCATACGAACTGGATGTCATATTCCAGAATTTGAGCACGTACGGACACGTTCCCCACAAATCAGAAAAGCCCATGAGAAGCTTTGGTTTATAGACACACACAAATACTGCAGCAGCAATTGGCAGAGATGATACTGCTGGGATGCTGTCTGTGCTGCAGCCATTACGTATCCCAGGAACACTGGGTCTCAGCATGCCAGAAAGAAAAATAAATAGGTAGAATTACATCATTTTTCTGGCATTAAACAAATCCATCACAGTGATGAGGGCAGAGCTCCTGCCTGCCTGGCTGAGGAGAAAAGGAGCAGGTCTCAAGTGAGGAACACCACACATTCAAAGGGGGAGAGGGAAAGTACACAACTGAGAGCAAGGAAATGTGAAGAAGGGGCTGTCTGTAGATCTTCCTCTTTTCTTCAGGGCTGGAATCTCTCAGCACATCTTTAATTATTTTTTTCTAATTGGAATTTTATTCTATAATTTTTATATATTAAATATAAATATATGTTAATTTTTATATCTCTGTTTATAGACACAGAGGCAGGAGGAGACCACATCACCACTCTGTGGAGTAAGCCAGACTGCCTTTAGTTGTGGGGTGAATTGTGGTGTTGCATCTTTCCTCCCTGCCCCTCCTCAGGCCACTATGATCTCAGAAATGCTGTCAGGCCTTGGCCTTGATGAACAGCACGGCTGAGCTCCTCTCGAGCTTATCAGAAACACCAGGAACTTGTGCTGTCTAACTAGCTCCTGGTTTTTTTTGAACTTAGAAACTTAAGATCTTACCTGAATAACAACCCAAATGGAACAACATTATAACAAAGTTATCAAACTTCCTCTGAAAGTTACAAACCCAAAGTGCAGCCAGAATGGTAAATTATTGTGACTAAAGCCAACTTTCTTGCAACCCTAGAAACAGTGGTTCCAAGTAAGACCCTTGAGCTCTCCTGGACCACAGCAGCCTGTGTACATACTCTTTTAGGTGTGTGTACCTATAAGTGTGAATATGCCATAGCAAAGGTACTATGGAATGCTGCTCTCTTAGACTCTTAAATATGTTAAATTCATAAGTAAATTAAGCCTAACAGTTACTGTTGTGCTTATAGTAAATTATGTAGAATCTTTTGTTTAAACAATTTTGTTAAATTGTTTAAATTCAGCTATTTGTTAAGAGTTGTTAAAACCTTTAGGGCTAAAATGGTAGTCAAGTCTGGGGACAAGTTTGGCAAGGGGGTCTGCTCTAAACCTTGTGACTCAACAGAAGGGTCTCCCTTTTTTCCTTTTTATCCCGACCCTTTCCTTTATCCTTAACCTTTTTTGTCCCCAGCCCTCACATAGATAATTTTTGGATGACTTTAGTTTTACATTGATTGATTTTACATTTCAGTCAATTTTTTTCTGTGTGCTTCAACCATCTAGTAAGTAGTACAGTGAACCCTGCCAACAAACTGTCATGCTTTCATTTTTATATTAAACCTGCTTTTGCTGATACCTTTGCTGATGAATCTTTGAGAAACCTGAAACACTCATTCATGACAAATTTGCCTTAGAGATGTTCTAAACAAGGTTAATTCAATAATTTGGTTCCTTCCTAGCAGTATGATGTTATTTGTGTGTTTCCTCTCATACTGCCATAGCAAGTGATAAATTCAAGGTCAAATACTGGGTATGGTTAAAACTTTGGCAATCCAGTTGACAATGGACACTTTTCAGCATTTGGGCCATGGAAGCAAAGCTGCCTCTTTTTGTGCTGTCATCAGATGGTTTGCCCTTGCTTAATAATTTATGAAAAATATGTGACATCTGTTCCTTGACATAGGAACAGGAATGCAGTTACAGTGCAAGAAAAAAAAGCAAGGCTTGCATGTTCCTTATTAACAAATACATTCAAATCCCTTTGGAAGGCTTGATATCCTTCAATGCAAGGTCTCCAGTGGTCAAAAACTGAGTGGAATTGCTTGTGATGAGGCAATTCAAAATGAAGGAGGCATTTAAAACTACCCCAAACCCGAATACCCCATAATCTCCTCATTACACCATCATTTGGGAATGCACACTCCCATTATTTGGTGTTTGCACAAAACTATCACAAGAATTAAGAACTGAAGGTTAAAGGGCAGACAAATGGAAGTAAAAAGTACCCTTCCTATGGCTCTTGGCATTTTTCTGTTTAAGAGCTGATCTGGTATCCACTGTGTATTACACTGCTGTGGAAGACATCCCTTCCGCAGTACACAGATTTACATCTGTGAAGGCAGCATGACCTAGGCCTTGATGGGAGCTGGAGCACGTGAAGGTGGGAGGAGAGATGGGCGTCTGTCACACTGACTGGCAAGGCTACAGGATAACCATAGAACAGGGAGTGAGAAGGAATCAGTGCTCTGCAGGGATGTGGAGCAATCAGAGCTAGGGCACACTCTTAGGGAACTTGGAATATACTATGAACTTAGCTCCTACTCTGTGGATGTTACTATTATGCTGCACCTTTGGAAACAGCAGCATGTTACCTGGACTGGACAACAATCAGAATGGATGATTTGAGAAGAACAAATAAACACACTAAGTGAATTTATTTCCCTCTCACAAATCAGATAGTTGAACCTTGGCTGTTTTACCTCAGGAGATGAGGACAGGAAAGGTTTGATGTATATATTGGAGTCGTGCACTTTCAGATCATGGTCTCCTAGTCCTCGGGTCACTCCAATTGTTGCCATAACCCGAGCCTGCAAATAAAAAAAAGCAACGGGATAAAATCTTGTTACATGGACTGTGTCAATAGGGAATGAGATAACATTCCTACTCTGTAACAGCTACAGTTAGGGATTTCTCTCCCAGAAACCCTAGATTTAACATAGCTAATCAACATCACAGCTTTTCATACTCTCCATTTTTCTCCTTATTCCACACTTTGTCTTCACCCATATCCCACTCGGTCACCATCTCTAAGGTACTGGGACGATGGAAACCTAACCCACTCACCTCACTGTCCACATCAGTCTATGAGAGCATTCCTTCAGCAAATTATACTGTTAGTATAGGTTTTATAAAGAGGATATGGAGCTTAATTACTCACATAAGGAATCTGTGGCATCTTCCTACTGACGTATTGTTGTGTATTCCCTTCACCAGGGAAAAGTGCCAAAGGCCAACCTAAGTTGCTGAACACACAGGTGACAGCAGCACTGACCACAGTGCTTTCTTCTAGGGAGAGTCACTCTACAGCAGGTCTGCAATTCCCTCATGTCTACCCCTTCCTTCCCCCAGCACCTTCCTCTGTGGCATGAGTGGGGTCCCAAAAGGTTCTGGGCTATCCTTCATTAAAGCTTCTCTAAGACTGACCAGGCATTCAGCCTCCCAGGGAACCAGGCTCTCTGTGCTGTGCAGATCACTTTCCCCAAACCTGAGCTTAGCCACAGCAGCTTCTGAGCAAGGGAGCTCAGCATCAATAACAGCAAGCAACTGACTCAGAATCATTTTGCCTCAGTAGCTCCTGGCTCCATAAGGCCATAAGAAAGTAAATGAAAATGATGTGCATGAAACATTTTGCAAGTAATTATAAACCTAACCAAATTCACAGGTAAGCTGCAGGTCTGAACTTTCAAAACATGGACTAATTTTGAAGAGTGTCTATTTTTGCATTGAGGTAAGAACCTAATGCAGCAGGAAAGCACTATTTAAAACACAGCAAGCATACAAGTATCAGCAAACTGACACCACTGTGTCCTTATATTGATCCTATTGCTGCATCCAGCTAAGCTTGCTGGGACCAACACTAATGATCTCACTGTTCTTAATCACAGAGCTGAAAACATAGTATACCAAACAGAACAGTGTTTCTCCTTTCAACTATCAGCCTGCACACATCAGAAAAAGTCAACAGTGAGTTCATATACACTAGCTGAAGAAGATAACATTAAGGGGGGGTTATACCTTACAAATCCTGCCCGGATCCCTCCCTTTCCTAAATGAGAGTTTTGCATCTCAGAGCACTATCAAATATCTTCCTGCTTTGTTCTAGTTATATTTTACAATGAAACAGGAACATTTAAAGTCAATTACTTCAGTCTCATTGTAGCCTACTTACAATGAAAGAAAAACAAAAGCAAACTAAACAACAAATGACTGTGTTTGCTGTAAAATGCTTTTTAGTATGTTGAGCTCTCCCATCACCCCCCAGACATGAGACTGATTTATGACAGAACCAAGATATTCTTTCAAGCTGTCAAAACAATAAAATAAAGAGACACTGAGTGAAAAACACTGGAGTGCCACAGGCTAAACTGAGAGGTAAACAGCACAGAATTCCTTCTTCCTTTGGTCTGAGGAAAGCAAACATGCCCACCTTCTTGCCTTCTCCATATATAAGGGGAAACTTCAAGTCATCTTCCTCAATGGTTTTGTATGCCCTGTGGGGGGAGGACAAACAACATTTATGAAGCTTGCACTCAATTAGTGACCCAGTGCCCTGAAACAAGCAGTTGTGATTTCAACAAAGGGAAAACAAAAGGATTATTTTTCCTAGGGACTGTGTCTTTGTACCAAGATGGAAATTTCTTTTTCTGTAAATAATGATCCATTTCAACAAAAGGAAAAGTGAAGATGAGAAAAAATCTAACATGACAGGCTGCTCCTACTGATTGCAGAGAAAGAGGTGAACTGGAATAACATCCTGATCAGGTAAGATATTGTTGGGTATGGTACCAGCTATACCATAATACAGTGTCACAAAAAACCCCGAAGTCAACCAAATAAAAAAGACTCAAATAAAACAACCCCATATCCATCAAGAAACTAACCAATGCCTGAATTCACACTGTTAATGTGAAACGTGAGCAACGACAGGATGTGTACAGATGGTGTGAAACAGCTTTCTGATCCTGTTCTCACCCTCCAGGACTGCAGAAATCAAGACAAGCTTCCTGTACAGAAGTCTTAGGACATTTAGTGCTCATTTGACCTTGACTGCAACAGTCAAGGTTGTCAGAGGTTTCACATTTCACAGCAGCTTTTCCATGGACAAGAGACAAGAGAAGTAAATGCTCGTGCTCTGATTCTGTTTACCGCGTGCCTGCGTACTCTACCTTTTACCCATCCAGCTGTTGACACTGATGAGGTGAGAAGGGTAGCAATTTTACTAGTGAGAAATAAAAAAAAAACCCAACAGAAGATGACAGTCATAAGCTGTAGAGTCCTTTGGTTTGTATAATACATGCTCGAGCTCAGGTGGTGGGGTACCTTTTTGGCTAAGGTATGTTGCCCCAGAGGGGCATGCTTCCCTTCAGACAAAATCACCCCTCCTCAGCCTTTCCCTGCATGTTGTGCTTCCCTCCTGGCCCATCCATGCCCTAAGCTCTTGGGGTGATACCAAAAGCACCCCGAGTGCACAAACAGGAAGGGGAGGGAAGGTGCTGGGCATGTCCTCTGCCAGCCACTGCCAAGCCCTGCTGTGTAGCTCTTCAGCTCCCTGGGATGGCTGCCTGAGCTCCAGGGAGCCACATGGGATGAAGTTTAAGCAGTGTTAAGGCTGTGACCTAAACCAGCATGATATTAAAAATCAAGGGTGAAATACTATATTGTAATCAAACTGCCCCCTGCTTCACCAAAATAGGGCACAGGCCTGAGATCAATAAATGGTGCTGTATATGGTGCATCACCCAGGCGAGCCTTGGACTTACTGAGAGTTGCATAGACACTTAAGCCCTGCCTTTACATTTCACAGTAATCACAGGAAGGGATCATATTAGGTTTGAGAGTTAGGGAAGGACCAACAAAAAAGAGAAAAGCAACCAGAATGCATAGAAGAAACAGTAGTGGAGGACTCCCCTGCCACAAAACATTACTATGTATGAAATCCCAAAATGAAACTAGGTGAGGTTTGCACATTTCAGTGGGTCCTTCATGTAATCAAGAATATCTTAGAATATATAACCATAATATTTGGCCATCTCTCTAAGAGACAATGCCATGAAGGCACTCAAATGGCATTCTGTACTGGGGAGGGCAAAGAAATTAGCTCTTAAACCAGACAAAAAGACAAATTACTACAAGTCACCAGCCTGATGTTTAAATCCTGGAATAGCATTTAACTGGGAAGGAGGAGTCAGTGGTGGACTTTGCTCTTGTTCCTTCCTTTATTTCAAACAACTATCTCTGCCTCACTCATTAACTCGGATATCCTGGTTTGAATGTAGAGCAAAAATTTTACTGTTTCTGACTACTTGTGAACATGTTTCAAAGTTTCTAAATGGACCCGAAGTACTGGAAGCCCTGGGAGAACATCCCTGAGGAGTCTGAGCTATTCCTTGCATAGAGTCAGTTGTACCCTGACACCAAGAAAATGGGTATCAGCTGAGTGCATTGTGGGCATCAGTCAAATGACTAATCAAGCCACAAGCCTGAGAAGACAACCATTCCTACTGGCTGTTCACACTGTTGTACATATTTATTAAAATAGCAAACAAAACTAAGATGATGTGACTTAACTACTTGCAGCCCCATTTTTAAAGGAAAAAACAAGCCCTTTCTTTACACACAGGCTATACCACCTGCAAGGTAACTACAAATATTTAAGACCAAAGTCCTCCCTTTACACTGCCCTGTAAGCTGACAAAAACAGGGACCAAGCCTTTTTCCCTCTCTCCCCTTCCTCCTTATATTCTCCTGCACAACACCTCACACTGACTGTGCTTTAGGAAGAGCGGAAAAAAGTATCATTTAGGCCAGTGTCCTTCCAAAGAATGGTCCCCACTGCTGAGTCCAGCTTCTTTTATGGAACCATTACAAAAACCACTGTCCCTCAGGCCTTCAACTGTGACACCACAGTGTAAGGACACTGGGGGAGGCCATGTTCCAAAGGCTGCAGCTAACTTGTTCCATCAGCAGATTAGGGAGAGCAGCTGGCTAGCCTGTGACCTCCCGAAGCCATGCAACTAAGTGAGGGAGGCCCAGAGAGCTACAGTGATTTATTTTGTGGTTTCTCAAAGCCTGTCACCTCTTGGGCTTAGAACTTGGGTGTCAAAACTCATCTCAAACGTGTTTTTACTGTTGATGTTGTTATTGCCTGAAAAATTATCAGCACTTAAAAAACAATGCTCAGAACTGCAACCACAGCAGCGGAGGTAGCACACACACACTGAAAAGCAACCTGAGACACTTTAGGAAAGTACCTATGTCCTGTGTTACTAGAGAAACAGAATTAATAATATAATGTGTGTGTCTTGCTGCAAGAGAAGCACGAAGCACAGCTTTTCAGCTAACACCTCAGCAACTGCACTGGGCAGACGGAAAGAAGATATGAAGTTCATTTTAATTTATGCCCTGTGAAACCTCCCGTATTTTGTATGTGGGTTTATTTCACACAGACTACAACCTTCTGGACTATTTCTCTTGATTTTATGTAACAAAGTTGCATTTCTGTGTACTGTATTTAAAGATACAATAGGGCAGTAGATATATCAAACACAGACATATAGAGAACCTGAGGGGGTGGTTTGGCTCTCTTAGTGCCAGCATGGCCTTATTCAGCCCTCTGTGTAATTCAGCCCAGCTTACTGTTTTAACAACAGAGCGCTGAAACCCTCCCCTCTTCCTGTCTTCCTTGTCCACATCCCAGGAGGTTTTGGTGGCCACCAGGGCATGACAAGAAAGGTTATAACGACAAGGCAATGCTATTGCTTCCAGCTCTGAATGAGCCTAAAGCTTGTTAAGTGCTTCTGCCACGTAAGCCTCTATTTCTCCAAATGGAAAAACAGGGGGAGCAGTGGGGAGTAGAAAAGGCAAGCTCATGCCCAGCTAGATCTAGCTGCCTTTTTTTCAGTTAACGTCATTTCTTCTTTTCATTTCAAAAGAATTATGAAATGTTACTGCTGTCCAAAAATACTGAACTAGGCCTTGACATATGTACCACCCACAAAGTTACATTTGGACTCAGGATCAACATTTTGGAAAACCGGGCCAAATCGCACCAGGAGCCAAAAGAGATGTCAGAACAAAAGAACTAGGACTGACATGATGCTACTCATATGCTAACTGGAATCTGCTCTAAAAGCACGGTGAAAAAATAACCAAGAGCTACTAAATGCACAGCACAATCAACAGAAGAAGTTTCTTACAGTGCTGAGGTCATTAGCAGTGCTTTAGCACTCCTTAAAAAAAATTATCAAAGTTACCTGCATATTGCTGGGTCAGAATTTGAAAAACCAGTCAGCTCCCATATGCAAATTGAAGAAACAAAATCCTAGATAATGTCTTACATGTGTTATGAGCTCTCCTGCCATATAAGTTGTTCTTAAAATTGGCCTTCTGAAAGCATATACAAATTCACGTAAGAGTAGAAGTTGATGACTAAAACCAGTATCCACATTCCAGTTTCTTTCATGGCAAACTGTGTAAGGCTGTTGGTGTAAAGTGTTGCGTTGGCATCCCCAGGCACAACAGATGGTGTTGAAAACACAATCTACCCTGACCTGGAAGGTTCAGTTCTATGCACAACAGGGGAATCCAGACTCTGTGCTCTGCTTTTTCATGGCACTTGGCGTTAGAAAGTTTGTCAGTGTTTCACATCTCTGCTTGTCACACCTAATAGTAAACTAAGAATTAAACCTAAGGAAGAGCAAAGAAAATCATCATCAGAGGGCTTTAGCTTGAAGCATAGAATAAACCTACTTGTGGCAAGCAACCAAGAGAAAATACTACTGGCTTCACAGAAGTCCTAGTTCATACTGAGCACAAGGCTAAAGGCATTTCAGAGACAGGTTTGTAGATTTCATGTATTTCTAGCAGTGCTTTGCTACCACTCTAAAAAACCCCAAACCTACGGCCATCCCCATACACCCTCCACCTGCCCCTGTTCTCGCCCCCACCCAAAATAACCCAACTCACAACAAAACTACCCCAGCTATCCAAACAATCTCCTTCTCAAGCTCAACTTTCTTTGGTCATACCAACAGAAAATCACATTTTAATCTTTAAGCAACACAAAACATGATAGAAACTCTTTCTTTTTTTTCCCCCTCCCACACAAGTAATCAGTGAAATGGAGCTCACCCTTTGGGTAACAGAGCTTAAATCACCAGTCCAAAAGGAACTGTTCATATGTACTGTCTGCTGAACTACAGGCATCTAACCAGTCTTAAGTGCATGCTTACTATCGAGAAGAGAAGATGTGTAGTGCAGGTTAGGCACAGAGCCACTGAAAATTATACAATTTATGTCTCAACTCAGCCATAATCTTAAAAAATGTCCTTACACTTGTGCTTCAGCAGAGTCAGGATCTCTAAAACCAGACACCACTGTCTGATACTAAGTACCCTCTAGATAGGTTAGCTCTAAAGTTCAGTGTGTCAGTATCTTTCCCCTATTGCTCATCTGACACATAGTTTAATGAAACAAAATTACAATAAACAAAGATTAAAGCACACAAACTATTGCAGTGTTTGTTAACAGAAAAGATGATGGCAAAGCCGAATCAATTAAAGACTGATGCACATGCACATGTGCACAAAATAGGTTTTAGGGGAAGATCTACCCTAACCAAGATAATCTCACAGGCATTCTTTCAAGTAAAGAGGAAAACATACCAGTTTTAAAACACTCATTATTACCAGAAAATTCAGAAACACCTTTTTATGAACCTGAAACTGTATAATGCTTCATTTTGCAAATCCGTCTACCAATCTACAAATTAAAAAAATACGACATTATCTCAACTTGACTTGCACACATATATGATCTCTGGTTTGGTCAAACCAGACTAGTATGGGAGCCTTGCACCTCCAGGGAGTCTTCACTGCTGTGTACAGTCCTAAGACGGAGTCTGGACTTTGGAGAGCACCAGCACCATATATTCCTGTGGAAGTCATTCCTAAGCAAAATGAACTATCCATCTTGGCCAGCCAAGTTTAAAGACTCAAGCACCAGAATCTTTTCAGGCATTTCCTGGAATGTGTCTCACTTTTTAGTCCATTCATCTCTAATGGAGCATTAAAAGAAAGAGGTAGAAGGAAAGGCAGGGACAGGATTGTCAAGCATCTCAAGTATTTAGAGAAGTCCTTGCCCAAAAAAAGATAAATCAGGAAAAAAATTAATGAAGGTATTTTGAAGCAATCTCCCTTACTGCTTTTGTGCTCAGGAGGCTGGGAGGGACAGAGCAAGAGTATTGCAAGTGCTTTCATTCACAGCTCATGACTTGTTGAACTTCCACTACGGAGTGACAGAACCTGTGTGCAGATACTGCAGCGGCACATCAAGCAGGTTCACCTTCTACAACAGCCTCAGCAGGCTGAGTCTTTTTTTTCCCCCAGTGAACTTGTTGCCTTGAACACTTCTTAAAATTTCATTTCTTCTACTCTTAAAAGAAATAGGAAGGTTTGTCAGCAGTTTACTCTGGAGAAAGAGGGGTAAGGGAAGTAGGCTGTTAACACTCTATGGGCTGAGTG
Source organism: Rhipidura dahli (assembly GCA_013399225.1). Taxonomy (NCBI): domain Eukaryota; kingdom Metazoa; phylum Chordata; class Aves; order Passeriformes; family Rhipiduridae; genus Rhipidura; species Rhipidura dahli. Next base: position 73,140 of record VXAC01001952.1, read on the forward strand.
CACTGGAGTGCACTGTGATGGACAGAAACACTATTTGTAAATTTGTATTTTGCTGTATTTCTTGTTCAAAGGATGTTGTGAGGCAGATGGGAGAAAAGCTGTGTGTTAAACTCACAGTGCCTGCTCCACATGTGCTAGCTGGGATCCTCTGGAAGCAAAGGGAATTGATATTAAGACAGATTCACAAAGCAAATTCTTCTGGGAAAGACCTCTGTAGTGCAGAATGGAGGAGGCAGTGAGACAGCAAGCAGAGACCTCACCATTCCACAGCAGGGCTTGAAACACCTACATGAAGCAAGGGGCCTCCTCTCCACCAGAAGCAGAGCCATAAATCAATCTTGGGTAACACTGAAATAAAGAGAACTTCTATGGACCCAGCTAAGGTTATGTCAAATTTGTGCAGATGGGGAAGCCAGAAAAAGTATGAGTGCAGAAAGAGACTTCACCTTATCAGGAAGAACAGCTGCTTTTGCTTGGGTTTTCAGACTGAAGATTATCTCCTTCCAGTTTAGTTTTCTTCTGATAAAACAGACTGGGACCCTTTTGTTTTCCCTTGCATATGTGGCACCTGATTCCACGCCAAGGCAAAGACCAAGTGGAGAGGCACAGCCATGTAGGGATAGCTCTTAGATGCCCTTCTTCCAGAAGGAGATGCTCTTGCAGGACATGACTCAGACCAACCTCATGCTTACCACTCTCATTTGGCCCTAAAGAGGCCATTTACAAAGAGCTTTGCTCCAGACTTAAGCTTTCTCTTCTGTTGCAGCAGGATTACTTTCCTGTTTCTGTTTTCTCCTGCCCCAAAGACACTGGCTCAGCTCCTGTGGCATGTGCACACTTGGGGGAAAGAGCCATTCATCACTGTCAGGAGACGTGCTGTACACAGCAGGTCAGCTCTCACCTCCTGTTGTTCCTGCAGTGAGGGCTGCAAATCTTGAAAAGATGCATAACATGCACATTGCAAACAGCCATTCATCATGGCAGAGCTGTGCCCCTGACACCCAGGCACAGCCCAGCAAGCTGCTCTAGCTGTGTGCACCAACGAGGCACGGCCCCTCCCGCTCCCTGCCACCTTGCAGTGAGACACAAGAGCACAGACACAGAAAGCAAGGCAAGTGACTGCGGATGATGGGTTCTGCCACAAAAATTATATCCCCTCTCTCTCCTCCAGAAAGGCCCAGTGCTGCAAAGGTGCCCCATAATCATTAAATTATGAAAATGTAAGTTGCTGGAAGGAAATTAATATCAGGCATGACTGGGGAAAAGGTTGCTTTCTCATGAAGTAATTATGAAATTAAAATTTGATCTCTCCCTAGCGATTGTACAAAGGATATGGCTGAGGTCTCAAACACAACAATACAGCCAGGATTTCAGCAGAAGAAGCACACATAGTTTCACTAGACAAAAAAGCTCAATTGAAAAAAAAAGGGTGAAGGACGACTTTTTGTAAATTACACGATTTTGGCTAAAAGGTGCAATCAAGAAGGTTAGAGCACAGGGTTTGCATACTTCCAATTACTTTTTACAAGTTGGAATCAAGCTGTTAGGAAATGCAGCTTATCTGAATAAGACTAATAATGCTAAGCTAATTAGACCCACAGGCATTAGCCAGCAGATAAATTCAGGCCAAAAAGAGGGACACTGTCACTTTAAATACTGCCTTGGGATCAGTGGAAAAGCTAATGAGGAGTGTCAGTTGGGGCTGTTTTATTAGGTGGTTCTCTAGAGACTGTAGCCTGAGGTTTCTGTAGCAGGGCTTCTGTGCTTGAATCAATAAATCAATTTATATTAAAGGAGGGTGCAGCACAGGCACCAGCTCCATAAAGCATTTCTGTGGCATTTCTCAATCTGCTCAGGCACTCCTTGGGCAGGCTACCTGAACGTGCTGTCAAAGGACATTGAGCCCAGCAATAAAGAATAAGATAGCGGCCGCATTGGCAATATTTGCTCAAATCAGCTTGCACATTACCAAGCAAAACATGTACATTGGCTCTCACCGGGGTATTCCGGATCCCCAATAAGTGATTAATGAGAGCCTTGTTTTTGTGAGCTGGAGTCTGAACCGCAGACGGCAAGGCGGGCTGCACAATGAAAGCAAAAGGCATCCATCCCAAACAAAATAAAACGGCTTGAAAAGTGAAGTTGCTTTTTTAATCAGATGCTTAGAGGCTGAAAGACATTCCCTGTTGGAAAGAAAAGGGCGAGCACAGAGCAGGCTGGCAGCTTTCCAGGCAGTGGACAATATTGACTCTAGAATAAAATAGGTTTTGCTTAGCGCTCGCCTCAGGGCACCAGCCTCCCTGCTTTGGAATAAATCATGGGGGCAGGCGATTCCCCAGCACGGGCTGACCCTTGGGAGCTGACCCCTCACCAGACACATGGACATGGAGCTGGCAAGGGCTCCACTGCAAAGACGGCGCACTCAGAGTCAGTGCCCAATTCCCCTGCTCGCTGCCGCCTTGGCCTGCAGCCCATGGTGTGTGCTGGGCACTACACTGCCTCGGACCATTTCTGATGAGGTGCAGCTCAGCTCTGCTGCTCAGCTCTGCCTCTCCTGGAAGGCAAAGGAAGCAACCAACAAATAGGTCACAAAATGTACTTGTTATCCAGGTCTCTTTTGCCATGCTGAAATCAAGTCAAAATGCTGAAGTTATGAGCTGGAAACAAGCCTTTAAAGAACTCCAATCAATGCAAACAGTAGAAAAGCCACTGGTTTTGTTCCAAGGAGGAACAAAAAATTAATTTTGAAACCACCAAAGTTAATGCCAATTGGTAGTGCCTTCTGGATGCCTTTGGTTAAGCACAGTACAGCTACTCCAGCCCCTGGGAAAGCTGAGAGGGGAACTCAAGAAGGAGCCCCAGTGAAGGACACAGCCAGTCAAAAATCCAAGTTTGGGAAGATTCTAGGGTACAGTCAAAGTAAGGTCCTTCAAAATTGTTCACACTGGATGTACAAGCGAAGGAAATCTGACCAACTGTGTCTTAACTTTAAATAAAAGGCAGAGACAGAGAACACTAATGCTGTGCAGTCCTTTAAAGGAGCAACTATCACCAGGCTTGCTGTTTACTCCCACCATATTGTCTTTTCAGATTATTGCCCCCTTTTTTAGCACTGAACACTCTCTGCTTACATGACCTCTGCGTCTTTCCTGATGCTTCTGTTGCCAGGACTTGCCAAAGTCACCAGTACACCTCTCTCCGATACAAGTTTAACCTCTACAAGCCACGGGCTTGAAAACCCAAGCCCAGAGACCCAGCTGTGAAAGACTGTCAGTAACACAAATATCTGCCAGCAAATTATGGCTCGAGACAGCTCCAAAGCTTGTTCAGCAGGACACACTGCTCTTAAGATGCCTTGCCAGCTACAGTACACGTTGTGCAATAGTTGTTCAACCACAACGCACATGGGGCAAGGGTGCAGGAAGGGCACTTCATGGTCAGCTCCCACCAGTGTGGGATTTATTTTAGGTGTATTTAATACAGCAGTGTTTCTCATTGCGATTGCCACTGCAAAGAAAGGAGAAAGGGGTTAGGAGAGCTGTAGCAAGAAGGGAAAGGCTGGTCTCAGAGCAGTTACAGGCAGCCTGGACTAGTGATGCGGTACACATTGCTGGATCAGTGGTTGTCCTAATGCTGTGGGGAAACTTGGCAGCTGTGCTACCACTGTGGGCTGTGGAGACAAAGCCAGTGTGGAAACTTCACATAAAAAAAAAAAAAAAAAAGGAAAGAAAGAAAAAGCAGAAAGAAAAAAATAAAGGGCCAAACGCATTATAGCAGACCCAAAGACAATAATCTTTTGTAATCCAAACAAGCTGGGCAAGCCAAGCCATTGTTGAGAATCTGAAAAGCTCCAGAGCAAAGGAGGAGGATAAAAATGAAGGGAAAAAAAAAAAAAAAGTCATACAGCTTCTAATAGAAAACACAAAAAGTATGCTGAATTGTAAAATAAACCAGTTTGTGTTCCTGAGGAAACATCAAAGCAGAGAGTGTTCTACATTCTCTCACTAAAGGATTCAGTAATTATGAATGAGTGGCTATTTCTTCCTAATATCACCTGCACCTCTCTACGTGTATGTGCAAATGTCAACACACAGTGAGGTTAGTGACCAAAAGACAATTCAGACAATTGACCATCTGCATTGTATGTGATAAAAGTTCAGCAGCATTTTAGTGTATCAAGTTCTGGCTGGCCAAAGCACCATCTGACATTTTCTAGAAAAGGAATATATATGCTAATTTATTCTCCATGATAGATAGTGTCCTTAGAAACAAATGCAAAACAGACAAGTCCCCGGCTACTGTGTCCTGATGCATCAGTTGAATCCAGGAATTAGAAAGGGAAGAAAATAGAAGCAAAATCCTTGAAGTGGAAAACAACCATGAAAAAACCTCTGCAACTTCAAACCGTCACCTCTGAGGGCCCACCACACTGGAAATCGAATGTCTTGTCCACAATCTCAACCATTAAAATTGACCCAGACTTTTAGATAAACAGAAACTGATTGCTTCTCCTCTGCCTAGGAGATCACTGCACACAATTCAATGGATAACGAACACCTTGGGCGAAACCTTGCAAAAAGAAATGGATCCTTATTTAGAAGGGCTCTGTTTTACACAAATGTATGGCAATAGAGCAATTTCCTCATCATTTTATTGTCCCGAGGCAACCAAACAAAGAGGTAACTGATGCACTAGTTGTGCAATATGGAGCAGCTAAAAGACTCTAGTTCTTTTATTAGGACAAAAATGCAGTCCCCATTTTTCACTTTCATCCAGAAGTCAAAAGGAACAGCAGGGAGAGGTAGCCTCATCACAGTCTCCACATGCTTCTGCTTGGCACAGGTCACCTTTTTCTGGGACAACACTGTGATGAATTCAGACTTGAATTTTCAAGTCACAGTTCAAGCATTTATTACAGAATAACTGCTTACAGCTAAGCATATTTGTACTGAACTGGTGACAATTTTTGCATTGACCATATTAGAATCTCTAACTGAATCAACATGTGTCCTAGACTTGAGGAAATTCACAAAAATCAACTGGAAAATTACTGTCTTCTCCTCCCTGCTATATGCTAGAGTGAAGAGAGTTCACAAACCAGTACTGAAAAGCAGCACATTGAATCAAATCTGCCAGTTTGACTTACTAAAACTCCTCTACCTTACTCATTATCCTACATTCAGAATTTCTGTTCCTTTTTCGAATGCCAAACAGTATTAGCTATGTAATAACCATTTTGGATAAGGTAAAGTGCTATGCACACATTCACAAGTGAGGCAGAAACTAATATACAGAATTATCTCTTCACTTAACTTTTAAACTTTCCAATGCTGTACAAATCTCAGCGTTCTGCTGGTGATTTGGACTGGAAAATTTACTGTAGTAAGCAAAACTTCCACTGAGTTTTTTTGACATTCATTTGGAACTTCTAGTGTGAATAAATAGTTACTTTTTCCTCTTCATGCTTTACTTTGTATTTATCAATACCAAATTTGATCACTGTGGTGCCCATTTGCGTTAATCATGCAATTCTTTGCAGTACTTCGTGGTCATTCTTGTTTAATAGGGAAAGAGCTGTGGTGTCAAGTGCCAATGCTGCAACTTCAACCATTCCAACCTCATTTCCTTTCCAGACCACTAACCAACCAGGGAAATGCAAAACAACTCCCATGAAACTGAAGAAACCCTCTTATGCCTTCCAACCATGATGACAGAAATCTGTTCTTGCCCTCCTCTCAGGAAGTTCCTGGCCTATGATACTTCTGTAGCTCTTCCCCACATGTTTGTCCTCCCAACTGGCATGTCACATCTTGAAAAAGAGCTTTTGGACATCTACAAGAAACCATTCTTTACTGGTGCCTCCAGAGACATCTGGGAGTTTAACAAAAAAACGTTTCTTTTGCAGAAACTGGGAGAGTGTCTCATGATCTTCCAAATGTTTTGCTGTCTAAGTCCTCAGTTGATCCAATGTTCTCATTCTGTTCCTATTCTTTTGCTCATGCCTGTAGCCTTTTTACAATGTGAAGTCATCATTCTCAGGGTGAAACTGCATATTCTACTAGCAGCTGTTCAAGATGACAGACAATGATGGTTATTCTCAGACTTACATGTTCTGCACAAACACTTCAGATTATACTAAACTAAGTTCATTATTCTGCCATTAAAACACCATTATATTTATGGTACATAAAGCATGGAACACATCAGAAGTTATGTAGAGCTGTAGTTGTATATGATCATCCAGGCTTCCAAACCTAAAACAGGCTCTATTTTTTAACCCCTCTGTTCATTCTCTTCCTGAAAGGAGGTTTACTGCAGATGCTAAAACATAAATGTCATGGAAATGAAGACCATTTGCATATATTGGGCTTTTGCCTTCATAGGTCACGCACAAAACTCTCAACAGCAAAGATTAGGGCTTCTCTAAGGAGCCTCTTGAACCAACAAAAAACAACGAAGACATTTAGGCAGAAACAAAAAAACCCACATAATTATTTCTGTCTTCGCTTTTTTAAGTCCATGCTGTTCATTGAAGCCTTTTCATTTTAGCCTAGTTCAGATAGGCCCATGTCTAAAGCAATTCCTCAAGGGACATCCAAATCAAGGGCCAGCTGCACTGCAGTAGGGGAGGCAGCTCTTTCCTTGGCAAGCTTTCGTCGGCATGCAAAGGCATGATGGCCCAATGTCTTGGTTTAAAAGACAAATGTCTGACCCACTGATCCAGAATTTATAAAAAGCTAGTTCCAATATAGAAAAACTGTTTTGCTTTCAGAAAGATCCCCAGGCACATCTTCCCCTTTATATGCTTGCTCTGCTTTGAGTGCTCACATGTTAAAACGAAACAAGGTCCTGGCTCTAGAGGGAGGTTAACTTATTTAAAAGATTATCTTCTAGAAGAAAGATACATCTGAAAGAAGGAAATGCCTTTTCTCTTAGTAGGCAGGGGTACACCTCCATGTTTGATGCAGTTTTCACTAGTCAGAGACAGGTAGAAAGCAGGCATTGGTTGGGGAGCAGGCTGACCCCATGCTGAGAAGGACACATGCTTACCAGCCAGTCATGTTGAAGTCACGGTACAGCATCCTCTTTCCAACTTCCTTGCGCTGCACCCTCCGTGGAAACTCTAAATGTGTGAATTCATTTCCCAGCAAGTGGGGCTGCATGTAAGCCTGCGGGCAAAAATCAAACCACAGACACCACATAAAACAAGACATCATCTATTTTTAATGAGATAGTATTACCACCCCTTCCTGGTCCCTTCCCACACAAATTCCACCCCCTCCTCTACCCTTTTTTTTCAGTAAAGAAGATGATGTGCTCCATTTCAACAAACAATGCACATACACCGTTTTTGACTCTCCCTGATATCCAGCAGTAGCCTTATAGGGAGCAGTCCTCAAGCCCTCAAAATCCTTCATTATTTCTCCCTGCTCCTCAAGATTTGGGATTTCTAAACTATACTTCATCCATTGACCCTGAAGGAATCTGCAGAGCTTTGTAAAACAGAACACATGCCCTTTTGTAAGTCAGCAAGAGTGAAGGGAATGATCAAATACAAAGCCATGGGGAGACTTGGAGGGGTGAGTGTGCAGTGAAGCTCAAACTTTTTGACTCCTAGTTCAGCTATGCCAACAACACAGAAAACCTAACATTGCTACTACACTTTGTCACCACCTCAGGAAAAATGCACCCCATCGCAAATGACACTGCAAATAAACACAAGCTACAGAGCAATTTATTTTCTTGTTTTTGAAAAGCTACTTCCTTCATGCAAAATAGACTTTTAGAAAAGCAGCAGCAGTTTTGTGTCACAACTGCAACTAAGGTCTTTGATGGTTTTAATGTTCAAATGCTGCTCGTGTCCTTTCTGGTGCACTGCTCTGCAGATGCTGGGAGGCCTCTTTGCCAGGGCTGTGCTCTGCCTCATGTTCTCCAAAGCTGAGAGAGCATTGCGAGGCTCTTTGCCCACGGTGTAAATTTTTGGATTGAACTTATACATGAGCACTTGACATGATAGGTTAATCCTAATCATACTCTATTTCTTCTTTTTGAAATAAATCTCACTCCTTTTTTTTAGTACTCAAATAAACAAGCCTTTCTCTCTCCCTCTGCAAAGCTGCATTGTGAGCGAGCTCTTATGAAAGATGCAGTCAAATTGGCTAGGGAACTGAAAAAAGTTGCATTTCTTAACCTTTTTGCATATAACTCTTTTTCTTTATCCATCCAGTTAAGGCAATAAAGTCTGTCTTATCTTCAGCAGCAGCTGCCATCAAGGGAGACGAAATGAGCTGGGGTTTAGTTTGTGTGTATGTCATAAATCTAGTGCTCATCAAAGGTAAGCAGCAGGAAGCACTGGAGGCCCCTATCGATCTACCTGGCGTCTGTCATGCTGATAGTTCACAATAAAATATTTCCTGCATTTAAGAGCTGAGCCTGCTCCCACTCAATTTAATAGGAGCTCTATCAGGCTCAGCACATCACAATGCTAACTTTCTATCAGCTTGTCCCTGTTCCTGTCACCAGACATCCTTCCAGAGAACACCTCAAGCTTGGTTGAAACAGGACTGAGGAAGGTTGCTGTGTGTAGCCAACAAGATTGGATTCTGCTTTCAAGAGGTGGTTTTCAAGCATCCAAGCATGATCTTGACATCGTGATCCCTTCCTGGAATAGGAACTCCATCAAATTCTCTCTGTGTACAGTTAAGGGAATTACAGTTTTTTCCTGCAGCCTACAGTCAGTCAAAGTCCCTTTCTCCACACAAATACTGTTCTCAAGGATCCTCTAATTGGATTTCTCTCCTCATTACAGAAATGGTTGAGAAGCAGTAGTGACTTTTGAGAGATTCAGCAATATTAGTCCACATGAGATTTTTCATACTTACAGAATTCTGGAACTTCTTCATTCAAAGGTACATGTAAGCTTTTAATTTTATTTATTTTCATTCCAGTTGCAAAAAAGATGGAAAATTCCTAATGATTTGATGAATCGCAACATATGAATGACACTTGTTTGTACGACAACAAAGAGCTGGAAGTTTTTTGGTATTTTTTAGATTTTTTTCTAGTCTATGATACTGTAAATAATTAAGTCAGTCTGCTTTGAAAGTGCAGTTCAGTTCACTTTTAAAAATGTACAGGCTATCTTGATTAAACCATTACAAACCAGCACTAGCTGAAGACTGTCGCCTGCCTACAAAACAAGGTCATGAAGAAAAAAACCATCACACCTGATACCAAAATGAAGTTATCTAACCCTCAGATTGTGAGATTATTTACTCATCTGAATCAGAGGTCCATAAGAAAAGCCTTATAGGCTTTTAGCATTTTTCACTTAAAAACAAGAATTTCCATTATTGTAAAGGTAGCAATCAGGAGAGACTGCACTGCATAAAGATTTACTCAGATGAAAAGTCTGAGGTCACAACTGAAATAAGATTAATAAAGCTGGCACCATTACCAGTGGACTGCTAATGTTCAAATAAGACTTCTCTTCCACAGCCAAGCCTCAATGCCTGATTTATAATCCAGGGATCTTAACTTGATTCTAATATTTTTGGCATCAGTGAAACAGAGGGAAAAGAGCAATTTGGAAGCTTCTGGTGTTCTGTGATCTGAATTCTTATGTCGAGAAATGGGGATTTTTGTTTTGCTTTACTTTGTTTTTTAATTTTCCATATTTTTAACAGTTATTTTTGATGCTTCACTGGTAATTCTACAGGGAGAATAATGTTCCACTACAAAACTCAGCTGCAACATCCACTTGAGTTTGTTGAGAACTGTTCTTCATTTACAAGGTGGGGCTCTTCTCCCCACCTCAAAAAACCATGCTGGGCAGCAGAACCAGAAAGTAAATAAAAAGCAACATTTTAAAAATCTACAGATCTTTCAAACAGATATACAAGCACACACCATGAAATGATTAATCCCCTCAAGTGATCAAACAAGAAACAAAAATGGTAAGTGAACTGACTACCAAAAATTTCATCTGTGATGATGCAACGCATTTCCCATTTTTAAATTTGTTTAGTCTCGATTTGCAAGAACCTCAGATCAGAAACACCACTCAGAAAACCTGAAATTTAACAAGTAGTGTGATTATCAAACACTCTCTATAGCCTTACAAGGTACATTCAGACAACATTGTTATTCTATGTTACGGAACTGGAACATTTTTTGTGTTTTCTCTTTCAGAAGCTATTTGAGCTTTTTTGGCATAAATCTGGCATAGTCTGCATCATATGTTTTTGGTACTCTGCCATTCTACGGTGTATTTTGTGGCTGAATGCTTTGCATTCAAAATTAGTTATTTAAAATGGACTTCACTTAAGGAAATATTAGTCATGGTTCTTGAAAAAGGCCATTTACTTCCTGCTATGTTTCCTGGTGATTAGAAAAGCAAACATGAAATTAAGATAAACCTAGACTTACACACTAGCATGCTATTTAATTAGGTGTCAGGAAACACTGCATGTATCTCATCTGTGCCTCAGTAAGGCCTGCCAATGCCTTTTCCAGCTCCTTCAGTAGGTGCTGCACTGGATGTCACTGGCACTAGTAGTTTCACTGCATTCTGTGTTATTTTAAGAATTGCTGCTTTACCCTACACAAACTACATCCTACAACTTTATATTTTCATCATATCATGCCCTTTTCTCCAACAAGATATTCTACTACATGGGACTACTGCTCACAACAGCCCAATGCATCCAGAAGTTTTGCAGATGGCTCAGCCATTATCATGGGAGACATTTAAACCAAAGGGAGATTAAAATTAAAGGACGTGGTGGTAAAAGGAAGGAGAAGAATAGAAGCCAAATCCATCCCTCGATTGGTCTCTCATTTTGTGGTGAAAGGCCAGGACTCTTTTTATGGAACCACACGTCTCTTTTACCACAGCATCATGCACTCTTGTCAGATGGTTGAAGCAATCCTATGCTGGGTGATACAGGGAGCCACAAACTGTACATGAATTACATCTTGACTGACTTGTAATTGAAGTACTGACTGGACATTTAGGAGAACTAGGTGCATTTCCTCTTCAGGCTCAGGTTCTGCAGGCATCCTTCAGCAGGTGAGTTAGTATCACTTTCATCCTTACCTGAGTGACAAAATAAAAATAGAGCCTCTTTGAGCCCATGACTACCTGGGCTCATGAATCTTTGCCTGAATGGTGGCAAACACAAAAGAGAACCTGTGGTCACTGTCACTGGTGCCCACCCAGTCTTTACTAGCAGTGACACTTGCACTGGTAGCAGTGGTGCACCATTTCTGGTGAACTTTTGAGGGGCTGTTTGCCTGCACACGTGAAGATGCTACAAACACCACACTGACCTCATGTGACACCTCAGAAGTGCAACTTCAGTAACTAATAGAAATACACCCATCTGCAGTATGCTCAATTCACCATTCATTTAAAACACATTTTCCAAGGGAGTAAGTAACAAAATCTATCCTATTTACTGTGGCAATTTAGACTATCATGACTGAAATTAATAGTCTTCTCAGAAGATGAAAGGAAAATTGCTTCTGGCTGTCATTGTCTGCACAACTGCTGAATTTACCAGAGCAGCTCCCAGGCAATACTGGATTTTTTCCCTTCAAGATACACTGATATGGTAAGTCAGGACTTTTCCCAAGTGCTGTGTGGAGCTGTCCTGCTACAGTACTAAAAACAAAAGAGAGACAGAAATTCAAAGGAAAAGGAGGCTTTTGAATGTCTCCTTTGGAGTGGAAGGGAAGCAGCATGGCACACTGAACCTCTACAGAAGCCAAGGGGCCAAGGGAATACTGGTGCAAAGCTTTCACACTTTACATCTTAAGAAGTGCTCTCTGACTAAAGGATTGATTGCCTTCTGCAATATTCTCACAAGTTGCCTGACACAGAAGTCTGTCTCTGCCATACAGCCTGCCTGAAGTCTGCAGCTGTATGCTTCCCCTGCTGCTGCCCTCCTATGGAGTGATGACCACAGTCAGAGCTGCTTCAAAGTCAGAACGACTGGATAGTCAACTTGTTCTTTTCAGGTTTCAATGCCAGAGGCCTACTGCCAAGGCTATTCTTGGATGCATGTCAATAAACCTGCCAGGACAGGAAAAACATTTGCTTCCCTCCCCTCTCAGTTACTCTATCAGTACTAGCTGAAGCACAGTTTTGCCTAAAACTAGATTGGAGGACTTCATACAAAGATACTCACATGACCTGAACAACTCATTATCCCATGGATTTCTATCCACACAGAAATTAAGGCTCAGAAAAGAGGGCCTCAAAGAACATCTTGTGTGACTGAAGCAATCAACAGGCACTAAAGGCAGAAGAAAACTCCTTCATCCTGCCTGCACCAACAGTGTCTGCTGCACAGGGAACAGCCTGCAGGCTGTAAATCCATACCCTCCCTTTGTTTGTGCAGTAACTTCCTCATAGTGAACAGCATCTCTGCCTTTACCAAGTAAAATATTAATGCTAAAGTGATTATTTTATTCCTATTGTGCAGGAAGAGCAGTGCAGTATGTTTGAAATAAACTCAGCTTTAACTGCAAATAAGAAGATACACTCAAAGTAAAAAACTTTCAGACAGGAACAATAGACGAGAGATGTTGATGGTAGAATAACAGACTAATAGCAGAACCTCAGGACAGATAAATGAGTAAGAGGAATTATTTGGGATCTAATCAGCAAGCCAGATGTAAGCTTTGTAGTGTAATGCTTATGCCAACCTTGCAAGAAATTTGGGGTAATTTTTTCTTTTTTTTGAACACTAGAGTAAAAATCTTACTTAGGGAATGTTATGTTTGAAATGATCTGTAATTTTGTTTCATGCTCTTGCTGTCTTGCATGTATTCTCTTTGAACATGATACCCATAGATCTGGCATATTTGTTACATACAGAATTTAAATAGACAAAGGTAAAGGAATTTTCCACAGGAAACAGCAGAAATGCTTTTCAGATCAGCGACTAGTTTCCAATGTAAGCCAGAAAGGACATCAAAAGAGAGAAAAAAACCCCTTGTAGGCAATGTTTTATCTCATATTTTCTACAGAAGTAGCAGACTCCCTAGATGCTAAAGATACCTTTTATTTTAGAGGCAAACAAATTATTTTAAATGTAACTGAACTGTAAATATTTATTATGCCTCTTTTCCATTTGGCTCTCTTAATAGGAATAGTCCCAAAGCAGTATTTCCTCTGAAGTTTTCAGCTTCAAACCAATGAAACGGACTGAAAAAAACCAAATGTGACAATCGAGGAAACACAGTTTTTTCTTCAAAACCTTCCACCACCACCATCACTTTCCAAACAGTGGCATTTTGTTTAGTTCCAAACCACAGTGTTTGGTCCAGGTTGAAAATAGAAGACACCTTAAGACCTGGGAACACCACTGGCCTTGGCCTTCCACCTTGAGTCAGGCAGGACTGAGACTGAGCCTGCCTTGGCTGAAACTTAAATTTCTAAAAGGAAGAAGCACAAAGGAAATCTCTCAGCCATGTTAGGAATGACATTTTGACAATTAATCGACTTCAACCAACTGATCTGTCCATCAATGAAATCCTTAAAAAGTAACAAGATGGTTTGTATGAAAAATAACACTATACATTTTGACTTGTATTACTCAGGCAACTTATCAGCCAACAGAGCTTGGTCTATAAAGAATCCCATATGCTCCCAGCTAGTCACCCTGTCCCAGCTTTATGGGTGCTGCTACACTAAATAAAACTAGACTTTGATCACCCATCTTATTCTGCAGCTGCTAATGTTCACTGAGATCACCTCTAAGTTGGATATCTTTCACCTGATGGAGATACTACCGGCGTACTGTTAGAGTAAATTAATCAAACTCTGCAGTATCATTCACATACAAACAAAGAGCAGTCTGTGGCACTTTCTACTGTCACACAGCAAGCACTGGGATGGATTGAAATACATCCGTGGCTCATTAGCTCTGTGTCTGAGATCTCAAAATCCAACACAAATGAGCTGCTGAAGGGTCTGCAGCTGAACAAGGTACACAAGCACAGCCACGCTAATTGATGGCCTTTGCCAAAGAGGCCAATACTCCTTTCATTGAGATTTGCACCACCAGGCTTTTCTCCCCATTTGCTGATGGCTTAAAGACATACATGATCAGTCACTGGTGTTCAGTGGGCACATCATCCTTCACTGAGCCACAGCAACCCAGCAGCATTTCTCTGAGCTTTAGATATTACTGGGCAATGCTTGTCATCAGCAGCACCTGATTTGGTCCTCAGGTCTCTTACCAGGTACTGAAGTCGCTGGCGTTCAGTCTCTGGAGTGAATTCTGAAGACATTGGAATGACTTCACCATTTCGGATTATTATAGCCCTGTAAAAGTAATAAAACATCATCAGCACAGAAAAAAAAAAGTAAAAAACTCCACAAAACCACAGGGTACAGTCACTCTCTTATTCTCTTCAGAATCACATCAAATAAAGACATTTCTTTCCTACTGAGGCTGTCAGCAGAACAGGCTAAGTCCTGCTCTGCATCCTTCAGGCTGGGTAACAAAGTATGCTTGTATAAACCAAGTTCATTTTAGAGCTCCCAAAAACAACCAAGCAACAAAGGCAAGAGTTATTCCAATTGATGTCTACAGGGTATCCTTATTAAGTGAAATGCAGACACCCAGAGGAGATGCTGCAGAATCACTGATTGTAGAACAACTCTTTGCAGATTTTAATACCAGTTGTGGCTGACACTGTCTAAACTACTGGCTTCAAATGACTCATGCAAGCACTTTCCAATTATTGACTGGTCATATGTCATGTCAGAACATTTCTACTCCAACAGCAAATGGAAATAGCAAAGCAAATCCTATTTAACACAAATTTAACTAGTTACCCTGCTGAAAGGCGGCAGGTAATGGCATGACAATTAGCCAGGAGATTTCACACACTTCTGCAAATGGCAGAGAGAAAATTTTCTCAAATACCTGCCTGTTGCCTCTTAACAATCTGCTATGCTGCACACAAAATATGGTCCAATCTTTCCCTGGTGTAATGCCACTGGCTGGAACACAAGTCACAGGAGGGTAGAATTTACCCAATATTTCTTCACTCCGCATTCATGTACTCACTCACAGAACTATGTTCCTTTATCTTTCCATTATTTAGGCAGTTCTGTAAGTAGAGCAATGCCTGGCGCTTTTGAAGAGCTTGATAAACTATGTATCATCCCAAACACTTTAATGCCCGTTGTGGAACTGTTTCTCAGGCATCAGTAGATTAATTCAGTGTTTGGATAACAGCAGTGTACCAGCTCTCCTCTTGAATTTAGACACAATTTGGTGCAGCTAAAAATGTATTTGACACTTGGATTTCAGTTTCTCTTTGCTTTAAATGGTCCCATTTTTGTGATCTTTTCACCCTTCTTATGTCCTATTTATGAGCTAGCTTACTTCCCTTGATAATTTGATCGATTTGCTATCATTGCTTCTATGCCAGGTGTTCCGATGGCACTGCAATGCAACCAACATGTATGGTAGGCACACAGAGACTAAAAACTTAAACGTCTAAATTCAAAACACAGGCATCTTGAGAAAACCAACTCAGGTACAAACCTGAATTTCTAAAATTAGTGGCACTGCATAGATTTCTAAGTCTTGTGGTTAGGTCATTGGACTAAAATTGTCTCCAGATTGTCATCTACTATTGCTAGTACGCAAAAGGCAGCAGCATTATCTATGAGAAAATGAACTGTTCACATTTCTGAGATTCACATTGCAAAGAGCAGAGAGGTTCAGCATGATACTACAGTGGGAGGAGTTGGAAGAAGCTCAGGCAATGAGGGAAAAACTGCTTTGCTTTGAAAGGTAATAAATTTCTTGCTCTTGGACTTCCAGCACTTCCTTGCAAATAATCCTGTGTAGAAATCAGAGGTGGCAAGAGTGCAGCCTATACACTGCAGGTTCCCACTGGCCCTTAATTAAAACCAATATTGGGTACTTGAGACAGACATGGTAACTGCAACTCTTTAATTTCCTGAAACAAATTTGTGCACAATTTTTGACAGATTTTTTTTTCTCCTTTAGGGAATCTGCCTACATTACAGGCTAACAAAAATACCTATCCAATTAAAAATAATAAAAGTTTGCTGAGAATTTTTCTTTTGTGTTTCTGAGACAGTAATTTAAATACGAATTAAGAACTCTACCAACTCTCTTCTGCAACAAGACATTTGCTTTTATTTTTGCAATTCCTAAGGTATTTAGCTTTGAACCAGATTAATTGACTCAGACAGTGAACACTGCATATAACTTTTTTATGTTATTTGATTCACTTGAGAAGGCCTCCACTTAAGGGGTCTGTGGGTTTAGTACAGAGTATGTGGACTGGCAACAGTCTAGACTAGACTGATCAAAGGAGCTGATCAGACACTAACCAAATTTTACACACTAGCTTAAGTGAGTCATAAGGGATTTTCTGATCTTTTGCTGTCTGAAAGAGCTAATATAAAACCACACACTGATATAACTGCTAGTACATCAGGCTAATTTTCTAATTATTCTTTGTTTCCCCTTTAACCACCATTTCACAGGAAATCC
Organism: Rhipidura dahli; assembly: GCA_013399225.1. Taxonomy (NCBI): domain Eukaryota; kingdom Metazoa; phylum Chordata; class Aves; order Passeriformes; family Rhipiduridae; genus Rhipidura; species Rhipidura dahli. The sequence goes on from VXAC01001952.1 coordinate 89,693, forward strand.
ATATTTTAAAGACCACTCAGACCAGTCTGGGGTTCACCTTTTTCTTTGTGTACATTGACATACTTCCTATATATGTTGATAGATGTCATTCTCACTTCTGTGGGTAGAATTTGGCCCTGAGGGACTCACATCATATAAAAAGCAATTCAGAGGCGAGTGGGTCAACCTTTCATAGCTCAACTTATTTTCACCAGCATTGGCAGCCACCTGGGATGAAAAGCACAACCCAGCACACACACACTCAAAAAAATCTTCACAGGGGGAGGAATTAAAGCAATACTGTTGATATCTGGTAAAATAGAGTTTTATGTTTTTCATTAATGTTTTCAGCAGTTGGATTTTATTCAACTTGCAAGTTACAGCTGCTCGTAAGAGTCAAATGATTTGATCTGAGGAATGAGACAGCTCTAGATATGAGTAACAGGAGGGACACAGACATACACGTTCAAGGCACTGGTCCTAATTCAACTGTGGTGAGCTTATAAACCCATACTGGGACCTCTCTGCACTAACTGCTTAGCTGATTCATGATAGCAAAGGGTATTTCTGACGGCCCAAGTGACAAAAATGGACACATTTATTGGCTGTCTCACAGAGGAGGCAGGGTGCAAAAGCCTGGCCTGGGAGCCACCCTGCTCGGTGGGATTTTCCCCTGTGATTGAAAAGGTGTCAAATAAGGCCCTAATTGGGTTTGGAGACTGAAGTGCCATTTCCATGACCTTGCAGTGACAGAGCTGCCAAGCAGCAACTGAAGGCTTTTTCCACCAAGCAACCTCCAGAGCCCTGAACTCAATAGCCCAGAGTCAATAACTGCCCACGAGGAGGGAGCCTGGCTGATGCAGCAGCTGCAAACAGCTCCAGCAACTGCTTTTAGAGACCCACTCTATATGGTCCTGCAGGACAATTAACTTTGACTTTACACTTCCTAATGGACTAAACAGCAACATGGCAACTAAGCAGCAGTTACATGAGCATTACTGCTTCTGCCATGCATGAAACACACATGTATGCTACAAAATATTGTTCTGAAAGCATTTAACTCCCCATGTATTGAGGATATATGAACGTATTATTTTATGCCAGAATGCAGCTGTCCTATTAAACTGTCAGAAATAACTACATAGGAAGCAAGAACTCCTTGAATAGATGCGGCGCCCAGAGAGCATCTGATTCTGCCATGTTTAATAGTGACATTTTAATTTCTACCCACTGGTGAAACACATTATAGCAGAGCCACAGGGTGAGCCTGCCAAAGGCAGATGGATGATTCATGTTTGCAGAGAAGAAGTATGTCAACACTAACCAAATATTCTCTGATGACAAGGTTGCTTCAGACCCATACCTGCTTTTTTTGGCAGGATTGGAAATCGGGAGACACAGATCTGCAGCCTCCTCAGTGCATTGCCCTCCATGCTCTGATGCCCTCTCTACACACCATTGTCTACAGCTGGAAACAGCTCTGAAGTCTTGAGGCCACAGAGGCCAGTAAGTCACTTATTCTGATTTCTTCTGAAAACAAACTAGATTTCCCTGAGTCGTTTCCTCTCTTTTGAACCCTAACTCCCCACCCACAGGAACTACACCACTGTACTTGCCATTGCATTTCACGTTTTGCATGACAATGAAAGTATGTTCACCAATCCAGAGCTGGGATCCTCACAGTAACCTGGAATATACTGAGGAAAAAATTCCCCAAAACACAGTTGAAGTAGCCTAAAATGGAAGAAATGAGAATCTGATTTTGTATCTCTTTTGGCCTCTTGAATTCTTCTGATCCAGAGAAGCCATGCCCTGAATAATTAAACTGGGAGCAAGAGATGTGCCAGTGGCTCAACACACAAGGCAGGACAGGCAGTCATGGCAAATCCTACAGCAGGCTATGTCTGCTCAGTCACATGCAAATGAAAAGAAACACCAGGAGCTTAAAAGGCTGCATGTGCATCTACAGAAAACAGTGCATTTATCTTTTGGATTGACATGACACTATAGTCCATAATGATCAGCTAAATTCACACAGAATATTAAGTATATGGTTATTTTCTATATTCAGATTCAATACTTAGAAATCGTATTTGGTGCCTTAGCATATATCCACTCTTAAAATACATGGAAATTGAAGCAACAAAAGGAAAAAAATCTGCCACTGTGCTGTACTGCTGCTGTGATGCTCAGGATGTAGCAACAACACCGCTTTAAGGAAAATATTGATATATCAACTGCTTTTGCATTTTTAATATGGCTAACAACTACCACCTCTCCTTGAATCAAGCAGGGTTTGGGGTTTTTTTTGTTTGTTTGTTTCTCTTTTGTGGAAAACACAATCAGCTGAAAATTGCACAGCATCCTTTCTATGTTTCTTATGAGAAACAAATAGAGGAAACTCATACATTTTAGAGGGACCTTTTGTTGGTTACTCTCATTTAAGCATACAGAGAAAGCAACACTTTAGTGAAAAAGGTCAAAAGTGCAATTCCACTGCTGTCACAGGTCTATTGGGATTTTGGTGTCAAAACAAAGAGACATCTCCAACTGTTAGGAGTATTCAGGGGACACCCTGATTCCATTACACACTTTTTCAGCCAAAAATTATTTGAAACGCAACATTAAACTGCACATTTCTGCAACAACAGGATAAAAATCTGGTAAAGGTGACACAGAAAGACCATTCAGAAAACCCTTTTTGACAGCGTATATCAATTCCAAGCCACAGGGAGGATGTATCCATTTTGTCAAAAGGTGTTAAGCATGTAGATTCAGCACAGATGAAGCAGAAGTGTCTGGCCTGTCTGCAAAGGTATTAGAAGTGTGTCAATGAAAAAGAAAGAGGGATTAAACTGACAGAAAGAATAAGGCAGGGTTTTATTACATTCAAAGGGGAACTAAGCAGTAGATTTTAATTAGGTGTGTCAGAAGATAGTTGTGGAAAACAAAGTAAATCCTAGAACTGTGCAATCAGTCTATATGGGTACTTGTTTACTTTGGTAACTAAATGCATGTATTTTAACAATCCAGGGAAGATTAATGTTAATGTTTGATAAGCTTCAAACCAGTTGTGCTTTTTTAAAATTTATTTCTTTACCTTTTCTTAATTGCTAAGAAGTGAAAGACAATGACCATAAAATTATTAAAATGAGAAATGTTTTTCTGTTCCATAAATGAAGTACCAGAACTTCATGATTACTGATGACTTTTAATACATTCAGCATTGGCACCTTGGTTTCACTTACTTCAAACTGAATTACTCCCACTTAGTCCCATAAAGACCCATTTCTCAAGGTTTCTTTAAAAACCAGGTGAACAAACACATCACTGTGCTGGCAGTAACTGTGGAACTGATCTCCAATTCCATCCCATGTATTCACTAACAACATGGAACTACAGTGCAAAGCCTTTAAATGATTTCTTAATTTTATTAATTAAGGCAGGCTGCGGATAGTGAAACAAACCCTTATGTAACATTTAGCTGGCATTAAAACAGGTTCCAGTGGTGACATATCCATCACCATAAAACTCAGGTGGAAGCAGCAACCCTCAGCAACACCAATGGAAAAAACACTCTGGCTGCCTCCCACCTGTAATACCTAAGATAATGCTCCAACTCTCAGCATCACTACCAAGAAGAAAATAAGCAACAAACCATGGAAGGAGTAGAGCCAGTGAAACTTGTCTCTATCCTCACTTTCCATTTACTGCCACTCAACAGTCCTGCCACTCTGATTTCTTCATATTCTTCAGAACAAACACGAGCCTGTTCACAGAAACATGACAGGATAGAAACACTGGATCATTTTTCTTTCAGCTGAACAAAGCCAGTGTTAAGTGGGAGCAGACTCTCCCTGCTTGTGGCTCTTCCTGTGACAATGTAGTTTCATGTTACATTGTGGGTTATAGCAGGCTGCTCAGACACTTTCATTCATCACTTGGGGAAACTTCAGCTCCCTCAAGCCAAAAAAAGGTGTGAGAACTTGCCTTGGTGAAGTATTGCAAAAGTAATTTCCTACAGGAGCGTGCTATGGCATTTCCTGCGGGAACAATGAAGATCGCTCCCAAACTTCTGCTAAGGAGTTTTGCAGACTGCCACCACCCTGGCTGCTCCAAGGGTGAGTATCTCAGCAGCACAACTGCCAAGTGCAGCCCTTGCTCCACTGGGACACTGACTGGGCAATCCCAAATATTTCATTCAAGGTCCTTTCTTCATGTCTTTGCTGCAGCATGGAGTCGAGTACACCATACCTCTCCTGTGGCAAGACAAGAACCTCCTCCTGCCTTTGAAAAGAAGCAGAAATTATGCAATCTAGACCCTGAAAACCTCCCTGAAAGTTGTCTTTCAGAGGCACCTGCAAGTACACGACCTGTTTCTGTTCCTGCACACACATGTAGAACTTTACACTGTTGCAAATTACTCATTCATATTTATATTTCTAGTGCTTATTTAGTGATTCCTTTGGAGAAGGCCTCTGGGCAAAATGAGGCTGCTGAAATACTCTAAAGCCACTGTTCTGGTGGTCTGATTTTACTGAACTAATTGTATTACTTTAATAAAGGACCAAAAATAGACAAACAGAAGCTTTTTCTCTGAGCAGAAACACATAGATTTCCATGAAAGGGCTTACTTCTCATCTACAGTAGCACCTGAACCAGTCAGGATTTTTCTTACTGCCACCAAAAACTAACAGAATTTTTAGAACTGATCTGATATTCCATCTCATTCACTAACAACTTGGTAAGCAGGAGTTAAAGGGATTTTTTACTACTGGCAGCCTCCCTCTGCCCTATATATTGCATCCAACCATGACAAGCACCTAGCTGTCACCAACAATGGAACTATATGACTTCAGCTGTTTCTGCATCACTACTGTACAGTTTCAAGTTACATATAATGCTGAACTTGCAGGCTGTCCACAGAGGAGACAGTTTGGAGAAGACAGGTTGCCCCATCATTTTTGACCTCTGGAGTGGTATGCTTCTAGTTGTCAGTGCCTCTTTAGTAGGCTGCAGCTCCATTCCCATGGGACTCTGCTGTGAATTCCCTGCTCTAGTTCAGGTCCTCAAGTGTATTGCCTGGCTGATGAAATCTAAGTATGGAGTTATTATTAGCACTTGGCTTTTTTAATGGTGTTTCATTTTAGGGCTAATTATATATATTTTTGTTATGCCCACCCCATCACTAATGTGATGGCACTGGCTATCTGAATGCAGTGTTCTTGTTTGCTTAACTGGGAAAGTAACTTTTGCTACTGAAACACTAGTGATTTACTAAGTTTACCTATACACTCCTACTATCATCTACTCCAGCTCCAGTAATACTAATCCAAATGTGAATGAACTAAACTAAAATGCTCTGTAATTAATTGTGTGTACTCTCCTGGAGGTTTACATCTCAACACATCAATCTTTCAGAAAGAGTTCAGCTGGCAGCTAGAAAGCTATTACAAGCCAGTTTATAGTGACACTACCAGCACACAAAAACTGCCCACTGTTGGCTCTAGTAGCCTTAGGTTGGAGATTTACTGCCCTCTTAGGATTCATTTTGCCCCAATGCTTTCAGTGTGTTCTTCAGCTGAACACAGCTAAGTACAAGGTTGCAATGATGACAGACCACCACATTTCTGTATCACGGCTGAACACCATGCCACCAATTACTCAGCCCATGCCAGGGAAATGAACAAAGAAGTGCCGTCATGTCTCCGTGGCCAGCTCTGAGCCTCAGGACTGGTATCTGTGGAATCAAAGTCTTTTTCCCTGCTGTCCAGGATATCACATTCATCTCCAAGACAAGTTACTATGGCAACTAAACCTGGGCTTAGTGGATGAAGGCATTGCTGTGCAAGACAGTGTTTATTTTGCCAGTAATATGGCTGGGATATGGCTGTCCATGTAAGATGGAAGAAGTAAGGATTTTTTACCTCTTTGCTCTTCACTGTCTTACCATTGACAAAGAAAGAATTAATTTTAGCACCTAAAGTCATATCTACTTTGATGTCAGCTTTTCTGCTTAACTCAGTACCAGTTGCAGGATATTGGAACAAGCTGGATCAAGATGCAAAAGCAGACTGCAAGCTCTCTGCTTGCTCTTCTTCTGTGAATTTTTACCCAAGCCCACTTCACTCACCCACACAGATGTGATCAGAGCCACCACTAAAAGTCGCAGGAGCAGGGTTCAAGTGGCATTGCATAGCTGCTGCTGAGACTGAACAGCCTGGGCTGCTTCGAAGTTGCTGAATTCAGGTGACTTGAAAAGCTTTTCAACATAGTAAGGACCACAGCAGACTTTGAAACATTCACCAAACAAGCCTGGGGTGCTCCCTCTGGCTCCCCTCCCAAAGTACAGATGGGACCCAGAGAACCAAGGTGCCCAGCATGCTTTGCATGCCTTGGCCCTGGCCCTGCAACACTGCAGTGAAGAACTTGCATGTCTCTGTGGTCAGCTACAAAGGCACAGATTAAAAAGATAGTTTGTTCGGAGGTTTTTTCCCCCCCTTTTTTTTAAAGGCTGAAATTCCATGAGAATTAAAGTTAATAGATTTCTTTATTCCTGGAAACCAATACCAATGAACTGTGCCTTTACAGTTTACTGGTATTACTTGAATAGCCAAAATTTTTCTCCTTCCTCATTATCTGTAGCATAAGGTAATGTCCCTGTGATTAGGACCAAAGATTTAACTGAATGTACCCCTCATTGAAAATGTTTACAACGGCTTCAATACCTGCTAATTGCCACAGGTATGGCTAAGACATATGCTCTCCTAGGAAAAACAAATGTTTGAAAAAGACGTAGGACATTTGTTTTGTCTTCAAAGCCTACAAACATTTAGTACCAAATGAATAATTTCTACCAAGTCAGTGCTGGATACGACATGCCAGTAACCTGGAACTTGTCAACTACTGGATAACTGGAAAATGCTCTTCCTTAGCACTGCCCTTTGAGTGAAATGACTTCTTTCTGATCCAACACCTTTTCTTCACACCTTGCCTTAAGTGTTTCTTGAAGTGCCTTCAAAAGCTTTACCCAGCACAAAATCCTGCAGTATCTGATGTTGCTGTTATTCCAATGAATTTTGTGCTCTTGCTTCTCCCTGGAAGGAGGTCAGGCAGGAAAAGGGGAGAAAAGCTTTCTGCAGGCCTGCAAATCATGCTTCTAAGAAAAAGAGACGGGGGAACAGGGAAAGAGAACATGGCCATGTCTCCTGAACGTGGCTAATATTTTCCAACATTTTGGGCTAGTCAGGATCAGACTTCTCCACCTAACAAACTGCAGGCACTGAAGGAGAATGTACATGGCAGACACTTGCTTTGCTTTGAATTCAGACTCTCCTCACTACACAGACCTGTGAGCAAACCAGACTTAGGTTATCTGTTGCCCTGAAATAATCTAACATTTCTAATTTTTGAGTGATTCTGTCACAGAATTAATAATAACCTAAAAAGGGGATGTGCCATAGATTGGCCAAAATACACGCTGTAAGTGTTACTCCTGCCTCTGGCGGGGGGCATCTTTTGAGAATTTGGTGGAATGAGAACTTCAGAGGATGAAGAGAAATCCTTACCGATTGCACAGCCCCTATGTGTTGTTCAGTTTTGCAACTTTCTTTGCCCCACCTTTAGGAGAAGACAGGAAAAAGAAGACTTTTCCAAATTCTGAAGACTGGAGAAGCTTAGTAACTGAGTTAGTCTTTCCTCTAGAGACCTCTAAGTCTCCAGTATGAAGCACAGTTATTGTTGTTTATGTAGACACAAATGTAAGAAGACAGAGAGGGCTTAGGCAGACCACTCACAAAAAACAGGGGAAATACACACCATTTAGATTTGAAGATGAGTAGTTATGAAAAACAGAAAACTAAAGCTTCCTAGAAAAACAGTAAACCAAAGACTAAAGTAAACTAGTTCTGCAATAGCAGTATGTAGGAACACTTTTCAGTTTCTGTCCTTACACAGTGTTAGCACTTCTGGCAAAAACAACACTGCTGGACTGCCTCAAGGAAGAGGTCAGATACCATGAACCACAAAAATGGCTCAGAATCATCAATACTGACTTCTCAGAAATTCTATTTAAGCTACACTGCCAGTCAGCAGACACACAGCTGTTTCCATGCCCCTCTCATTTACTTCATAAAAACAAATTAAGCCCCCAAATCTGACTTCCTATAACGAGAACTAACCATGAGGGAAGCAGCTGACAAGCACCATGACAAAGAAGAGGAACTATAAATGTAGTAAGCTTCAACACAAGCAGCAAATCCAGAAAGAACTGAAATGGTAAACAAATTCAATTTTCAATTCACTATTTTATCACAGTGGGAGAAGACTGTGTTATAAACAACCGCTCCCACACCTGGTCTCTTGAAATACCAATGAAGTTACTTTACCTGCACCCATGCAAAACCATCACAAAAATATTCACTCAATGAGTTCCTACCATTTAATAAGCCCAAATGCCTTAGCATTAATTTTACACTTGCAAAAAGGAAGAGAAAGTCTATTCTGGACATGAGGATGTATGTTCAAGTAGAGTGTGAATATGCCCTGAAAACATAAGTACTGGGGAGCAAAAGCAAGGAGGTAAAAAGATGATAAAAAAGAGCTCATGAAGCAAAGCAAAAAATTCAGTGACCCTGCAAGTCTGTGAGGCCTTTGAAATATCAGGCTCTTTGCTTTGATGCCATGTTCTGCCAATAAATCAAAAAAAGCCCAAGAAGCCATTTGCAGATTTAGTGAGGGTTTCAGGGTGTATGGCAAAGTCAAATCAACTTGTGATGTTCTGCTTCTTATATAATGACAAAGGCATAGCTACCCTACATGGCTCCAAGCACAGCACAAAATGGAATTGCCTGCAGTGTCCGAGCAGCTCCTTAACCAGACAACACAAAAGCCAGAACAGTGCTCGTGCCAGAGATGGTTAATATGATCATATTGCATTACAGTCATTGTAGTGATATTGGACAAATGTTATGTTGCATGAGGCTATACAATAATTGAGCAGTAATCAGTGAAGACATTAAGTCCCTGCTTTACAATTGCTTTATCAGTAGCTATAAAACAACATCCTAATAAAGAGCATAAAACTAAAAGGAACTGAGATTAACAAGGCGTGTTATGGCAGTTTAGAAGTAAAAGTCACTTTAGCAATATGGAATTGAACAACACTATCTAAAACAATGACCAGAGAAGATTTATTATTCCATATTATAAAAAGAAAAAAAACCAGCAGCTATTCCAATGGCCTAGTTTTCACAGCAAATACATCATGCTGGTAAGCAAAAAACAGCGCTTCGATGCTCACCAAAAAAAGCTATATATTGGATAGCTGCCTATAGCACTATCAGTTCCTAATCAGATAACCTTGCATGGACAATGCTAATCACTGAAAAGAAGAAAGAGAGAGAAAGAAACATTAGAAAAAGCTTTGGCTGATATTCAGATATGAATTTTGACTGTACAAAGTAGGTATATTTATGGCAGAGTCCAAGAATGATCAGATAAGCCATTAGAGAATGAAAGCAGTTCCTTCCAAGTTGTTTTTATCAGGCTCTGAATACATCACCTCATTTTTAGTAGGGTTCTGGTATCATGTGCAGTTAACATGTAATTATTACAGAACTGTGATTGCATCATTAGCAGAAGTTTAATTATATCATTGACATTAGTGATGCCATAACATCAAGCTCAATAATAGTTCATAACAAAACCTACAATTAGCACAATTTTTCCTCCCTTTTACACCAACCAAAAGTGTTCAGCTTGGAGAAGCCTAATAGACCATACAGAAGTGAGCTAGGGCTGAACCTGAAAGGATTGCTGGCTGGTAATTTAGTAATATGGTAATTAAAGTCTTTTCATGATGTAATTACACATCAACTACAAAAGGACAGCTGCTATACAACACTGCCAGGGTACGTGGCATGAAATGATTAGATTTGAGAAGCTTTGGTGGATAAACTGAATACCACAGACATAAGTCTGAGGTATAGCTGGCACCACACAGTACATTATTATTCAAGTCTCACTCTTAATGTTTCCTTAGTGTCATTGTGATAGGAACAGTTTGTTGTACATACCTTGGTCCTCCAACAGCAGAAGCTGTTCAAAATCCACCTTTAAAAGCTTCTGCTGTTTTGAAGTTCCCTGAAATTATAAAAACTAACCTTCACCGGGGGAGAGGCAGAATAACTGAGTTTTGCATGAACCCAAAATGTTTATTTCCCACACGAAATCTTCTCTCAAAGACTCCTTTCTGTGAGAAATTAAACTTGATTTATTTGCAGACTTTTTCCAGTGGGGTAGCAAAGATGAAAGAAGGAGAATGGGGAGAGGAAAGAGGCACAAATGAGTAGGGGAACTAAGAACTAAGGTTCTAGTTCCAACAGCAATAAGAAGTACCCTGTTTGAGTGAAAAAACAAACCCACCCTTCTTCTCAAAAGCAGATAAACATTTCTTGAAGTAGTTTCTTTATTGTATTTCTCACTGCCCTCCCTTTTATCTGCACAAACCACAAAGTTGACCACATGAGGCATGAGACAGCAAAAAGGAACATTTTTCCAACTAACACAAGTAAAATTTCTTGACTACATAACTGGGCTCTTCAAAATACAGGAATGCACTGTGCACCCTGGCATCGGCAGACAACCTCAGTGGCTTGTCTAGTCCTAAAATGTCCTTTTTGTCATGACAGCAACTCAGATGTTTTGCAATAGCTGTTTTTTTCCCTGTAAATTGGAAAGAAGGGATTTGGTGGGAGAGACACCCAGACCAACTGATGTACACTTTAAAGCTTTAAAATTTCTTTTGAGCTAGGGAAGTCTAGGAATGGACTTATCTGAGAATGAAAGCTTTTGGGATAATTCTCCTCAGCATAAGAGAGATCTTCTGTGAGGCCCATTTGGAAAGTGCAAAACCAAACTGTTTTGAATCGGAAAGGACTTTATTACCTACAAGATATTAGGAATGAGAATTTGAATCCTGGTTCAAACTACACCCAATCTTGCTGATGGTTTCCTTTCTGATTCCTGCTCTCCCTCTCTTTCTGAACAGATATTTTGGGTTGACTTAATGAACATGCAAAACTCCTTGAAGACTTAGCATGTTTAACTACAATTACACCAATACTCTGGCACCCACTGCAGACCACTGCCAACAGGACTGTCTTGCCCCTGGGTATCAGAGGCTGCAGTTGAGCTGAGGCTGCTCTCAGGGAGCACAGGAGGAATCCTGAGGGAACTGGAAGCAGCCAGTTACAGTCATTTAGGAACAAAGATCTTAGAAGTATTAGGCTGCTCAGAAGTCCTGCATGGCCAGTTTTACACAGAACACTTTTAACAGGCAATAAAGCAAATTAGCCAACTCAGACTCAACTGTACTTCAAGCGCAATAGCACAAGAAAACAAGATTATTTCTAATTTAATGGCAGAAGAGACAGAAGGTCATTCAGCTAGCGGTTCTGTTGATGAGATAGGTGATCACTTCAAACATGTTTGCAGCTACCATGTGAGGGCTCACTTGACACTTGATGCAAAAAGGAGATTAAAATACGTCACTTGTCAACAGAAACTGGGTGCGCAATTTGCAACATAGACAGCAAATTTTGCATCTTAAAAACAATCACCAAGGTGAAAAGAACATTAATTTTATGCACAAAGGATTTATCTGACTTCTTACACAGTTTAAACCAGCAAGAGGCAACAAAAATCTTAGGTTTAAACTACAAAACCCTTCACTTTCAAGTGTTGTCTCTGTAAGTATGTGGGTGTACACACTATAAACATGAACTGTGTGTGCACAAACCTTAAGCATAAATGCATAACCACAGTAGTCTTCACCTAAAGACAACATGGTTCAATACCTTTGCAGACATTAATTACTCAGCTGTTAATGAACAGAATACAACAGCAGTTTGTATCACATAAGAACTATTCTCCCTGTCCTGTTTATACATTGCACTGCCAAAAGAAACACATGAAGTCTGAAGTCTTGCAAGAAGAGTTTATTTTTTTATTATTCTCTCCAGTGGTGGTAAGGGCAGAGTCAGAGATGGGGAAAGAACTCAAGTGAGTGACTTCCAGTATGCTCCTATCTTCAGCAACATCAGAAGACAAAGAAAAAGCTTCTTATCATGAGTCTTCAAGCACCCAACTTCAAAATAAAACAAAGCAACAGCTCCTGAGCAACAGCATTCAGTTCTGAGAAATGTGCAAGTAGATGAGCAAGAACACGAAAAGCAAAAAACCTATACTGTGATAGTCTGTGTCCCTCTCCTCCGCACCCAATGCAAGAGTAGCAGCTATTTGCTTACTGATCACTACCTTCAATTACATGGAAATCTGAAAGCCAAATGGCCTATCAAGACTAAGCCTGGCAACAGGAGACACAGGTCTTCCCACGGAACAAATGTAGCCCTTCCAGCTGTTCTGCATGCAGTCACCTTGTCAGTGTTCAACATGCAGTTCTACTACATGCCCAACATCTCTTCTGTTTCAATGGCTTTTTAGTACCTTTCCACTTCCCTGCAACCATCAAGTCATTCAGAAACTGCTACAGGACCAGAAGTTTCCCTGGCTGCAACCACTGCTCAGGATAGTGGAACTCTATCCCTGGCACTTGCATTCATTTCTGTAACAAGTGCTAAGTGTCCAGCCAAGAAAGAGAATCTTGTGATACTGTCTGCTTTTAAGGAACTCGGTAACACCAGGCCCGGGGAGTTTGGGGTGAAGGATTAGATGGAGAGACAACACACTCACCTGCTATCACCAGCATTTGCCACGTAAAGCTTCCCCAATAAATACACCACCACTAGGGCTGTGCAGCCACCAGAAATGTTATACACGGTCCTCTCTCGCTCTATTTGCAAATCCTGTGGGAAAAGAGAACAAGGTTATAAAGACAGCATTACAATTAATGTTTGAGAAAATGAAGCCTCCCCTAAAGAATAAAAATACAATAGAGTCTTCATTAAATTGTATGTCCCACTGGCTGTCTTTTCTTGCAGCTATGGCCACATGAGCTGGGAGAAAAACAAAAAGTTGAGGAGTACCTATTACTTTATATAAAGATGTTTGGGAAAATCAGGTCAGGAGACTGTAAAACATCAGGTACTAGGGAATAAACAGCAACTCTCAGGGATGCAAGAGAATTTGCTATGGCAAAAGCACAATGAAAGAAAAGATAAATGAAGCCTAACAACAAGTACCTGGTGGTATAATTGGAGAGTGCTTTACATAGACAGCAAATAATTAATGAGACCCAGCAACAACATGAAAAAATACCTGCTCCCCTAGAGGAATGCTAGGATTGTGGGGCATACACCTTTAGGAATAACAGCAAGATACAGACATGCCACAAGGCTACCCTTCAGAAACATGGGGAATGAGTGGATGCTAAACCGGTTCTGAGTGCAAGAAATATTAAATATTAAACAGTCCTTCACAGAAGTGGAGAACATAATTTATACTTATCACCAACAGTCGATAAAGTCCTGGAAAGAAAAAAATTACATAAATACACACACACACATATATACACACACATACGGTGCCCCGAGAAAGCTTGGAGAACATAGAGTAAATAAGTAAATAAGCTACTTTCATCTGTACATTTGAAACAAATGTTGAAGTGTATGCCAATGAATGAATTCTGCTGTCTGTAGTTTAGTTTCAGGCAATAACATGCAACAAATTATCCTTCTCTCTTGTGTCCAGAACCAAATCCAATTTCAAACTGGTCTGTCCTTGTAACACTGGATTCAAACAGGGAGCATCATTTAACATCACTATTGCAAGTACTGGCAGATTTCTTCCAGTTAAACCCTGCCTACTTTTAGGTGTTCTTTATTATGAATATATGTTTGCCTCAGTGTGTGCGTATATACACACAGACCTGTACTTCAGCCAATTTAGTAACTGCAGTGAGCAACAAACAGCTCAAATTGTTCATGCCATGGGGTATGGAGTTCAGAGCATTATTTCAGAACTAAATTTATCTGAAGAAAAGCACTACAGCAAATGCAAACCATGACAGCTGCAATTTGATTGAAAATCTACAGAGCTGGGAGGAGGTCCCTGTCCCAAGCTTTGTCTCCTCCAAATTTCAGGGGAGGGAGGTGACCTGGGGCAGCAAGCAGGGATGCTCAGCAGTGCTTGGGCGCTGTCCTGAGTGGGCGGGCCAAGGTGTCTGTCACAAACAATGCCACTCCTCACTGGCCGATGCACGATGCACGCACATCCCATTTGTGCCATGAACACAGTGCCGAGGTGCTGTCCCAGAGGGCCATCCTCAGCTGTGTGTGGAAACTGCATGTGGCTGCCACAGGGATATGTGTTCTACTGCACTCACCGACTTTTCGGTGGGGAAGCGGGGGTGGTGGTGGTGAGGACCAGGAGAAAAGCACCTCCAAGCTATAAATCATGTAGAACCTTAGGTCACAGACATGAGTCTGTTATAAATGCCTCTTTATCTAATCTTGCCATGGAGCTGTAGTCTCCTCCCCATGGTTTCTAGATATTTTTAAATTAGGCTGAAAAGAAGAGTTCAAAGGAAGCAGACATTTCTAAGCATCAAAATAATTTAAACTTACAAATGCTACAGTGGATTTTCCAAGCACTGGCAGGACTTTTAAGAAAACTTCAGTTCCACAGTTCAGAATATCCTCCAAGACCTTCAAACAATGCGCAATTCCTCATCTCATTTCAGTTCTGTCAAACACACACTTTGCAAGTGCTGGAATGCCTACATCAAAATTTATTTCTTCCAATAAGCAGAATTCAGAAGCATCTATTATAGGAAGGAAGATGGATAATCCTTAGGGCCTTTTTCTCAGAATTTCCTTGGCTTAAACTAGATCTGAGTACTGGGTTTTTTCGAATCATTGCTGTCACTGGGCTCTCCCATCTAGAACTTCAATTTACTACCATGACTTGTCAGAGTACATTCAGTGCCATGTATAATTTGATATTACATACTTTGCTTGACATTTTCTTTTTCAGTGGCAAGGAAAGAGGGCAAGGCTTTCTGACAAGATTTGAGGGGCAGAAACAAAGCAAAATAAAACGGAGTTCACCAACGTTACCAACTCGTTCTGATGTACAGACACCGGCTTTTAATAAAATACTTTACAACAGTGGTGCTGGGAAAGTAGTACAAACATGGGCAGAAGCCTCTAAACCCTTTAAGAGTTTAAAGGGACTCATTCTAGACAGAGTGTATACAAAGCTTTCCTCATTTTCCACCAGGAGAATAATTTCAGTGCAAGCTTTTTGTTGTTTTTTTTTCCTCCCGAAGAAGCAGCTAATTTAGTCGGAGATCAGCCCTCCGCACCGGGACACGTGGTGGCAGATGCTCCCAAGGACTGCCCCAGGCCCGGTGCCCGTTCCCTGGTGCGGGATGCGGGAGGGCGGAACCTGCAGAGGACACCGTGCCGACCGAGCGGGTGAGGGCGACCGGGCGGCTTTGTGCCCCGAGCGCGGCAGCAGGACAGCGGGGGGACGGGCCCCGGACAGCCCCGGACAGCC
>VXAC01001954.1:1324-25249 GCA_013399225.1 Rhipidura dahli
CCCGCTGGGAATTTGACCCCTTCCTGGAAGAATCCAGGGCGGATCCGGGGGGAGGGATACAGGTTGCAGCAGGTCCCCCGATTTTGGAAGGGGGAGATTTATCCCGATCCATTTATCTCCCCGCTTCCAGCCCCCCTCTCCTTTTCACCTCCGCAAATTCCCGCTGCTGGAATTACCCGTTTTCTTCCTCCGGAGGTAGAAGAAGATGGGAAGAGGAGGGGAATCAAGGGATGTAATTAAAATTAAAAAGCGGCACCCGCAGCCCCTTCCCGTTCCCATTTCCTCTCCCCCTTCCCGACTTACTCCCCCCCCCACTCCAAATCCCCCTCAGACTCTCCTGCTCCAAAAATGGGCTGGAAAACCTCAGGAGTGGGAAAATCCTCCCCCTGCCAACCCCATTAATTGATTCATTAATCCAGGCATTTCTTTTCCGGATTTCAGGATTTAATGACAATTCCTCGCCTGTAATCCAGGGGTTTTTTAATAAAGCAGTCCAAGAAACATCACACTGTGCTGTGGGAATGATTTTTGTGGCTGGAGCAGGTGGAATCCACTGCCTCCAGGAATAATTAAGTGCAATTTTTTTAATGGGTTTTGTAGTGTTTCCTCACTCACTGGACGTCAGCAAATTCCCCAAAAATCCACTGAATTGGGCTCATCTGTGAGGAGATTGCCATTTTTTAGGAGTCTTGTGCTCTGTTAATGCTCCGATGCTGCTGGGTAATGACGTTCCTGACTTAATTCCCTATTAATTCCCGGTTTCCCCCCCCCAGCCCGGCATTAGGACCTGGTGTCTCCAGAGACTTCGAAGACTCCCATGCCTGTAGGTAGGTGCCAGAATTTTGGGAACCCCCCCCCGCCCCACCCCAGGATCTGGGAAGTGACATCCCACGGGAATATTTTCCTTGGAAACGACAGATTTCTCGGAATTGGACCTAAAATTCCCATGGGTGGGAGGGAATGTAATGGTGGTGCTAGGGCTGGAAAAGAGCAGGAATGGAGCATAATTAAATATTCGTTCCCTGGTATCCCTGGAATGGCACTGGTTTTCCTGGGAAAGCTGTGCCAGGCTGAACTCCTGCTAGATCCAGCAGGAATCGATCCCTCTCTTGCTTGGAAAACCACTTTGTCAATCCCCATTTCCTTGTCAGAAGAGGGGACAGGAATGGCTCCGCCCATGGGAGGAGGGAGATTCCCAAGGGCTGGCATGACTTGAACTGGGATAAATCCCTCCATGTAGGGGGAAGCAGGTGCTGGGGAACCTGAATTTTCCTGGTGCTGGCACAACCCGAGTGGGGAAAATCAGGGAAAACTATCCCCAGGTACATGCTTGAGCCCATTTCCTGTTGTTCCGGGAAGCGTCGGAACCCTCAGAATGGTGATTCCCAGACAGCAATTCCCCGAGCCTGGAATTCCTTGGGTGTTGGACATTCCTTCCTTTAAATCTGAGAATTTTAAGCCAAAAAAGTTTCTGGGGGAGGCCGGGGATGCACACGGATCCTTGGGAAGCTGCTCCAGGAGCAGCAGCGTCCCAGGAAAACACATTTTTAAAGATGAAGGAGCTTCTGGGTGCCACCAAGGAAGTTTCCTGATGGATTTTGGGGGTTTCCCACCAGTCTCCATGACTGCTCAATGTCCTGGGAATCGCTAGGTTTCGCCCTGGTGCTGAAATCCAGGTTTTCCAGCAGGAAAGGAGTGGGAATATGGAAGTTTGTGTGGTGTTTTCCTGACCCACAGGTCCTGGAATTATTAAATCCATGGGTTTGGTGGTGCTCTGGAGCATTCATAGGGTTTTGCCTGGAAAAATGAGCGTTTTGATTGGGTTTTTTTTTTTTTCTTCTGGAAAAGGACAATTTTTTTGGGAAAACCTACTCTGGGTTTTGCCTGGAAAAGGGAGGAGGAACATGCTTTGGATAAGGAGGGATTTGCATGGAAAAAAAGAGGGGTTTGCCTGGAAAGGGTTTTTTTTTCTGGAAAAACAGTTCTTTCCCTAGAAAGAGAAGAGATTTACCTGGAATAGGAGCATCTTCCATAAGAATTCCAGTGGCTTTGGGTGGAATCTCTCCCTCTTCGGGACTGGAGTGGGGATGCAGCTTCCCAGCATCCCAGTAAACCCATTCCCAGCAACCCCAAATTGGGATGAGCGTCCTGACTCTTCGTGGCCCTTCTGAATGACCAGAAATTCCCAGATCTTGCACAGGAGTGGTGCTTTTCCCTCTGCAACCCTCTAGGATGGACTGGGATGGGGCATTCCCATTACTTATTCCTCAGTGATGGACTTGGAAGCAGATTCCACATTCCGCATTCCTCCACAATGGATTGGGAAGGGGATTTCCTGTTTCTTAAGGTCTTGATGGTGGATTAGGAAGGGAGTTTCCTCTCCCTCATCCCTCCATGATGGTTTAGGAAGCAGATTTCCCATCCCTCCTGCTTCAAGGACGGATTGGGAACAGGATTCCCATTCTTTGTTCCCGAATGCTGGATTTGGGAGGGAATTCCTTCCTTCTTAGTCCTCGCTAACGGATTTGGAAGCTGATTTCTTACTCCAACTGCCTCAAGGATGGAGCGGGAAGTGAATACCTCATGCTGGAGCATGGACTGGGGAGAGGGTTTCTTGGTCATTCCTTGATCATGGATTGGGAAGGGCATTTTCCACCCGGTGCTCCCCTGCTCATTCCCAGAATTAACCCGGATCTCCCATTCCAGGTGCGGCTCCAGGCGCCCATTCCCAGCTCTGGATGTGAGATGGCGACTCCGGAGCCTCCGCTGGGAGGGACCCCCCGGCCCGGCCCCTCTCCCGGTCCCGGCCCCTCTCCGGGATCTATGCTGGGCCCCTCTCCCGGCCCTTCACCTGGGTCCGGACACTCGGGACATGCGCTCCCGGCGCCAGGATACGCCCCGGACAGCATCCACCCTCTGCACAAGGTGAAGCATCCCAGCATTCTGGGCCTCAGAAACCCTCGGGTTTGGCTGGGGGATTTATCCTGATCCCCGTGTCCCCCCCACCTTGTCACCACTGTGAATTCCCACTGCTGGAATGATCCATTTTCCTCCTCCAGCAGCAGCAGGAGATGGGAAGAGAAGGGTAATTAAGGGATTTAGTTAAAACCCATGAGCTGCACCTGCAGCCCCTTCCCATTCCCATTTCTTCTCTCCTTTCCCAATGTATTTCACCCCCCCCATCCCCCCCAAATCTGTCCTGGACTCTCCCACTCCAAAAATGCACTGAAAGACCTCAGGAACTGGAAAGTCCCCCACCCCCATTAATTAACTCATTAATTGAGAGGTTTTTCCTCCTGGATTTAGAGTTTTAATGACAATTTCTCGCCTGTAATTCAGGGGGTTTTAAATAAAAAAAAAAAAAAAACAGGAAATTGTGCTGCGGGAAGGATTTTCGCGGCCAGAGCAGTTGGAATCTGGCATCTACAGGAATAATGAAGTGGAGCTCCAGCTCCAACCCCTGGCAATTCTGCAGGCAGGGCGGGTTGGGAGCATTGGTATTTCCTCCAGGAATGCTCTGCTGGTGTCTGATTTCCCGGGATGTTTCTCTCCTGCAGCCCCTGGATCCGATGCACGAGAAGGGAATGTCGGAGGATCCACGCTACGGGCAGATGAAGGGAATGGGAATGCGGCCGGGGGGGCATGCAGGGATGGGCCCCCCCCCCAGCCCCATGGATCAGCATTCCCAAGGTTGGGAGAGTGGGAAGAAGCATGATGGGGGGAGCGGGGCGAACTGTGTCCGAATCCCAGATTTGGAGAGGGGGGGTTTCATTGTCCCCCTGGATACCAGGGCATAAATTCTGTATTCCGGCAGCACTCCAGGGGATTTCCCGGTCTATGTGCTGGGTTTTGGGGGAGGAACAGTGAAATCCTGTGGGGTTTAGGGTGGAAATCCTTAATTTTGAGGACAGACACTGCTCTCCAGGGATTCCAGGTGTAAATCCTTCATTTTGGTTTGGAATTCAACCCCTTGCACCGCTCTCAAGCGCATCCCTGTTTTCCCTGCCAGGTTATCCATCCCCTCTGGGTGGTTCGGAGCACGCCTCCAGCCCGGTGCCATCCAACGGCCCCTCCAGCAGCTCTGCGGGCAGCTCTGGCGCGGCACTGGACGGCTCCGGCTCGGACTCGCCGGCGCTGGGGCGGGGCCCATCCCCGTTCAACGCGGCGCAGCTGCACCAGCTCCGTGCCCAGATCATGGCCTACAAGCTGCTGGCACGGGGGCAGCCTCTCCCAGAGCACCTCCAGGTTGCCGTCCAGGGAAAGCGGCCCCTGCCCGGGATGCAGCCACAGATTCCTGCTCTACCTCCGCCCGCCGGCACCGCGCAGGGCCCTGGACAAGCGCCCGGAGCAGGGCCGGCGCCGCCCGGGTATTCCAGACCTCACGGTGAGGAGGGGCTGGGAGAAAAGGGGAGCCTGAGGGCATTTGTCTGGTTATGTCCTGGGGGCACTCATCCTGTTCCATCCTGAGGGATCTGTGGGGAGCTCGTCCCGTTCCATCCTAGGGATCTATGGGGAACTTGTCTCATTTCAGCTCACGTTATCCTGGGAAATCCAGGGGAGCTTGTCCCGTTCTATCCCAGGGGATCCATGGGAAGGGACCTCATCCCATTCCATCCTGGATAATCCATGGGAAGCGTTTGGTGCCAGATTGCCCCAGTATCCCCCAGTTTGGATTTCCCGCTCTTCTCCCCTCCATGTCTGTGGGCATGCCAGAGGCTGGGATTTGGGATCCATCCGGACTCTGGCAGTTCAGGGGAAAGGGGGCTGTACCTGCAGGTCCTCATCTTCAGCCAGAGTGGACCAACCTTTCTGCTGGGAATCTCCCCCAGGAGTCAGCATCCTCATGGGATTTCCCTCTTTTCTTCCCTTTTCTGCCCAATTTTTGGGAATTTCTAGGAATAGGGGGACCCAACATGCCCCCGCCCGGACCCTCAGGAGTTCCCCCTGGAATGCCAGGACAGCCCCCTGGGGGGCCCCCCAAGCCCTGGCCAGAAGGTAAGACCTGGATCCCAAAAATTCCGGGACTGGTGAGCAAGGGATACGCTGGGGCATGGGAGTGGAAGGAAGCTCCTGATTAAAACCCTGGGACTGGGGCTGGAGTTCTGGTTTAACTTCCACACTGGAGCTTCCCAGGGATCCATGTGCTCGTTCCAAAGCAGGTATTTGGGGTTTTTTAGGGAAATGTGGTTAATTTTCAGGAAAACAACTGGCGTTTTGGGGGATTTGGGGCTAATTTCCAGCCAAATAATTGGACTTTTTTGGGGATTTAGGGTTAATTTCCAGGTAAGTAATTTGAGTTTTGAGGGGAATTGGGATGAATTTCCCATTAAATATCTGCAGTTAGTCCACAAGCTCATTCCAAGCCAGATATTCAAGTTTTTGGGGAATTAAATTTCATTTGTGACCAAATAGATTTTTTTGTGGGATTTGATATCCACGTCCCCTGGGAAGCTGCGCCTGTGCCCGGGCCAGTATTCCCAGACTACGTGTTCCTGCAGGGCCGCTGTCGGCGGCGGCTCCAGGCGGGGCCCCCCAGAAGCTGCTGCCGCCCCCCCCTGCCGGCCGTCCTTCCCCTGTGCCCCCGGCTGTGCCCCCGGCATCCCCTGGGCCCCCCCCACCCTCTCCGGGGCAGCCAGCGCCGCCTGCGCTCCCGATCCATCCCAAACAGAACCGGATCACCCCCATCCAGAAACCCCGTGGCCTCGACCCTGTTGAGATCCTGCAGGAGCGCGAGTACAGGTATGGCCCCACCTGGACTTCCTGTTAATTCACAGGGTTCCTCCCAGTCCCCGGCACCCGTGTGCCATGTTCTGTCTTCTTGAGACCCCTCTGGATGAGCAAGAGGACATTTTCCTTGGAATTCTCAAGGCTTCTCCCATCCCCAACTGCCTTCATCCCATTTTTCCTCTTCCCGAGATCCAGAGGAATGAGCGGGAGAACATTTTCCCTTGAGATTCTTCCTGACTCTTCCCAGCACTGTTGCCCTTCCCTGGCCGTGCACTGGCCATGCTGTGTCTGTGTTCCCATGGGGGTCCCCAAAACACACCCCAGGATTCCAGAAGCGTCTTCCCAATGCCCTTGCCCTGCTCCCATGCTCTTCCCAATGGGAGCTAGAATGGGAGTGGAGCTGAACTCATCCCGAAATCCCTCCCCCTCCTCCGCAGGCTCCAAGCCCGCATCGCCCACCGCATCCAAGAGCTGGAAAACCTTCCCGGCTCCCTGGCCGGGGACCTACGGACCAAAGCAACCATTGAGCTCAAGGCTCTGCGGCTGCTCAACTTCCAGCGCCAGGTGAGCACCAGGATCACCAGGATTTGGGAGCAGGGAGGCTGCGGGGTCACGCCGAGGGCTGATCCCGTGCGGTTTTCCCGGGATTGCAGCTGCGGCAGGAGGTGGTGGTGTGCATGCGGAGGGACACAGCGCTGGAGACAGCACTCAACGCCAAGGCCTACAAGCGCAGCAAGCGGCAGTCATTACGTGAGGCCCGGATCACGGAGAAGCTGGAGAAGCAGCAGAAGATCGAGCAGGAGCGGAAGCGCCGGCAGAAGCATCAGGTCGGGGCGTTTCCAGGAATCAGGATAGAGAGGTGGCAGGGCTGGAGGTTTTAAGGGAGTCTCTTGGGTTTGGGGATTGGGGAAGGTTGACTCTGGATGGTGGTGGCCAAGAGTTTGGTGATGGCCATTGGGACCCTCGACTGACCGTCGAGACCCTCTGATTCCTGTTGCTTTCTTCCAATGACCACCAATCCCTCCACCATTCTCCGACTTCCCGTGCAATTCCCACACACCAAGCCCTGCAATCTGATGCCCTTCTCCCATTCCCACAGGAATACCTCAACAGCATCCTGCAGCATGCCAAGGACTTCAAGGAATACCACCGGAGCGTGAGTGGGAAGATCCAGAAGCTGACCAAGGCGGTGGCCACATACCACGCCAACACCGAGCGCGAGCAGAAGAAGGAGAACGAGCGCATCGAGAAGGAACGGATGCGCCGGCTCATGGTGAGCTGGGTGCAGGATAATGGGAAAGAGGAGGCCAAGAGACAGGAGGGGCGGGATCGGGGTGGATGTCGTGGGATCTTTGTCCTCAGTGAGTGTGAGGAGGGGCACCGGGGGGGGTGTCGGGTGAGGTCAGGGTGTTCCCAGCTGCTCCCAGGTGATCGCAAGTGTGATGTTCGCCCCGGGCAGGCAGAGGATGAGGAGGGCTACCGGAAGCTCATCGACCAGAAGAAGGACAAGCGCCTGGCCTACCTGCTGCAGCAGACAGACGAGTACGTGGCCAACCTAACAGAGCTCGTGCGGCAGCACAAGGCGGCCCAGGTGGCCAAGGAGAAGAAAAAGAAGAAGAAGAAGAAGGTGGGAGAAAGGAGAAACTCCAGGAATGGCGCCAGGAATGGCTCACAGAGGGAATGCCGGGGTTGTACTGCCCAGGCTGACTCTTGTCTCCTTCCTTTCCTTCCGCCTCCTCGTCTTCTTTCTTTCCTTCTTCTCCTTCCTCCTCCTCTTTCTCTTCTCCTTCCTCTCCTTCTGTTTTTCTTTCTCTTGTTGCTCTCCTCCTCTTCTTCCTTTCTCTTTATTCCTCCCTTTCTTCACTTCACTCTTTTTCTCCTTCTTCCTTTTCTCCTCTCCTTTCTTCCCATCCTTCCTCTCCTTTTCTTCTTCTCTTCCTTCTCTTTCTTTTCTTCTCCTTCCTCCTCCTCCTCTCCTTCCTTTCCTTCCTTTTCCTGTTGCTCCTGCCCCATTTCTCCCGCAGAAGGCAGAGAACACCGAGGGACAGGCTCCAGCCATCGGCCCCGATGGGGAGGTGAGTGTGGGCTCATCCCACAGATCTAGGGATGGCTGGAAAGGGGCCACAGGAATCATCCCACTCCAGCCCATTGTAGGTGGGGAGTGCAGGCTATGTCCTACTGGGTCCATCAGGATCCTCCCTTTACGCCCACTTTTCCCAGTGGGTTCGAGGGGGGCTTGAGGCCAAGAATTGCCAATCCTGATCCATCACCCCCTCCCGCAGCCACTGGATGAGACAAGCCAGATGAGTGACCTCCCGGTAAAGGTGATCCATGTGGAGAGTGGGAAGATCCTCACCGGCACCGATGCGCCCAAGGCTGGGCAGCTTGAGGCCTGGCTGGAAATGAATCCCGGGTATGCCCGAAATACCGGGAATGGGGGACTGGGAATACCAGAGCTGGGTGTGCTGGAGCTGGGAGGGAACGGGGTGCTGAGAATGCTGGGGCTGACAATGTGAGTGGGAAACTGGGCATGCTGGAGTCAGGAATGGCAGTGGAGGACTGGGAATGAGAATAGGGAGCTAGGAATGCTGGACCTGGGAGGAATTTGAAGGCTGGTAATGCAGGAGCTGGAAGGGAACAAGGAGCTGAGAATGCCAGAGCCAAATTCCATTTGGAATTCCCTGTTGCCCATTTTTTCCCCCAGGTATGAGGTGGCTCCACGCTCCGACAGTGAGGAGAGCGGCTCTGAGGAGGAGGAGGAGGTGAGGGGGGTCCTGCCACATTCCCATTGGGAGTGTTCTGGGAAGAACAGCAAAGAGCTGACCTCAACAATGGCTGTTTGGCAGCTCAAAAAAAATGGGATAAAATGGAATGAAACAGGAGGGTAACGTGGATTAAAATGAGACAAAATAGTAGAATAACATGGAATAAAGCTGTAGGGTAAAATGGGACAAAACAATAGGATAAAGTAGGATAAAATTAATTCAAATGGGATAAAAAAATGGGAAAAAAGAGTATTAAAAATGGGGTGAACTGAGATGAAAATTGAACAAAATTGTAGGATAAAATTGAATCTCTGTGTTGAACAAGCACTGGGCAGCCAGGAACACTTGGAAATTCCCTTGGGGAGATCCTGCTTGTCGTCCAAAATATTCCTGATGTGGTTCCTTGGCCCTTTCAAAGGGAATGGCAGGAGCCTCCCATCTCAGTGAGCTTCAGGTGGGAGGGGACAGGTGCTTCCCAGGGTGTTCTGAGGCGGTTTTCCCTGTAATTCCTGGGAATCCCACAGGAGGAGGAAGAGGAGCAGCCACAGCCGGCACAGCCGGCGCTGCCCGTGGAGGAGAAGAAGAAGATTCCTGATCCCGACAGTGACGATGTCTCAGAAGTGGATGCCCGACACATCATCGAGTGAGCTCATTTTCCTGCTCCAGCTTCACGTTCCCCACTACTTCCCTGCCCCAGGGACGGAATTCCACGAGCAGCATTCCCCCAAGCCCATTTTTTTCCAAATCTTCCCAAAACAAGCCCTGATGTGGCATTTTATCTGGAAATTCAGTAGGAAAACAACCCCACACAGGATTGACGGCATTTCCCAGGAATTCCCCCAACAGCATCATCATTCAAACCTCCCTTTTTTCACCCCAAGAATGCAAATCGTCTCACTTTTTCCTCCTTTATTTTCCCTTTCTGCCCATGAGGAGCAGGGATCACCCCCTCTTATCCATGTTTTTCCCTCCCAAGATCATGCCCTCTTCCATTATTCCTGTTTTTCCCCCAAGTTTCCCTCTCTTTTCCTGTTTATTCCCCCGTACTCCCTCCCACCCTGCTCTGACCCCATTCCCTGGTGTGCCGTGACACATTATCCCGGTTTTCCGGGCAGGAACGCCAAGCAGGATGTGGATGATGAGTACGGGGTGTCACAGGCGCTGGCACGGGGGCTCCAGTCCTACTACGCGGTGGCTCACGCCGTGACCGAGCGCGTGGACAAGCAGTCAGCCCTGATGGTCAATGGCGTCCTCAAGCAGTATCAGGTCTGGGAATGTCAGAGATACGGGGGTGCCAGGGGAGGTAACAGAGGTTGTGGTGGTCCAGGGATGGGATAAGGAACTGGATCCATTGTGCGATGAAGACCTGTGGTGAGATAACGTCTGTGGCAGGATAAGGAACCGGAGCTGGTGCAGGATAAGGAGTCAGAGCTGGGAAGGAATAACGAGAGGGATAATGAGTCTGAGGTGGTGCGGGATAATAAGTGGAATCGGGGGGGTAATGAGCCAGAGTCAGAGTGGGATAACAAGGTGGAGCAGGAGCAGGATAGTGAGCTGGACTCACTCCCTGCAGAAAGCCAAACCCATCAGATTCCTTGTGAATCCATGGAATATCCCAGTTCCTGCGATTGGCTCTGAATAATTAATCCAGCCTTGTTACCGGCTCGTTGGTGTGCACCCAGGGCAGGGGAGGCGGCCACTCTCCCACCCCCATTCCAACCCCCATCCACGTTCCCACAGATCAAAGGCTTGGAATGGCTCGTGTCCCTGTACAACAACAACCTCAATGGGATTCTGGCAGATGAGATGGGACTGGGGAAAACCATCCAGACCATCGCCCTCATCACGTACCTTATGGAGCATAAGCGGATCAATGGCCCCTTCCTCATCATCGTCCCGCTATCGTGAGTTCTGGAGTGCCTGAAAAACCCCACCCAGCCACCGCTCCAGTCCCACATTTCCAGATGCCTACCCTCTCTGTGTCTTTTCCCCAGGACTTTGTCCAACTGGGCCTATGAGTTCGACAAATGGGCTCCTTCTGTGGTCAAGGTCTCCTACAAGGTAAGTGCCACGTTCCTTGGATTCCAGCTTCCCTTTTCCTCTTCCCACTCTGTTACTGTTATGCTGAGGAAGCCGCACTGCATCCCAGCTCCAAATCCACGAAAATCCATGAAATCCCATTTTTGGTTGTTCCTCAGCAGTAGGAACCCCCAAACCTCCTCACTTTTCTGTTCCCTGTGGATAACAGCCCCCCCTCCCCCCACCCCCTCTCCTGGGAATTCCCTTCTGGCCTGACATTACTGGTTGGAATTCTCCCTGCAGGGCTCTCCAGCGGCACGACGCGCCTTTGTCCCGCAGCTCCGGAGTGGAAAATTCAATGTCTTGCTTACAACATACGAGTACATCATCAAGGACAAGCACATCTTGGCCAAGGTGAGACCAGGAAGCACTGGAGTCGGAGGTTTTCCCAATCTCATCATGCTCAGGGATGCTGCAAGCAGGAAAATCCCTGTCTTTTTTATCCCCAAATCCTGGTATTTTATTCTCTGGAGCCTCCACAGGAGCTACTCCCCCTTAGTGGCCAAAGCTGAGGCAGAATTCCCGCTCCTGCTCCCAATTTTTGGTGACGTATCCCATGACTCAGTGGATACGTGGTTCCCTTTACATGAAAAATTCCCTGGGTGATTAATATTATTTAGATCCCTGCAAGACCCTTGTTTCCAAGGGGTTCAGATCTGTGGCCATGGGGGGAGGATAAGTGGGGTGGAGCAGTTGTGCTGGTGAAACAACATTTAGATAATGCTCCAAATCCCAAATTTTGGGATTGAGGGATTAGGCCCTCCTCCTCAGTGGGGCTGGGAACCACCATTCTGGCAGGGATCCCCTGGATTCCCATCCTGGTGTGAATCACCTGGATTCCCATCTCGGTGTGGATCTCTCCAGGTGTGGGGGGGTACTCCCAGCATATTGCCCTGTCAGAGCCTTTTTGAGCTTCTCCAGCATCATCGAGCCATCACAGGCTACTCTGGGCACATCCCCACCCCCCAGTTCCCACTATCCCTGCCCTTCCCTCTCCCACAGATCCGCTGGAAGTACATGATCGTGGACGAGGGGCACCGGATGAAGAACCACCACTGCAAACTGACGCAGGTGCTCAACACCCACTACGTGGCCCCGCGGCGGCTGCTCCTCACCGGAACCCCACTCCAGAACAAGCTTCCAGAGCTCTGGGCCCTCCTCAACTTCCTGCTTCCGACCATCTTCAAGAGCTGCAGCACCTTTGAGCAGTGGTTCAATGCGCCCTTCGCCATGACCGGGGAGAAGGTGCGGGAAAGGGGAAATACGAGAGGGGGTGGGGGCTGCCAACTGTGGAGATGGACTTGGGGTCCATGTTAATGGGTAGGGAGGGATTGGAAGCGTCCCTGGAGCTCTGGGATGTGGATCAGTGCCTTTAATGGATCCAGAGAAATTGGAAGTGGCTATGGAACTGTGGAATGTGGTGTCATCATTCATGGCTCCAGAGGGGTCAGAAATGTCCCTGGAGCTGTGGGATGTGGCTCAGCGTTGCCACTGAGGGCTCTGTTCCCTTCTCTGGGTGACAATTCTGTTCCCTGATGACAATTCCCTGCCCTCCCCATCCCAGGATACACTGATGGAGCTTCATCCTACTCCAGACTTGCTGTTGGGTCAAGCAGACAGTTGGATTGATCCCGCTAGGAGTTGGGGGTCGGGGTGTTCTTGGAGCAGAGGGACTCGGTGTTTTGGGATGTTGGGGTTCCATCTAGTTCCATTTCTGGTGATAATTTCCATTTTGTGGTGACAACTCCTGTTCTTGGTGACAATTCCCTTCCCTGGCCAGGTGGACCTCAATGAGGAGGAGACAATCCTCATTATCCGCCGCCTGCACAAGGTGCTCCGGCCCTTCCTGCTCCGGCGCCTCAAGAAGGAGGTGGAAGCTCAGCTCCCGGAAAAGGTGACACTGGGGGTCCCCTCGCCTTTCCCCATCCCAGGATATGACTGGGGGGTCCATCCTGCTGTTACCCATACTTGGGTGTGCACTTAGAGCTTCGTCCCACTCCAGAATCATTGCTGCATTGGGTTGAACAGGTGGTTGGGTTGGTGGTTGGTGGTTGGTTTTCCTCTGGGAACTGGGGGCTTGGGGAGTTTTCCGAGTGGGGTTTTGGCGTCCATCCCAATCTTCCCCATAGTGGACTACACCTGAGGGGTCTCCATGCTGCCCTTTCCTATCCCGGAATGTGCAGGCGGAGTTTTGTCTCACTCCACAGTCATTGCTGGGTTGGGTTGAGCAGGTGGTTGGGTTGTGATCCCTCTGGGAACCGGGGGTTTCCCAGAGCAGAAGAACCCCATGTCCGGGGTTCCGAGGGGCTGGGCATGAGTCCCCACTGGGTTTTGGCAGGTCGAGTACGTGATCAAGTGCGACATGTCAGCGCTGCAGCGGGTCCTGTACCGGCACATGCAGGCCAAGGGTGTCCTCCTCACTGACGGCTCTGAGAAGGACAAGAAGGTCTGGATTTGGGAATCGGTGCTGGGAATGCTAATGCTGAGCGAAGGCGGGTTTATTTCCATTATGGGGTAGGCTGAGCTTGGACCCCCAACATGTTTGGGTGATCCGTGGAGGCTCCTCAAAGCCATCAGCAGGTCTGCGAGGGGAATAAAGCTGCAAAATAATTGGAAAGAGATGCTTTGATCCCAGCTAAAAGCTGGAGGTGGGAAATTCCCTGTTTTTCAGCTCCGTTTCCCCAGAACATCCAAGTTGGAGCAGCCTTGCCTCGAGGGGACTCGGAGATTTCTTAAAACCTTGAATTCATTTTAATGTCTCTGAGCCCCCTTTTCAGGGCTGTGAACTCCCAGTCGATGTTCCCAAACATTCCTGGGAACGCTGGACTGGCAGATAAAGATAGAACCCAGTGTTAATCTGGGTTTTTAACATCCTGGATGGTTCCTGGCAGGGGAAAGGTGGCACGAAGACGCTGATGAACACGATCATGCAGCTGCGCAAGATCTGCAACCACCCCTACATGTTCCAGCACATCGAGGTGGGGCCAACGTGCGGAAATGGGGATAAATTCAGGGGGATGAACCCAAATGGGCATAAACTTTCCTGGTTAGACCCAGGAAAGCCAGGGATGAACCAAAAAAAGAGTAAACCCAGCAAAACCGGGGTTAAACCAAAACCAGAGATAAACCCAAACAGGGGATAAACCAAAACACAGCTAAATCCAACAAGGATGAGCCTAATCGGGGTATCAGGCCCATCCACCTTCCATCACTCCCTTTTCCACCCAAACTGATCCATTCTGTCACCAGCTTCCTGAGAGAACTGGGGGAGGGAGCAGGGCTTGGCTCTTCAGGGCAGCTCCAGATTTTTTTGGGTTGGTTTCTGCTGGTTTCTGACACTATTTCTCCAATTTCAGGAATCCTTCTCGGAGCACTTGGGGTTCACGGGCGGGATCGTGCAGGGGTGAGTCAGGAATTTTGGGATTGCCAGTGGAGAAATTTTTGAATTTACAAACTCAAACGATTTCTAGGGGAGGAGGATGAACTACCCCCACCCTGGGGAGCCAGATGATCCCAGCAAGGGGGAGATAACCACATTTTTGGCCTCAAATCCTGGTTTTCCTCTGATTGTGCCTGGTTATTATCCATCCCAGGCTTGATTTATACCGTGCCTCTGGGAAATTTGAGCTCCTGGACCGGATCCTGCCCAAGCTCCGGGCCACCAATCACAAGGTGCTGCTCTTCTGCCAGATGACCTCCCTGATGACCATCATGGAGGACTATTTCGCTTACCGTGGCTTCAAATACCTCAGGCTGGATGGTGAGTTTCCCTGGGGTGGGGGAGGGAGGGGGGACAGTGAGTGCCCTGCTCAAAGTGGGGCTCAAGGTCAAGACATCAAGAAAGATATCAAGATGTAAAGAAATATTTGGCTGGACAGAAAGATATTGAAAAATATCAGGATACAAAAATACAAAATCATCAAGATATGAAGATAAATCTCCTAAGTAAAGATACCAAAGTAAATGTGAAGATACTGAGATAAATCTCAGTCTGTCAAAATAGATATCAAGGGAGAAAGTGAGATAAGATACCAATAAAGATATAAAGATTGATATCTTGATATCCAGATCATGTGATGAAGACATTGATATTGAGACACTGATGGTGAGATTGATATCAAGGTTTATATCAAGATCAACATCAAAGACATCAAGACTGATATCAAGACCAATACCTTGATATCCAGATCACAAGATGAGACATTGATACTAATAGAGAGACCGATATCAAGGTTTGTATCAAGATCAGCATTAAAGATACCAAGATTAATGTTTCTATCAAGACTGATATCAAGATATCAGAGACTGATATCAATACTTTTTAAGACTGATAAAATATCGAAGATTATATCAATATATCAAAGATCGATATCACGTTATAGAAGATTGATGTCAAGATGTCAAATACTGATGTCAAGATCGATCTCAAGATGTCAAAGATTGATATTGAGACGTCATGTCCTCATTGCTTGCTGCTGTTTTCCCATTTATTCCATCTGATCTCCTGATTAATCCCAGGATCCCGTTGGGTTGGGGGAGGGCCCTGGGGACTCCCATGTTACTAAAATAAACATGGTCGGATTGCAGTGTTGAGTTGGAACAGCATGGGCTGTAAGGTTCCATCCAAGCCACATCATTCCGTGATTCTAAAATAACCACAGATTAAGAATTGAATTCTGGGGTGTGAGCACAAAATGTGACCCTTGGCCCCCACATATCCCTGATAACATAAGCCCCAAAATAGCCTCAACACTGCCGTAATTCCGGCTGCTGCAATCCTGACTCCTGGAAGATGTCCTGCCCCGCCCTGGAGCGGGATCTGCCCCTTTTTCCAATTTTTCTACCGAAATCAGCCCAACCTTTCACAAGACCCCCCTCCCGGAGGGAAAGGGCTCCCCATTCCCAAAGAAACCACTCTCCGGACCCCCAGCGCCCCTGTCTCTGGTGCCGGGGGGCGGGAGTGACGCCCATGTGGGATTCCAGGGACCACGAAGGCAGAGGACCGGGGGATGTTGCTGAAGACGTTCAATGAGCCAGGCTCTGAGTATTTCATCTTCCTGCTGAGCACGCGGGCCGGGGGGCTGGGCCTCAATCTCCAGTCGGCCGACACGGTCATCATCTTCGACAGCGACTGGAACCCACACCAGGTACGGCCAGGACCCACCCGCCTGGAGACTGGCCCTGAAATGGATCCATGGAATTGAAAATTGACCCAAAAATCAACTTTAAAATTGGTCCACTGATCTAAAAAACAACCCAAACCCCAATCCATTCACCTGAAAATCAACCCAAAACCAATTGACCCAAAAACCACTGACTGACACAAAAATTGACCCAAAACCCAGCTGACTGACATAAAACCCAACTGACCAACCTGAAACCAACTGACTGACCCAAAGAGCAACCCAAAATCCAACGACCCCAGATCAACTGACTGACCCAAAACCCAGCCAACTGGCCCAAAACCAATTGACTAACCCAAAACCCAATGAACCAGCCCCAAAACCTACTGACCCAAAGAGGAGCCACAGGGTTGGAATTTCCATCATTCTCCAAGACCCGCCGGTGCTGTCCTGGGGAGCCACCCCCAAATCCCAGTGCTATGGCTGGGTTTTCCCTGCATCCTCTGTCTCTGAAGGAAAGCAACCAGTGATCCCATTCTGGAATTGCCGTAATCCTCTGGGATTGCTGGGGGCATATGCCATGCCTTTGAAGATAAAAATGGGGTTTTCAGGACCCCTCATCTAATGCTGCTCTTTTCCACAGAAATCCTGTTCCTGGGGTCCTGGTGATCCTGTTACCCAAATTCCCATAATCCATGGGGGGAATCCCTGAATTCCTCATGGTGCATCCCACATTTCTCCCATGGTTTATTTGTGGTTAAACCCAGCTTTTTTGGTACCTCTTGGCCAGTGTGGCCATTCCTCCCGGACCTACATGGTCCCAATAATCCCATTACCCAAATTCCCTTAATCCTTATGAATCTTTGAGACCCCTTGGGGTGCATCCCATGCTTTCCCCATTAAGGCTAAAAGTGGAGTTTGGAACCTCTTGGCTGACGTTGCCCCTTCCCACGGGACCTCCATGATCCCATTACCGAATCCCTGGGATCCCTGGGGATCCCTGAGCTCCCTCATCTTCCCCATGGATTTTGAGGACAAAAGTGGGATATTTGACACCCCTCTTGCAACACTTGCCCTGTCTCACAGGACTTACATAGTCCTGGTGATCCCATTGCCACATCCCCATTATCCTTGGTAATCCCTGCAGATTCTGAGGACAAAAACAGGGGTTTTGGGACCCTTTGGCCAATGTGGTCCTGTCCCACAAGACTTGCATAGTCCTGGTGATCCCATTGCTACGTCCCAGTCATTGTTGGGAATCCCTGAACGTCCTCAGGCCGAATCCCACATCTCCCCTTGTGGATTTTGAGGATGGAAGTGGGATTTTTGGGAGCCCGATGCTATCACTGCCCCTTCCCCCAGGACCTACAGGCCCAGGACCGGGCCCACCGCATCGGGCAGCAGAATGAGGTCCGTGTGCTCCGGCTCTGCACCGTCAACAGCGTGGAGGAGAAGATCCTGGCGGCTGCCAAGTACAAGCTCAATGTGGACCAGAAGGTGATCCAGGCCGGAATGTTTGACCAGAAATCCTCCAGCCATGAGCGCCGGGCATTCCTTCAGGCCATCCTGGAGCACGAGGAGCAGGATGAGGTAAGGGCTGGAGCGGAGTTCCTGCGGGAATTTGGGGGTCAGGAGCCAGAGAGAAGAGAAGGAAAAAAAAAAACCAACAAACCAACCCCAGAGCAGGAGCATGGCGGCTTGTTTGGAATTTTTTGGGAGTAGCGTCGGGAACAAAGGCGCCGGATTGACAGCCCTGGAGACTGAATCCCTGTGTTTATCCACAGAGCAGACAGAGCGCGGGCAGTGGCAGCTTCCCCCACGCTGCCTCCTCCCTGTGCCTGGGCGCTGAGTCGGAGGAAGCACCTCTAAAGGTGAGCGGGGTCGTTCAGTCTCCACTGCCCATTCAATCCTCCCGCCAGCACTGCCCGGCACCGCCGCGCCATAGGCAGGGATCGGCCCGCGAGGAGCCCCAGCCGGTCAGGGAGGGACAGAACCCAGAGAGAAACGGGCTGGGAAGAACAAGAAATGAGATTGAAATGGCTTGGAAGGGCCAAATGTGAGATTCAAGTGGCGTGGAAACGGCCAAATGTGAGTTAGAAATGGCCTGGAAGGGCCAAAAGTGAGATTAAAGTGGCCTGAAAGTGCCAGAAATGAGATTTAAATGGCCTGAAACAGCCAAAAGTGAGTTAGGCCTGAAAATGGCAAAAATAAAATGGTAACAGCCTGAAAAAGCCAAAAATTACTTAGAACTGGCCTGAAAGTGACAAAAATAAGATTAAAATGGCTTAAAAGTTCCAAAACTGAGGAAAAAACCAGCCTGAAAACAGCCAAAAATGAGTTAAAACTGGCGTGAAAGTGCCAGAAGGGAGTGAAAATAAGCCCAAAAGTGCTAAAAATGAGTTAGAACCAGCCTGAAAGCAGCCCAAAATGAGTTAAAATCAGCCTGGAAGTGCCAAAAGCGAGAAAAAACAGCCTGAAAGTTCCAAAAGTTAGTTAAAACCTGCCAGAAATGCCCAAAAGTGACTTACAACTGGCCTGAAAGTGCCAAAGGTGAGACAAACTAGCCCAAAACCAGGCAAAATGAGCTAAAGACAGCACGAAAACAGCCATAAAAGATTTTTAAATGGCCTGAATAGAGCCAAAAATGAGAAGAAACTGCCTGAAAGCCAAAATGAGCTGAAAGCAAAAACGAATAAAAATGCCTAAAAATGAGAAAACTTTCAAAAGAAAATCACACTGAAGCCCCCTCCAAATGAACTAAAAACCGCCTAAAACCACCCCGAAAACAGCAAAAAGCAAGTTGAAACAATCCAAAGATGAGGGAAAACAACACAGAAACATCGAAAAAACAGCTAAAAATGCCCCAAACTGAGCTAGAACCATCCCGAAATGAGCTGAAGTATCAAAAAGTGAGCAAATAGATATTAAAACACCCCAAAATGAGCAAAAACACAGGAACAGCCCAAAAACAAGCAAAACGCGCTGAAACCGCCCAAAAATGAACAAAACGAGCCTGAAGTGCCCCAAAACGGGGTCAAACGACAGCGAAAGATCCAAAGGGGACCGCAAGGCCCCCAAACCCTGAGGAAGGTCCCCGATCCGTGGGAAGCCAACGAGCGTCGGAGGGGTCTCGGGGGGGCCGTGCCAGAGGCGCTGGGGGCAGCAGCTGAATCCCTGGATTTGGGTTTTCCCAGGAGGAAGACGAGGTGCCCGATGACGAGACCGTGAATCAGATGATCGCCCGGCACGAGGAGGAGTTCGACCTGTTCATGGTGAGGAAGAGGGGGAGAGGGAGGAAGGGCAGGATGGGAGGAGATGGAGGATCTCCCAAGGAAGAGGAGAAGATAGGGAAAGGTCTCAAAAGGAGGAGGAAGAAGGAGCAAGGGGGAGAGGAGGAGGAGGATCATGTGAGGAGGAAGAGGAAGGAGAGGAAGAGGAGAGGGAGATCTCGCAAGGAGAAGGAAAAGGGGGAGAAAAAAAAGAGCAAGAGACAAGGAGGAGAGGAAGATCTTGGAAGGAGGGGGAAGAGGAGTAGGAAGAGGGCTTTGGGGGCTCCATGAGGGAGGAAGAAGAGAGGGAGGAAGAGCAGGGTGGGGAATTGAGGTGTCCATGAGCAGGAAGAGGAAGAAGAGAAGGGGGGAGGGAGGAGAGGAAGAGGATGAAGGAGAGCAGGAGCCCGAGGAGGAGGAGGAGGTGTGGCCAGGCATGTGGAGAAAGCCCTTTTCCCATCCAAAATTCCCGTAGCCCGGGAAAGGGAGGGAGATGGAGAGCGAGAGTGTGTCTTGACAGGAGCCTTACAGTGCCTGTGACATCCCAGATCTGAGGAACCCCTTGGGACTGTGTCCCAGTGTGCAGGGAATGCCAGCAATACTGGACCTGGACAGAGGGGCAGGACAGGGGGAGGCCGGTGGCTCCCAGAACACCCCCAAAGCTCTCCCAGTACCCAAAGTACCCCCAGTTCCCAAAACTCACCATTCCCCAAACTTCTCAGTTCCCATAACTCTCCCCGATGTTTTGGCCGTGCAGCCTGTGCTGCTACCAGAATTCCTCTGGGAGTTCCCAAATCATTCCCAGTTCTCCAACCACCTCCAGCTCCCAATTCCCGGCTCACAGTGTGGTTCCTGCAGTTCCCAAACCTGCCCCAGTTCCCAAAACTCCTGCCGTTGGAGTTTGGTTTCCCGGAGTTGGTTTCTTCAACTCCCAAAATATTTTCAGTTCCCAAAGCAGCCTGTGGCTCTGGGTGTGGCTCCTCCATCCCATCCCACCTCCAATCCCCCCGACCCTCTCAGAATCCCCGTTTGGATCCATCCCTCATCCCTGTCTGATCCCCGGGACCTCTGCCCGGATCCCCCGTGACCATTCCTCCTCTGGCAGCGCATGGACCTGGACCGGCGGCGGGAGGAGGCACGGAATCCCAAGCGGAAGCCACGGCTGATGGAGGAGGACGAGCTCCCATCCTGGATCCTGAAGGATGATGCTGAGGTGGAGCGGCTCACCTGTGAGGAAGAGGAGGAGAAGATGTTCGGCCGCGGCTCCCGGCATCGCAAAGAAGTGGATTACAGTGATTCCCTCACAGAAAAACAATGGCTCAAGGTATTCCCAGGGTGGATCTGCCCAGAGGGCTGGGAATGTGTCTGTGGCGGCTGGGGAAGGTCCATGGTCCTGGAAAATCTCCAGCGTCCATGAGAAAACATCTGCAGGGCCTGGAAAAACACTCACAGGTCCCCAGAAAATGCCCACAAGTCCCAGGAAAAGGCCCACAGGTCCCAGAAAAACACCCCAAGGGTTCCTGGAAATGGGAACCCTGGTCCCTTTGGAAATGCCCATCTTTCCAGGACTCCCCAGTCGCTGTGGGATCCCCAATCCCAAGGATCCCCATTCCCCGCAGGCCATCGAGGAGGGGACGCTGGAGGAGATCGAGGAGGAAGTCCGGCAGAAGAAATCCTCCCGGAAGCGGAAGCGGGAGCCCGAAGGCCCCGCGGGCCCCCCTCCAAGCGCCCGGAGCCGGGACAAGGATGAGGAGAGCCGGAAGCAGAAGAAGCGGGGGCGTCCCCCAGCCGAAAAACTGTCCCCAAATCCACCGCCTCTGACCCGGAAAATGCGGAAAATTGTGGATGCCGTCATCAAGTACAAGGACAGGTGAGGGGGGCCAGGTGCTGTGGGGGGTTCCCAGGCATTCCCAGGGAGCCACGTTCCCATGGGCGACACAAATGAGAGGATGAAGATTGTAGAGGATGGAAATGAGGATGAGGAAGGCCGCCCCTCACTTCCATTTTCCCCCCCGCAGCAGCAGCGGGCGGCAGCTGAGCGAGGTTTTCATCCAGCTCCCATCCCGCAAGGAGCTGCCGGAATACTACGAGCTCATCCGGAAACCTGTGGACTTCAAGAAGATCAAGGTACCAGGATCTGTCAGGATCCACTGGAATCCGCCCCCTGGGGCCCCCCCCTCACCCCTTTTCCTCCTCCCAGGAGCGGATCCGGAACCACAAGTACCGGAGCCTCAATGACCTGGAGAAGGACGTGATGCTGCTGTGCCAGAACGCCCAGACCTTCAACCTGGAGGGGTCCCTGGTACAGTAAACCGGGAGAGAGACCCTGGCATAACCAGGAATTGCCTGGAATGGCACCTGGGAAGGGCTTGGAATGGCTCGGGATGGCCTGGAGTGACCTGGAATGCCCCATTTCCCCCCAGATCTATGAGGATTCAATTGTGCTCCAGTCCGTGTTCACCAGTGTCCGGCAGAAGGTGGAAAAGGAGGAGGAAAGCGATGGAGAGGAGAGCGAGGAGGAGGAGGAGGGAGAGGAGGAAGGATCCGAGTCAGAGGGTGGGCATTGGGATGAATGGGATGGGGTTGGGTGGAGGGGAGGGGAGGGGATTGGGAGGGATTTGGGAGGGAAGGGAACGGATGGATGGAGGGTCAGGATCATTTGGAGGATCTGGATTCCCTCCAGCCCGCTCGGTGAAGGTGAAGATCCGTCTGGGCCGAAAGGAGAAGGTTCCGGAGCGCGGGAAGGGCCGGCGCCGGGGGGGGCGGGCGGGACGCCCCAAACCCCTCCTGAGCGACGATGAGAGCGAGGACGAGCAGGAGGAGGTGAGGGAATCCAGGAATGGCACCGGATCATGGAGAGCGCCTGGATCCTGGTAGCGACCCTGGATTCTGAGAGGGAACCCCACATCCAGGCAGTGATGCCCTATCCTTCACCCTTACTCCAAATCCTGGGCTGAATTCCCCCAATCCCAAGAGTGACCTTGGATCCCTCGTTCGGCAGTGATCCCAAATCCTTCATCCTGACCCTAAATCCTGGGAGTGACCCT
This sequence comes from Rhipidura dahli, assembly GCA_013399225.1. NCBI lineage: Eukaryota > Metazoa > Chordata > Aves > Passeriformes > Rhipiduridae > Rhipidura > Rhipidura dahli. The sequence continues at coordinate 23,335 of VXAC01001954.1, forward strand.
GAATCCCTCGTACTGACCTCTGAATCCTAGGCTGAACCCCCCAGATTCTGGGAATGACCCCCAAATCCTTCATCCTGCCCTCAAATCTTGGGAGTGACCCTAAATCTTGAGCTGAACCCCAAAGTGCCTCATCTCAGTCCCAAATCCTGTGAAGCCCCCAAATCCTATCCTGACCCCCCCCCCCAAATTCTTCACCCTGACCCCCAGTTCCTCACCCCTTTTCTCCCCTTTCCAGGATCGCTCCGGCAGTGGCACTGAGGATGACTGACCCAGACATTCCACAGCTCCAGAATCCCCATGGACCCCCAGAGCCCCCTGCCCCCCACCCCTGTTCTCCCCTGTAGCTCTGACGGCAGTGACGCCGGACTTCCCAAAATCCTGAAAATCCAAAAAAACCACGTCCAACCTCATCCGTATTTATACAGGAACCGGCGGTGCCACAGCCACCGGAGCTCCTGGATCATCCTAGATCAGGGTGGTCCTGATTGTCCAGGATGGTCCAACTGGGCTTATCCCAGGTTGTTTCAGATGGCCCCAAGTTGTCCCTGCTCATCCGAGATCCAGATTGGCCCGAGTAGTCCTGGATTGTCCCAGGCTGTCCCAGATTCGGATGGTTCCGGATTGTCCAGGCTGATCCAGACCATCCTGGATGGTCTTGGATCCTCCTGAATCATTTGGGATCAGCCCAGGTCGTCCTAGGATTGTCCCAGCCTGTCCTGAGTGGTCCCGATCTGGATCCTCCCAGCCAATCCCAATCCCACCCCCCTGCGCCGTCGCTGTCACTGGATTCCCAGCAGTCGATAATTAATTAATAAATAAATTAATCCAACGGGAGCAGAGTCACCTCCAGGGAGGAGCTAGGGAGAAATTGAGGGTTCCAGAGGAATCTCAGGGGGGGAGACTTGGGGGGTCTCTGGGGGCATTGGGGAGTCCCTGGAGGATTTGTGGGGGTCACTGGGGTGATCCAGGGGCTGGGCCTCCCCAGCGGGATTTCCATCATTCCCAGAGGTGCCACAGCAACGATCGCACCTTCCCCTGGGAATTGNAAACACTTTAAAAGCGGCTTTGGGATGGGGGGCCAGGGGGTGGGCAAAGGGATCCCCGTGTCCCGCCCTTTCTCCCTCCGGATCTTCCCTCCTTCCCTCCCGGTTTTCCTCCTTTTATCTCGGCTTTCTCTTCGTCCCTCCCGGTTTTCCTGCCTTTATCCCGGTTTTTCTCCCCCCATCCCGGTTTTCCAGCCGCCCCGGTGTCCGCCTCTCCCCCGATCCCGGCTTTCCGTCCGTCCCTCCCGCTTTTCCCTCCCGCATTCCCGGTTTTCCCGCCCCACCCTCCACGTTTTTGAACGCCCCGAGCTCCTCCTCCCGCCCGTTAAATGGGGCCCGACGGGACCCGGGTCCAAGGGCGGCGGCGCCGGAAACACCGTGACGGACCGGGATCAGCACCGGGGCCAGCGCAGGCACCGGGATCAACTGCGGGACGAACCGGGACCGGCACCGGGATCGTCACCGAGCGCCCGGACCCCTCCAAGCCGCGGCTCTGCTCCCGCTGGGCGCCAGGACACGAACGCCGAGTGGGGAAACCAGGATAGAACCAAGGACAGGGCCCGGAACCAACGGAGAAGAGCCGGGAAACACCGGGATGGGACCCGGCAGCAGCGGGATAAGAGCGGGAACAGCCGGGAGCGGATCTGGGACCACCACGGTGGGCTCTGGGACCACCGGGAGGAGACCGGGAAGCACCGGCACAAGCTCCGGGACCATCCTGCTCCTTCTGGGAGCGGCGGCGGCGGTAGCGGCTTCACCGAGCGCAGGTGGGTGGTCCGAGGGGGTATTTGGGGGTCCGGAGGGGGTCGACGAGGGGATGAGGGACCCCAACCCACGCCCAGATCCTCATGGGGGGCGGGAGAGGGCACCGG
>VXAC01001963.1:0-97777 GCA_013399225.1 Rhipidura dahli
GCTGTGTGATTAAATCGGCATGGAGGTGTTTCTTCGTATAAAAGAAGTTGCATTTTGCTAAGTGCAGGTGTCCTGTCTGTGAATTCACAACAGTCGCTGCTGAAATAAGATTAATGTGTTTTCTCCTCATGTTGTCTGTCAATAAGAAAGAGACAGCTTTCTTAAAACAGTGTTAGCTTTGTGGAAAATATATATTTAGATTAAATTCCCCACCACTCCTGTACCTCTTGTGTTATATAAAGGACTCATTAGAAAAAACGTTGTTTTGTTAAGCTGTTGCAAAACTTATTAATAAAAACCACCAACACATTTAAAAGTTTGAGTTTATAGTGAAAACAGTCATTTTAAAGTGATGTCTGCAAAGAAAACTAATGTCCTTACTGTGTGGCACAAAGTGAGTGGATATGTAAGAGTAATTTAGTTGTGTGAGCTGCAGAATAAATTAAACTGAAAGGGTGAGATAGTGGCCTGTGTTTTAAGAATATGTATTTTATTACAAAAACCCCAAACATCGTAATTCCTGATGACTTTTAGTTGCATTATATGGGTTGTCAACATGGCGGTGTGTACTACATGACCCTTTTCTGAAAAGATTTGAAATTACTTGTCTTATGGAGTTTGCATTTTGGGTTGATTTGATACTTGTCAAAATTTTAAACTTTTCTTTGTATTGCCCTTCCCATTTGGCAGGGGACAGGTTATTCTCCCTGCTTTAGAACAGCCCCCCCAAATATGAGCAGATGCAGCTTCTGAAAATGTAATGTCTGAAGTACTGGTGTTTGCTTGTGCCTAGTGTAGCTGATGTAATTGTAGAGATAATTCTCATCTCTAAGAAAGAAAGTGTGGAGGTGTGGAAAACAAACTTGGATAATTCTTGATGCTTTGTGTGATAATTGGTGGATAGCCTGGGTGTATTTTCCTTTGATAAAACCAACTCGTTGGGCTTGGTCTGTGGTCTTGGTCTGTGGTACACACTATTACCTGATGTATTTTACACTTTTGGGAAAATGGCTGCAGTGACTAAATTTCTCTACATGATTTTTACTTCAGGTAGTCTTCAAGGTGGTGTTTTTAAGGGTACAAGTCATAAAGTTAGTAAATGCTGATGGAAGACTGAGGGGGTTCTTTTATTTCTGAACATCTGTTATTTACAACTGTATGTAGTTTTCCTTGGAATGCAAAAGGGATTTTGATTTCAGTTTGTAATGTACAGTTAGTTTCACTTTTGATAGCAGTAGTGCTTGACAGTGGATTTGCAGTGACATAACAAAATCTAAGGAAATAGCTACAGAACCTCAAAGTGTTGGGTTTTTTCTCCTGAATTTTTTAGAAACTGGAGCAAGTTTTCAATCTCAACAGCCACATAACACCTATTTGTAACTCCTCTTCATATTAATTTTGCAACCAAAGGAGGGAATTGGTAGTTTGAGGATTTTTTATTTATCTTTAAAACTGTTTTGACACTCAGCAGTTTAAAAACATTTTTAGTGGGTTTTTTGTTTGTTTGTTTGTTTGTTTTTTTTAACATGGCCTATATTGTCTTGTCTGAGGAGTTACTCTTGGGAGATGCCAGCAGAAGTTACTTCCTTTATATTAGGAGCCCCAGGGAAAACAAGGAGCTTAAGTTTGGATGTTGTTCAGTAGTTGTATAACAGTCATATTTTCTTTCCTGTTAATAATTAGAACAAAGTACTTGCTTATTATTAAAGGAAGCAAGGTATAACCTTTCCATACTGGAAGGGATGCTGAGCAGATGCTGACAGCTATCCGTTATTCCATAGAGGGGTTTTAGGTTTTTGTTATTGTATAGACTGCACTTGAACTTTACCTCTCCTTAACTGAGAATTTCAAGACAAATAGTAAGGACAGCAGTGCTCAGGTATGAATAGTTTTCAGTAGTAGTTTGACTAACTGAGATATCAAATTAGCCTGTGTTAGTAGCATGTTATATGTTTTAACCATCTGTGTACAGGCTGGGATTTAGTGAGCAATGTAAAACATACTTGATTGGGAAAATAAGAATATGTGGTGTTGATTTCATCTGTAGCTATTGAATAGTGGGATAAACTAATAGATGTGGAAATAGTCTGCTACTTAAAAAAGGTCTGTGAAAAAATAGCTTAATTTTTCTGGCTGGTGGCTCATTTAAAGGTTGCAACCATTCAAAAAAAGTAATGAGACCTATAGTTATCTGGTGACTATTTCATTTTATGAAGAATAATTATCTTGCCTTTATGGGTGCTTATTCTTGCTTTAAGTACAATGTTGTGACTTGGTTTGCAATTTTGACAATCTTGAATGTCTTAGGAAGGAGTAAAGTTGAGTGTCTGTCAAGATGGTGACAGTGTTAACTCACAAAATTTGCTAGTTGATATGCCTCAGAAAGTAAATTGTTTCTTACAGAATTTATTTAAAAGCAGCTGCTGTGATTTTTAACCCCAGTTGACAACTCAGCCACTCACTCATTCACTCTCCCCTGGTGGGATGGGGGAGAAAATCAAAAGGATGAAAGCGAGCAAACAGTAGGCTGAGACAGAGACAGTTTATTAGGGAAAGCAAAATGAGGAAATCATTCACCACTTCCCTATGGGCAGGCAGGTGTTCAGCCATCTCCAGGTCAGCAGGGCTCCATCACACATAACAGTGACTTGGGAAGGCAAATGCCATCATTCCCAGTGTTCTGGTCTTCCTTCTTATTGGCCCCAGCTTTACATGCTGAGCATGACACTGTATGATCTGGATATCCCTTGGGTCAGTTGGAGTCAGCTGTCCTGCCTGTGTCCCCTCCCAGCTCCTTGTGCACCCCCAGCCCCCTCACTGGTGGGGTCGGTGAGGAGCAGCAAAGTCCTTGGCTCTGTGTGAGCACTGCCCAACAGTAACAAAAGCAACCTGGTATTCACAGGCACAGGTTGCCCAGAGAAGCTGTAGCTGCTCCATTCCATGAAAGTGTTCAATGCCAGGATGGATGGGGCTCTGAGCAAGCTGGTCTCGTGGGAGGTGTCTCTGCCAATGACAGGGGTTTGGCTTTTTTCCTTAAGCTCCCTTCCAACCCAAACCATTCTAGGATGATCAACACTGTTTTGAGTACAAATCTTAAACAAAGCCCCATACTAGCTATTATGAAGAGTATTAACTTGATGCTCTCCAAGTCCATCACAGAACCCCAATATATGATTTTAACTGGAACTTCTGGTGGCTGAGAGCTGTCATTGCAACCATATTACTGTACTTTTAGATGCAAAACTAAGGTAACGATACAGCTCATCCTGCAGTCTGCCATGGTACTGCATTTCCTTTGCCTCTGGTTGCTTCCAAAGGCAAAACTACAAACTGGAACAAATTATCACAGGAAAGCAATACTTGTTCTCCTTGTTCCTACAGACATATGCTGTGGTGGCTTTTTTGTTTGCCTGTGTTTTTTTTGTTTAGTTGTGGTTTTTTTCCATTGTTTTTGTTTTTTTGGGGTTTTTTTTTGAGAGAGTTATTACTACAGTAGAAGAGAAGTTGCAAATTTAAATAGTAAAAAATAGGGGCAGAGGGGAGCAAGAACTATATTTGTATTTAAGGCTATGTTTAGGGAACCATGCTATCAAGTCACCACCTCCTTTGTGTCGGTAAATAGCTGGAGAATTGGTATAAATGTTAATTAACCACTTGGTCTCTTGTGAATGAAAATATTAGTAGAGTGTTAGCTTGCACAACAGAGATCTAATTTTACACATGACTACGCAAAACACTCGCTGGTTTGCCAGGTTCCCTGGTGTGTGAATGGGAGAACCTCTCCCAGAGGTGAATGGCATCTTCCGAAGTGTGCTGGGCTGCATTAGCTCATCGATTTTTGCAGGCTTTTCGCAGCAGTGTGGCATTTGATTTGTTCTTCATTGAAATGGTCACAAGTACACATGCTTTGTGTGTTCTTTCAGCAAAATTGCATAGAAATCTTGTTGGTGAAGATCATGCTAAAGGTAGTCTTGAAAACAGCAAGTGTGTTTTGTGTGGGTTTCCAATCTGAAGCACTCTTCTGTACTCTCACTGCAGCTCAAACTTCTTTATCACCTTTGACTCTTGACAGTCACCCTGACAGGCTGACCTAGCCTGGAAGATTGTTGCTTAATTACAGCATGAATGTGTTATATTTGTTTAGAGTGTGGAAATAAAAAAACTCTGCATGTGTTGACTGGGGTTTAAATGATTTAAAGAAAGATGTGGTGAGGTGCAAATGCCTGGTAGGAGGTTCACTTTTCTGAATCTTTTCTCCCCTTTTCTGTCTTTATAATGAGTGCTGAGGTTAATGGCAGACAGCGTATGGAAAATCTGTGCAAACCATTAATAGTTTTTTTTAAATTTATTTTTGGTTGAGAATACCTGTGACTACATTGTAGACCTGAAAAAAAAAAAGTCTTTGGAGCTACCATGTTTCAAAGCAGTAAGTTATATTTTGTAAGATGCTGTATTTTTCTTGAATCTTCTAGACACTGAACACATTTTTTCAAATTAACTTGGATATTGAAATAATTTGTTTTCAGTAGGTTATGTTTGTGGGTTTTTATTGTCATTCCAATACCTCTGGAAAGCAATACAACATTAATCTCAGGGGTTCTTACTGTTCTCTGAAGAAGTTAACAATTAACATTGACTTAAACTGGTGTTGAATATATGTATGGGAGAAAGGTACCTGAAACTTTGTAGCTGTGCAATATAACAAGAAAAGGCAACTGTATCTAAGGACAAGGAGCTTGACAAACTTTTAAGCTCAAGATTATCTGTGTTGCCAATGAAAAGGGTAGTGAGATAGTGCTCTGTTATTGTGATTGATTTTTCTTGTATTTAATATTTGCTATCAAGCATATTTGTGTACTGTTGATCAGAAGTTACAGGATTTTATCTGACTCTTAGGTAAGGTTGTGATATGTTGCAGTAACTTGTAATATCCACAGTAGATTGGTTAGTATTAAAAGTAGGTGATAACTGTGATGTGGAAGTACTGCCAAACATTGCTTCACTTTAAATTTAATAACTGATATTGTACATGAGATTTGTTATCTGATTTCAATGAAGAAAGATTAATTCATGTGGTGTTCTCTTATGTAAATGGCCGGGTTCTGACTTAGAATGTTACTGGTGTCTGTAATGCTGGGTGTGTGTAGTTTATTTGCACGTTATATATTGCTGCATCTTCTTCATTAACATATTAAGCATGTGGCTATATCGATATTAGAAGCTTTCTTCTGCCCTAAAGCTATATCATCTTGTCAGAGGTAATGCTTTTCATCTGCTCTGCAGGCCTGTGTGTTCCTGTTTTTTCACACCCTTTCCTTTGTGAATAGGAAATTTTAACTGCTGTTCTGAATCAGTCAATTAGTTATCACCTTAATGCAGACTGACCTGACTGTATTTGTGGAATTTAAGTATATAATAGTGCCTTCCTGCTGCATCTAGGGACTGAACCAAAACATTTATGTCAAAGCCATTAATCCACCACGTGTTAGTAAAATGCTGCATTTTTAACTTAGCAACTAACCACTGGAGAATAAAAACATAGCTAGGAAACTTTGGAACTTGGTGTATTTCTTCTGTGCTTGTTTCATTTTTTACTATGATGGAGGCTCTACACTCATGTTTCTAGACACCAAATTAACTCATTTGTTGAAGGTAGACTCCACTGGCTCAGAGCTGATATCCTCAAACAGCATAACAGGGTTAAATCTGGAGAAAGTAAGTAACAGGGGATCATTCCTGTGCTGTCTTCATGGCAAATAAGTCTCTAATGCAGAATAAACTCATCTGGTCTAACTTCAGTCACTGCAGATTAATCTGATATTAGGGTCAACATGCTACATCTACATCTGCTTTTCAGTTATTCATTTAAGAAATGAGGTTTACCTTGGAAATAATTATCTCATAATTATTCCTATTTCGTTAGTTTTTCCATGAGGAGACTTCACACCTTTATGTGCATTGAGCTGGCATGTCAGCTCATCCCAGTCTGCTTTCACATTTATGCTGTTAATGCCAGTTTTAGGTAGACTCCACATTTCATGATCCAGCATAGAAGACAGAAAAACACTGTACTTTTGGTGAGAGAAGCAGTTCCATCTATTTCCAGCAACACTGCCTGTCTGAAAGAGATGGCAGAATGCCATATGGAGTAGAAAAAAGGCACTTAGGACACTGCTTTCCAGGCACAGAGAAGCTACAGAACATTTGAGGCCCCTTCACAAAGCTCAGCCTTCTTAGGGATAATGCAGGTTCTGCTGGACCATGTGCCTCCACCAAGGAAGAGCAGAATGCTTTCAGTAGGTGGCTTTACTGAATTCCAACACAGTTTGGGTGGTACAGAGCTGGAGGAAAAGCTTCTGATATTACTTCCAAGTTGGAGTTTTAAGGTTTATCTCAGGACAAGTGTATAAGAACCAGAAATGTTGGTGGAAATTCTTGTGGCTGGTGTGAGGTGGTGTTCAGTTAAAGAAGCTCCATGGCAGCACTCTACTGTGGTACATTAGTATTGGAGAACTTTATGAACATCAAAGTGAGTTATGTGTGACACCATTATTATGTAAGATGGAAGTTACGTTTTATCCAGAAATCCATCAGCACTTTACCTTGGCCTTGGTCAACTTCAGAGGTCTGCAGAAGCTGTAAGAGTTTCTCAGAATATTCTCCCTGTGCCTATCTTTGTAGCTCAGAATTTTCCTGAGTTATCAACACTTACCATAAACTTCTTTTCTCTTGTTTGGAATTACTTCAAGCTTTATTGTCTAGTGTAAGAACAGTTAGCTGATAGACATGTACAATTATTAGTGCCCACTGCTTGGTACATACATGTCTGAGCTCATCCCAAAGCTGACATTTAGATGACAGAATCACAGAATAGGTCAGATTGGACGGGAAAAAAGTAGGTCATCTGGTCCAACTTCTGTGCTCAATCAGGGTCATCCTAGAGCTCATTGCACAGGATTGCATGCAGACAGTTCTTGAATATCTCCAGTGTGAGACTCAACAACCTCTATGGGCAGTCTATTCTAGTGCCTGGTCATTGTTCAGTGAAGAAGTTCTTCCTCATATTCAAGTGGAACTTCCTGTGCATCAGTTTCTGCCCGTTGCCTCATGTCCTAGTGTTTGGCACCACTGAGAAGAGCCTGGCTCCATGCTCTTGGCACCCTCCCTTTAGATACTTATATACATGGATGAGATCCCTTCTCAGTCCTCTCTTCTCGAGGCTGAACAGGCCTCAGCTTTTCCTCCTACAAGAGATGCTCCAGTCCCTTAATCATCTTTGTAGACCTCCACTGAACCTGCTCCAGGAGCTCCATGTCCCTCTTGTACTGAGGAGCCCAGAACTGCACACAGCACTCCAGATGTGGCCTTACTGGGGCTGAGGGGAGGGGCAGGATCACCTCCCTTGCCCTGCTGGCAATGCTTTTCCTAAGGCACCCTAGGAAACCATTGGCCTTCTTGGAAGCAGGGACACTGCTGGCTCACGGACAGCTTGTTGTCCACCAGGAACCCCCAGGTTCTTCTCTGGAAGGAGCAGAGCTGCTTTCCAGCAGGTCATCCACCAGCCTGTGCTGCTCTGTGAGTTTATTCTTTCCCAGGTGCAACACCCTGCATTTGCCTTTGTTGAGTTTCAGAAGATTCCTCTCTGCCCATCTCTCCAACCTGTCAAGGCCCTTCTGAAGGGCTGCACAGCCCTCTGGGGTGTTGGCCATTCCTCCAGCTTTGTGTCAGCAGTGAACTTGCTGCAGAGGCATCTGCTCTTTCATCCAAGTAATTGATGGATAATTTATACAATACTGAGCTCAGTACTGAACACTGGGGGACCCTACTAGTGATAGGCCTCCACCTAGACCCTGTGCTGCTGATTATGACCCTTCAGGATCTGCTGTTCCACCTTGCTGTCTACTCATCTAGTCCACGCTTCCTGAGTCTGTGTGTGAGAATGTTGTGAGACAGTGTCAAAATCCTTGCTAAAGTCAAGGTTCACAGTATCCACTGCTCTTCCCTCATTCATCCAGGCAGTTGTTTCACTGTAGAAGCCAATTGGGTTGATCAAGCATGATTTAGTGAGTCTGTGCTGACTACTCCAGATCACAATAACAGAAGTGGGGTGAAGCAGAGAACAGGAGCTACCAAACTGTCCAAGAAGGAGCAGATGATGGGAAGATGATGAATAGATAACTTGATGAAGAATGCTGTAGTTATGTGCTCACTGCTGCCTCAAAGCCAGTTGTCTTGCAGTTCTTTAGAAGTGCTCATTTTAACATCAAGGTCTCTCTCTGGGCCATAAAATACTTCTTGGTGCAGCTGTGTTCCTGCACATTTATGACAGCTGGGAGTAGATGGAGGCATTCAGGACTTCGTGTTACCTGCCATAGTTGGAACAAGTGTCCTGTGGTATCCTCCAAGGACAATCTCTGTTGTGCTCCTCTGGAAGGAAAAGCAGGTGTATGGCTGATGAGAGAGTTGAACTTGCATTCCAGGAGTACCTCCTGATGCAGGCAGTGTGCACTGGGAATGCAGTGTGCACTGTAGGGATCACCCATCCCGCAGTGGGGAACTGCCTGGTTGCCTGTGTGGGCTGCAGCACTGTGGAGCACCCTCCCAATGTACTGCAGGCTCTTCACTACTCCCTGCTTGAGCGCCGATGATGGGGCCGAGCAGTTCAGCGCAGCAGTGTTTGATGGCTGGCTGTTGATGTTTCTTGAGTTCAGTAAAATGTTTAAACTGTTGAGATATAATAAAACTTGTAAAAGGTGTGTATATTTTTTTTATTTTTTCCAGCCTTGCAGTAAGAGCATAGTGTTCCAGTTGTGCCATAGGAAGGTCTGTGGCTGTTCATAACATGAAGTTGATCTTTTCACCCTATTTCAATACCCTTTCTCTTCTACCAATTTTTTTTTTCTCCAAATTGATGAACTTTCCTTTGCTTCAACTTGTCTATAAATTTGGCAAACATTTTGGCATTAACAGGTATTTCTTAGTAGCCTCTAGCATTTGTCAGTCTCTCATATATTCCCCAAGAGCTAAACAAAGCTCTTTAAGCTCAGGCAGCATAGAATTTCTCAGAACTACTGTAGAAGTTCTGACCTTATTAATGTCTAGTGGTCTGAGGAAAACAAACAATTTCTCTACGTGAGAGGAGGCCTGTTTTTCAAGATTCCTGTGTTTCAGCAGCTCTGTTTTAGGATTCAGTTTCTTTCCATTATGATCATTTAGGTCTTTTAGTACTTTGGACAAAATGCTTCTTATACTCTTGAACTCACAGGCTTGGTTGATATTTGAAGAATGGGTAGCAAGTGAATTATACTTTACCTACCTTAACCTTGAAAATCCTCTTTTCCAGGAAAATGGTGCTTATCAGCATGAAGCTCTGCCAGTCTTTTTGGTTGTCTAGGGCTGTACCATTTTTCTGTTCTAACAGTTGTCCTGAACTAGTAGTATGCTGAATAAAGCTGGTTAGGTTCATGTGTGAGTAAACACTTTATTTCCTACTCTACTCAGTGTCCCTCTGGTACTGCCCTGGCTATTTTCCAACTCATCAACAGCTATCTAGGAGCACCAGTGCCAGGGCATGTTTATTGCCTTTTAGTATTAATGACTACCAGGATTATAAAGGTTTCCTCCTGAGAACGAGCTGCGATGGTTCACAAAAGCTGTATTAATTAGTGAATGATAAATTGTAGAAATTTTAGTTTGATCCCAGAGCCTGCAGCATGGTGTTCTTGTAGTTATTGACAATATATTGCAATAAAGCATACAAGGTGGAGAGCTGTGTGGTGGGGTGCAACAACAACAAAAAAGAACACTTAACCCCCCTCCCAGTATTGCTGGAGGTGGTAGCTGAAAGGGAGCCAGTTTAACTTGGCATAAAGTGGCCATGTGGATGCCCTGCTTTGCAAAAGACACTTCCATTAAGTGGCAAAATTATCCCTTGAAATGTATATTTAAGCTTAGACAAAATCTGTAGCAGACAGCATTAGCTGACCTCCTAAATAAGATGTTAACAGTGGGTATGAAGGTTAAGAAAGTTTAGCAGCAGGTAAGAAAAATTGATATGGCAACAAGGGAGCTTTTGGAAGACCTAACCTTTATAAAGGGAGCCCACAAGGAGTAGTCATAAGTGAAGGAATAAAAGCACTATGTCCTAGATGATGGAGTACGTTCACAAAGCTAATATTGCAGGTTGGACAAATGAGAGTAGGATGGTGAGGATAAGCCTAAGGGCTAAGTGTTGGTCTGTATGCCAAGTAGAAATTGTTTGAAACGTGGAAATCTAACCCTGCTGAAGTCCAGGCAGAGAATGTATTCATAACTAGCAGTAGAAAGAAGGAAGCTAAGAAGTCCAAGGTGAATTTGCAGAGCATGTGGACAGAGAAGTGTCTTGTGTAAAAAGAAGAAATATCTAGGAAACATGAATAGCTCAAATCATCAGCCATAATGCAATGATTAAAATAAGTATGTTGCTGAGAACTTAAATAACCTCTTTCCATAAGGTATCATTATTAGGCTAATTTGTGATATCTTGCTTCTATCGCCTTTCTGGCAATAAAGATGAAATATGATAAAACTGACATATTAGGAAATGATGTGGAACATGGTTCATAATGTGGAAGCATTATGAGCATGCTGAGTTGCCTGGATTAGGTATTAGCTCGGCTTTCTGAAAAGGTTTAGAAATACAGCTGGTAGAAAAAAAATACAGGTGTGTATTTGAGTAAAGAAATGGAAACCAGAGTGATTAGCATATTTTAAAGATTTTAGCAAAGATTTAGGGAATCAAAAGCAAGGAGCTTTTACTTCTAGTTTTGATAAACTTTATGAAATTGTAATTTCATAGTTCTAATAGTTGTAGTAGTTATTCTCCAGTGAGAAATTCTGCTGATTTCTTTTGAAAGCATGGATATTCTTCTGAAGTAAAAAGAGATGGCTCACGTTTGACATATGTTTACATATGGATGCAGTCTGTTTAAGGAGGTCACTGATTAAAGTGGTTGATTTGGTGTTCCGGAGCAACCTTATGTGTCATGACCCAGATAGTAACTCTCATGTCCAACCCTTTTTTTGATGTTATTCTTTGTGGCAGGAGGAATCAGGTGAGGTATGGAGAACATTTTTAGCCTTTGCAGTCTACAGCCCAACATGTTAATGCAAACTGATGTTGCCAGTGGTATGTGTTCTTGCTGTTGATTTTAAGTTAGGACTTGGTGAGGAGAGAGAGGCTTTACTTCCTGTTCAGCCCTGACAACTTTACCTTTTAGAGGGCTGGAGGAGCATGAAGATCTGCATCACTTAAGCCCAGTCAACCACTGAATGTGACTCAGCGTCCAGAGTGGTCATCAGTTCAGACGGAAAGAACCATCATAAGCCTTAAACTGATTAAATAACAAGAATTTGGTTAGAAAAAGATTATTTTATATAGGTCACTGTGGTATAAATAAAGTAGAATTCCTAATTTCTTTTAACAAAAAAATTTTTATGGCCTAGGCTATTAATCTCATTTGCCAATAAACCAGGAGGACATAAGTTGTTTTTTAAAAAGATCAAGGTGTAAGATGGATAATTCAGCCTAAGGGGAAACACTGCTGTGGATAAATAATACTGGCAATGGGCAACAAAACTGCAAGTGAAGGAGAGTTGTAAGTAGGTATTATAAAGGAAAATGTTTTTAACAAATACATCCCAGAATATTTAAAATTAGCTGTTAACAAAACACTCTAGGGAGTATTGTGATAAGTCAGGAAAGCATGCCTATTAGCACGGACATGGAGTTTTAAAATTAACAAAATATCAGATAGCGTGAGGAATGAGCTGAGAATCATGCTAAAACTTGCGGGCTATATTATTTTGAGTATATGTATCTACCTCCTGTTTTGTCGTTTGCTTGTTTGTGTCTTCTTGATTTTAGTGCTCAGCAGTGGCAGCTCCACCTTAAAAGATAATGCAGAAAGTAGAGGAAGGACTTCATGACAGCTTATACTATTAACTTCAGACCACATTTTTATAAGTATTCAAAGCAAGGCTCCTAGTGTTTTGCATTTCTTTTATATGGTAAAACCAGAAAAATGGTGCGTTGAATGCAACTCAGAAGTAGTTGAGTTTTAGATGCCTTTCACATGTTCCATAATTGCAACTGATTGCTGCAAATTATTACTGAGGCCAGAGCTCAAAAATAATTAGGAACTGATGAATGTTGAGTTGTAGTGAAAATATTTAAAAATAAAACTAAGCACACAAAGCTTCTTGCTTTTATGTTAAGCCAGGCTCTAGGTAAAAAAGGGATTTAAAGCTAACCTATGGGCAGGTAATTTTGTTCCATGTGCTGTGAGTTTTCTTCACCCACATTCTGAAACAGCAGATGGTGGTCACTGTCACATCAAGTGATATGCACTGTGGCTCATTGTTTTCTTTTCCAAGTGCTGTGCATAAACGTTTTTTCTACTGCCCTGGTGTGTTCACCTTCCTTTCTGTCTGTTTTGTCTTATAGGGAAAGGGAAGGATTTGATGGCAGAAGTTTTATGTTTTCAGGTACTGTTGTGTGTTTGGGTTACTTTGTTGCATTTTCCATCTTTCTGCAGCCCAAGCCACCATGTTCTTCCCAGATCCTGGTGGTATACCTACCTGTGGTTGTGTAGTTTGGAGGGTTTGTATCTCAGACATGAGGACTGAGTGATGGCAGGCAGTGCAGAAATGGTCGCTAGAAGTTCAGTGTACCTTCATGCTCTTCCCCTTGTCTTACTTTCTAGCTCAGATTAAAAGTTGTATAAGGGATGGCTGACAGCAGGTGAGCCTGAGTTACTGAGGCAACAGGAGAGGCAGCAGTGCTGCCAGTCTGGCAAAGGGTCTGGGGCTTTTAGGCTGCTTGGATAGACAGGAGATAATGTTGACCCCAAAGGTAGCAGTCTTGGCTCCCCTGGGAAGCTGCAACAGCCCCACAGTTACAACCGTTTCTTGCAATGAAAAGAATTATGTTAACGGGGGTAGAAATTTTAATAGTGTTGACAGGTCAAAACATGAGTTTGCTCATAGAAATTCATACTTAAGAGTTGGGTGTTTCAAGGAATGAAACTTCTGTGAATCTTCACTTTGTACATGATTCAGTTGCTAGCTCTCAAGAGGACAAAAGTAGTTTGCTTTTTCTTTAAAGCAGTCTTCATTTTAGATCTAGACTTAAGGAAGGTGGTGAAAAACCACACAGTGTTTTTATGTACTACCAGTACTTTGTCAGACAACTGTCATGGACACTTCTGCTTCTTAAATTGCTATTCTCACATACTTCTGGATTTCTTAAGACATAATGGACAAAAGGTTGCTACTAGCTCTGAAATGACTTAAAAGAAAAATTCTGTGCTAATTGTGTTAAAGTTGTAGAATTCTTTGTTTGGGATCATGAATTCATCTGTAGAATGACTTTCAGCCAGCCAGCTGTGTGACTGCTACCTTTCACAGAAATCTTTGACAGCTGCTAGAAACATTGCTCTGTTATGATTGTTTTGCCGAAGTCTCTGAGATGTGATGTGTCTCATTCTGGATATCTGATATTTTTATAAACTATTTTAAAATTTCACTTGCACTACTGATAGATTCATGAACTGATGTTACCTTAGAGCAGAACAAACATGCAGTTACTTATTTCCAGCTGACAGGGAAGCATGTTCTGCATTGCAGAATGACTCACGTTGGCTTCACCTTCAAAGTTTGCTTATCCTGATCGTTAAAAAACCCTCATGTTTATATAATGCTGCTGCTTGTCAAATACCAAATGCTTACTGAGTAGTACTCAAATGTTTCTGCACAAGTTTGTCACTGCTGGATGTTTTGAAAAGTATAAAATGTTTGTCCTTGCACTGTAGTTTTATTCTTGTACTTCTTTAGAGTCCAGTAAATAAAAAATATTATGAAAAAGATTATGGTTTGCGAGACTAGGCTTTCAAAAAAAGGTGTCTGCAATATTTGACAGTTACAGAGAAACTACAAAGAAATATTTACCTGTTGCTATCGTTCAGTAAAATTGTTGGTAAATGAAAGATAGAATGGTGAATCCCAGAGTATAAATGAGTTTTATTTGAAATGCAGGTGGGATCACCAGTGACATGAAAAAAACCATACTTTTTTAAAATATTAAATCTGAAAAATGAAAGAAATGTCTTTGTAGTATATCTTACATGATGCATGGAAAAGGATAAATATTTGGGGTTCTTTGTTGTTATGGGGTTTAGGTTTGGGCTTTTTTTGTTGGTTGGTTTTTTCTGTCTGAAGAGAAGACTGAGGAATTATAACCTTGCTAATGAAACTTGCTTTAGAAAAGTGTTTTTTATTTAACATGAGTTTTTTAATATTGCCTTTGTATTCAAGAAAGTGAATTTTGTAATCTAATCAACATTTTCCCTCTGTAATGCTGTTAATATTAACTCATGGACAGTACCTGAGTGATATGGCAAAATTGACATCAGAGGGGTGGTTCTAGTAACAGAACAGAGTAAGGGATTAAAGTACATTTACTTCTTCTCATATAATGGAGTGAAAAAGGACTTTCATTCAACTTATCCTCTAACAGAAAGTGTTAAAAGAAGCTTGTTATGTTCGTTATGTGAATAAAGCTAAATAAAGCTGGCAACTTCTTAACTACTGATGTATACAACTCTATGCTCATGTGTATTAAACACTTCACTTACTTTACTGCACTGAGGATGCTTTAGTTTAACATAGCAGGCTAGAAGCTTTCATCTGAAGTTAAATGCTGCCATGCTTAGACATTTAATTTTGTCTGCTGGAAGTGTTTGTGTACAGATAAACTGTTGGAGCTAAAGTCACATCTATTCTGTGTCTAATGGGGAGCCTAAGAGATTAGGGAAGGGTTTACGAATCAGATATATCCACCCCCAGTAACTGACAACACTCCTTTAAGACCTTCTCCCACTGAAAAAGGTGGTTTTCACTGGAAAAAGTTGCCAGACACTCTATAAAAGAATTAATCTCTCCAAATGTATTTAGCAGAGCTCAGATGTTTTACTTCAGGATGAGCTGACTATTCCTGAAAATGTGTTCCTCTCTGTGGGCTGTAAATGGATTATATGGAATTAGCTCAGGTGTCAATATCTACATTTGCTTAGATGAATCCTACTGCTATGCTGCTGCCCTTTCCTATTTTTTAATGGCAAAATATCTAAAGAATTCCAGGAGTTTGGTGTAGGAATGAAAGCTCAGGCTCCTTTTCACAGGAAAGACTCATATTTCCTTTTCTTTTTTCTTTGGTCCCTTGAATTTTGTGTTTCTTTCCTGGCTGCTTCCCTTCTGTCTGGGCCATCCTCCTTGGAGATGGAGTCATAATTTTGACCCTTCTGTGAGCAAACAAAGACATTGAATTAAATTTTACCACTCGAATAGCTGTGCAGCTGCTTAGTGTTAGATCAAAAGGTGAGCACGGTGAACATTGCCATCTCAGCTTTTGCTTACATCCTTTCTGCAAGTGTGAGCTTCCATGATTGTAGTGGCCAGCAAGTGCCTCAATCCAGACCGACATCTGGATGCAAATCCTCCATTTGCTACTGATATTTCTGGAGAGGGGTTGTGCTTCTGAATATGTGCCTCTTTAGCATTTCTTACGGCAGAATTGGATCAACCCATCTGATCAATCTGCTTGTTCTTTTTGTTATGGCTCTTAACTCCACTTGTGCTTTCTGTAGGACACCTTTGTGCTTAACACAAGCAGAATGGGCAAGTGTATTCTGCAACATGCTCCAAAAGCTGGATTCCAGTGCCTGAACTGGACATGTTGGTGGAGCAGCTCATCTCTGCCTGCTTCTTCCAGTGGAAAAAAAACAAACTACTGAAATGTCTCTGAAGTGAACTTATCCCAGTGTATCCAGAAGCCATGGAGATGCGTATTTGCATTGAGGAGCTGTGAAGCACTCCAGAGTCCACTACTAAAGTGTAATGTTTACAGTTACTTTTCACCATTGTTCTACGTACACTTTGAGAATTGTAGTTACACAGTTCAGGGCTAAGGAAGGAAATGAGGAGAATTTTCTGTTCATGTTCTAAAAATCTTGGTTGTGTTGGAGACTGAGATGCATCAGCAGGCAAGAAAATCCTGGAATAATTTTACTTTCCTGTTTGTACCAGCTAGAATGAAAGACACCTGTCCTGCCATTTCTTTGCTTTTATGGGATGTGGTCCCAGCAGTTTCAGCCAGGGTTTACATATGACCTGATGAAGGATCAGAAAGTCAAGTGATTTTAGACAGTAGAAATGTACAGTGTTGTCACTGCATGTGAGGGTCGCTGCACCTGAGTTAACTGCCAACAATGGCAATCCGTGACAATTTCAAATGTTTTCAGTACCTGTTTTTAAGTGCAATCTGCTTGTTTACGTATTGCTGCCACAGCTTGATTTTTCTTGCTTGCTCTTCACATGTCCTAAGTTTGTGGACTGGAGCCCATTTTTTATTCAATAGATTTTTTGAGTCAGTAAACTGGGCTTTCGTTTGCTGTCTTTCCTGGGCTATTTCCAGTTTCTAAAATAGATTCTGTGCTATTTTTCCTGCATTGTTTTCAAAGTAATTTTCTTTTTTTTTCCTACCTCCTATTCTTTTTCATTGCACAGTATGGCATGCTTTTCTTGCTAAATTTTATGCTTTATTCTAACATCAGTGTTGCTTTTGTTAACCTTTCTGCTGTTGCTTATCATATATTAGCTTAAAAAGTCCCCAACATTCCTAGGCACTTAATAGCCAGAGAATGAAATAGAGGGCTTGTGGAAGATTAAGCCATCTTCTATCTGCTGAAGAACAGCTCTCCAGGGATTTTGTTTACCTTGGTCTTTAATTCCAGCTTCAAGAGTTATGCCGATGACAATGAAAGTGATTTTTTTAATCTCAGTTTCATATACAATGAGAAGGTGACTGATGGTAATGTGAGCATGAGAAAGCAAAGCATAATCAGATTGAATTGTAGACAAGGGAAGATTGGAGAATAAAAGATATGGGAGGAAAGGGTTCTCAAGGTGTTGCTATGGGTTAAGGAAAGAGTGTTTGGGAAGCTGCTCATGGGGAAAGAGCCCAAGGGTGCTGGTTGACAGCCACCGAACATGAGCCAGCTGTGTGCCCAGGTGGCCAAGAAGACCAATCCTGGCCTGTATCAGCGATAGTATGGCCAGTGGGACCCACGCAATGATTGTCCCCCTGTACTCGGCACTGGTGAGGCCACACCTCCAATCCTGTGTTCAGTTTTGGGACCCTCAGTACAAGAAGGGGCCTGAGTGTGTCCAGAGAAGGGCACAGGAGCTGGGGAAGGGTCTGGAGCACAAGTCTGGTGAGGAGCCAGCTGAGTGAGCTGGGACTGTTTATTCTGGGGAAAAAGAGGCTCGGGGGACTTTATCACTTTACAACCACCTGAAAGGAGGTGGTAGCCAGGTGGAGATTGGTTTCTTCTGCCAACTAACAAACAGTAGGGCAAGAATTAATGGTCTCAAGTTGTGCTGGGGAGGTTTAGTTTGAATATTAGGAAAATGTCTTCATGGAAGGGTTGTCAAGTGCAGGAACAAGGTTGCCCAGGGAAGTAGTGGAGTCACCGTTCATGGATGTATTTAAAAGACACGTAGAGGTGGCACCTGGGGACATGGCTTAGTGGTGGACTTGGCAGTGCTGGGACTTGGTACTGCTGGGTTGGACCAATGCAATGAAGTCAGGATGCAACTCTGCTGGCAAGGGCTGTTATGCTGGTGATGGAACTTCCTCAAAGAGCTGGGGGTAGAAAACACATTTTGGTCCCAGTTCAAAGCACTTTCCGTGTTGGTCATGAATCAGTTGTGAAAAGAGTGAAAGAGGTGGTGTGCTGGGTTCCTCACATGGGAATGTGTAGGAGGGAGTTCACCAGCAGGATAAAAATGCTACCTTTGCTGGATTATGTTAGAATGACCTGTGCTCTGAATAGTCCAGGTAAGAGGAAAGTCTTCTGATGGGTGTTTGTACAGATAAGAGAGATAAATCTACTTGGATATTTGTGTGAAAATGATCTAGCTGGTGAGCATCCAGATTTCAAAGTGCTTTCCTAGGATAACAATGTCATTTAAATGTGAGCATGGTTTCTTTGTTTGTAATGCCTGCCAACAATCTTTCTAGGAACAGGATATAAAACTGCTACTTGGTGACTTGTTCGTTCTGTTTTGATCTGCGGTTTAATTACAACATGTTTAATTGCTCTTTTCATTCACTCAGGAGGAAGAGCAGTTTCATTTTTTTCCTTTTCCTGTGTGTCTATTTTTTTTTTTTTTTGTAGGCACACAGTTTGGTAGGATAATACTCATCAAGTGACTCAGAAAATTAGATATTTAGATTGTCCTTTCAAACAGGAATGACTGCTCTTTTTCTCATGCGGTCACATGATTCTAATTTATTATTTTTATGCCAAGCTTGCTGCATGAAGATGGGGCTCCTTATTGCCACAATTTTTTATCAGAGGTTTACTGAAATTTCTTGCCTGTTTCAAACTCGGGGGTTTTGTCTTTCCATTTATTTATCATGCCAAGTTCATACCAAGACTGCCGTTTTTCTCTGTGATCTATAAACTTCTATGAATAACTAAAAGGATCTCACATTTTCCTTATACTGAGTTGAGATAGAAACAAGTTAGATAGTTCTTCAAGAAGAATATTTGTTATCATAAACCACTGATGGTGCTGAAAGGGAGATACTTTTACTCAGTGTTTGCTAGTTCTTTAATGAAACAGATGAGGGACTTTTCTTTGGTTGAAACTAATCTAGAAGACAAGATGTTTGCTGCCTCAGATTGCTCATGGGACTTCAGACTTGACACAGAAACCAAGGATAATATTAAAGATGCTGGAAATGCGGTCACATGTCTACTGGAGACTCTTGAGCCTTTTGTAAGGGATGCAGCTGACTGGATTTAAGCAAATTTATGCCTGAGGACCTGTCTGTAAAGGGAATTAACTGCATGGCCAGTTTGTGATGGGCTAAGTGGTAAATTATGGAATGGTTTGGGTTGGAAGGGACCCTAAAGATCATTCCAACCACCCTGCTGTGGGACACCTTCTACTAGACCAGACTGCTCCAAGCCCCATGCAACCTGGCCTTGAACCCTTGCAGGGGTGGGGCATCTGCAGCTGCTCTGTGCAGCCTCTTCCACAGTGGCCATGGACTGACTCTTTACTGATGTCTGAGGAGAGGCTCTTGCCTTTGACTGTGCCTCCAGGATGGCTCCATCCGGCACTCACAGCAGAGCTATTTGAACAGAATGGAAACCATCTTGTACTTGCCATTAAACTCTGTGCAGGGAGCCAGTAGCTAATCCACATCAGCTGTGTACAGGTTGCTGAGAACTTCCTTCCCTTAGCAAAAGGAGGGGGAGGTGGGAGATGATTAATGGTCTCATCAATCTTGGCCATTCCCGTGCTCAGTGTGGTGTTATTTGACGGTGCAGTCATAGTGTGCAGAGGTAATTTTGGTCAAGGCAGAAAGATGAAAAAGAACACACGGTTAATGGAAATACTTGCCATGTGTGTCTTATGAGTCATTTTATTTCCTCCACTTGCCAAAACAAGTTAGTATGGAAAATGGTTTACTAGTGTAACTGGGAAGACCTGTTTGTGTTCATGAAGCATGAAAACTGCCAGCAGCCTTTGCATCCCACAGTTTTAGTTTTTGTTCCCTTCACCCCAGGTCCCCCCAGCACTGAGTTCAGTGTTCTCTCCTGGGTCCCTGAAGGAAGACCGGAGGCATAGGCTTTGCAATCCACATCAGTAACAGGTGCTCTGTGTATATCATGGTTCTGATCCTCCTCTCTGTGTCCGGTGCTGCAGATCTGCTCTGATACCATGTTTTTTTATTTATAATAATTTTCAAAATAATGGATTCCCCCATCCTCTCTCTGGGCTCAGGACTTTGTCATGTATGTTTCCTGTTTTCATTTGCTGTTTGGTTTTTTTTAGGTGAGTTGTGAGCATTTGTATTTTGGCAGGGAAAATAAATAGGGGTGAAATGGGCTTATGGGTACATGAGAAGTTGTCTTTAATCTTTGGTTGTGTAGGTGTTTGAAAGTTACAGCTTTTCTAGGCAGATGACGGGGTTTTCACGTTCGTATGTTTTCTCTTCCGTTTCAATGATTCTGTTGTTCCCGAATTTATTAGACGTGTGACTGATGTATAGGACACTCCCTGAAATGCCGGAGTAGACAAAATAGTGTTGAAAGGATATTGTGTGAGGCCCAGATGACAGCCTGCCCTCCAGGGAAGTGTAGGACTTAAAAAATGGGCTGAACTCCACCAGAAGCCTTATAATTGTTTCTAGTGACTCATTCTTCCAGGCTTATGGCTTCTTCCTATGAAAAGTATATATTTTTGAATATGTAGCAGAATGCACCATGCTTTAATTATAGCCAATTCTTTGAAATAGTTCTTCTTTTACAGTAGTGCTTGACAAATTCTATTAGCCCTGTGCACAGTCCTGGTGTTTTCTCCACTGCTTAAATATATTCTGTGAAGGTCTTAGAGAACTCCTGAATTATTTTCCAGAGAGCTCAAAGTTTTGTAGAAGTTTGAGAATATAATTCAGATTTAGAAGGGTTTTTTTATATGTTCCATTGTGCTTTTTTGACCAGAACCTTACACACAGTGGCAATTATGCAAGAAGGGTACTATGTATTGTTCCTTCCCTTAAGTGAAATTTTTACAAATGCAGAACATTCTTATAGGAGTTCCTGAAGTGAGTGATGCAGGTCCCACGTTAAAGCAGATGAAATTTTGCAAAGGAGATAGTAGTCTACTGCTGTTATTTGCTGAAACCCACCAGCAACACAACCCAAAATAATTATGTTACATTCATTCTCTTTGGAATGTTACCTGTAGGATTAAACAGTGTTGTAAAAAGGGTCCTTACTGATGTCTCAATTCAGTGAACTCTTGTCAGGAATTCTCTCTATAGTCTGAACAAAAGTAAGTTTATTTGAAGTTATGCAGCTTCAATGCATTTCTGAGAGGATTGAAACATTAGTTGTGTTTACTAGTGCACTTTTACTTCTTGCCTGGTAAGGGCTCTGGGAAAGGAGAGATTTGCCACCACTCTATATCCTTCCTAGGCCATCTTCCGTAGCTGATGTTTTTGGACAAGTCAGGTGTACATCCTGATCCCTGTATTATTTACAGTTACTTTGCATTTAATACAATTTGTTTCTCAGTCCTGTAGGCTTCTGCTTCTCTGGTTGTTTGGGCACCAGGCTGGTCAGGCTGCACTTCACACACTCTCTAGAGAGCAAACTAGACATCAGTTTTCTCCTCCAAACCTCCTGCCTCCTTCATTACAGGAGGATAATGTGTGATTCCTCTAGGCAAAAAGCCAGCCTAGAAATCCGGTCATTAATATTAGGTGATACATGAAAAGCATCTTGAAAGGGTAATAAACAGAGAATTAATATGAAGTGTTTTGTGAAGTTTGTGAAAGTAATCACATTGGTACATCATGAAGGTCCTAGAAATACAAGAACTGAAATGCTGAAACTGGGAAAAGTGAGGTTTCTGTAGGTACTAACACAACTCACAGGAAGTGCTGACCCAAGGGTATGCATATTGCTCCAGTTTTAAAAACTTTTCACGTTCTCCATTTTTCTACACTGAAGCTCTAGCAGAGATTTTTCAGTGACTGGGAATTTGATTATTTGAAACAAATCACCTATCCTTCTTTAAACTAGGATTCCTGTCAGTAGGTACCCATAAAAAGAGGTCTGATTAAAAACAAACAAACAAGGATGCTGAACAAAAGTTTTGATTCAGCAAGATTTGGAATACTCTGGCTCACTTCCATGTCACACAAACACAAGCAGAGGTTTAATTGTATGACTTAACATAGATAGAATTGCTCATGTATACAAAGTTCTTTGTGCCTAATTTTGTTAGTGCCAGGTGCTTGGCACTTACTGGGCTTAAGACCTTTGATCTTGTTCCTTTTAAAATAGGTGTTAGTTCAAAATCATCAGAAAAGCATCAATTTTCAGGAAAAGCAAGGAGGTATACTAGGTATCTTCAATATGTAATGGTAATGGAAATATTATATGCAAATGGAATGAAAGATAACAAGTCAGGACTTTTTGCTTATGAATTATTTACACTGAAAAGAGGTCTCTTCGAGGGTACCAGGTTGGTACTTTCAATATTTATTTATTGAAGGAGTTTGTGTATGAAATATCTTTATTTCTGAACCAACACAAGCATTTTCATCAAACTGATTATTTAGCAACTCATTATGTTCACCTGAAAAATAGAGGCATTCGATTTAAAGACAGAGGTTGGGTAAATTCAAGTTAAATATTGAAAAGATTCATGCAGGTGGTGTTCTTTCTTTTACTCATTTATACAACATCTCAGTGATACCTAGTTGAGAACAAACACATTTGATGGTCTAGCTGTTTATCCTGTGTCAAATAATGCTGCTGGACCAGCAGAAAAATCATAATCATAAATTATGAGAGTAAAAATTCTTGAGTTTAAAGCTTTCAATGTGTCTGTGCACAGACTACTGAAAATGCTTTTAGAACATAAAATTGTATGCAAAGAGGTGAGAAATAAAAATGCTTGAAAAGTTAATTTTTGAAGTTTTTCTTAACAAATTACAGATGAGAAAGTTGATGTCACTGGGCATGTAGAATTGCATTAATAATTATCAATGACATATTTTTTAGAAGTTAGGCTACTCATTAACTTACAAAATCAATGTTCTGCAAATTTGCCACTTGGTGGTGCCAAATTGACTTATAAATCACAGATGTGAGCTGAGATAAGCTGTTGAAGTTGTTTTCGAGGAGCGTACACTGAGAGATTCATAAATTTGGTTGGAAAACTTTGATTTTGTGACAGCACTGGTGCAGCTGTGCTCAGCATCACTTTTGGCCTCCATTCCTCAAGCCCCATATCTGTCTCTGTACCTCTCTGTCTGTCCAGTACAAGAGACAGTAAGTGTATAGCAAAGCTGCATCTGTGAGAACAGAGTTTTAGGAACATTTCTTCCATACCATCCACCTGGCAAAAAATAGTTTGGATCAAGTGATATTCCAGGCACAGTGCAGAATATGGCTTTGAGGTTTCTGGAGGCAGCTGCAGGTGTGCTACTTGCAGTACTATTTTTGTAGATATTTGACTGGAGTAGTTCCTGTCCAGTTGTGGTTTTAACACTGCCAGGATTTTCACATATTTATCACTGAGATCTGTATCCTTGAATTGAAGGGCGATGATTATCCTAAATGGAAATCTAAACTCAAAGACTCATGGTTAAATTAACCTTCCTCCATCTCTCGGCTGCAGGGTGGCTCTTCAGCAGGCTTGAAGTTTCTGTTTTGTTAAAATGTCTTAATTTGTCACAGTGTTTCAGTGTAATCAGTTTAGCATTGAAGAATATTTGCACCAGACTAAACTACTTACTTTTTTATTTTTCTTTTTTCTCTCTCTCAATACTGCAGTCCCAAAAGAATTGGTGGAGCTTCACTTGAAACTGATGAGAAAAATTGGGAAGTCTGTCACAGCAGACAGATGGGAAAAGTACTTGATCAAGGTACAATATGCATGTTGTATTATTCTGCAGTGCTGGAATATGGCTGTGATGAGCAGTTGTGTGAGCAATCCCTGGTATGAGTTATAGGAGCCTTGGGCTGTGCCAGCATCGACATGCGTGCATCAGATCCCAGCTTAACTTGCAGTCTGCCTAAGCTTGTGGGAAAAAAGTCTCTGAAAACAGGCACTATCCTCTGCATGTGAAAGACTGTCCACCTTCATAATTGGTAGGAAAATACTTTCTTGAGTATTAAGACTCTAAATAAAGAAGATTTAATGGCCTGCAAATGGGTTAAATTGAACAGAGATTTATACAGTAACAATTCATTTCTGTATCACTTGTCCAGATATGATGTAATTACTGTGATTTGGCTAATATTCATATAGGAACCGTAGAGAGACCTTGTAGCATGTGTTAATAATATAAGAAAGTATTGCAGTGATTTATATCTACATGCTCAGAATGGCACAGCTAAGATGAAAATGTAGTTATGCATCAGTAAAAACAGAGCATCCCATTGCTGTGTCTTTGTTGACACTTTACAAACAAATAGTTTCCAGTTTAAAGAACTTACACTGCTTCAGCAAATAAAAATATATGGATAGTCAAAATTAATAGTTTACCATTTCCCCTCTGGATGTGTTCCATGTGTCTTTTGATCCGCAGAATTGTAATCTTATTATTGTGTGTACAGCCATGATCACATCTTGCTTAGAAGTACAGCATCATGGTAATAGCAACCGTACAAATAATGGCACTTGGCAAATCCAGCTGCAGTTCTCCCCCTTAAGTGCTATCTATAAACTTTACAGAGATAGAAATTTGTCTTAAGGTTTGTGTGCCCTTTAAGATGATGATGTTTTCAGGGCTGGGAATGTGTTGGGAAATAACTTGCTGAAGGGCCTTTGTTAATCCTAACCTCTTAACCAAATTTTAAAGTATCGATGATAATTTTTAAAAATAGCAACGTAATAATTTATGTAACTTGTGTGTACTTTGTGTATTACCAAGTACTGTGGTTACTGAATTGTGTTAAATTCCTTAATAAACCCAAAAACCATTGCAGCAATCTGAGAAAACCCTACTCTGACTCGTGAACTTATGTACCCCACTGGAGCCACTTACCAGTTGTGTGGTAAGCAGAAAGCAGGGCGATAAAACAAGTTTGAGGGAGTAGTTTGGAAAATCTTCTTCAAAGCAGTTTGGAAATTCTTCTTCAGGGAAGCAGTAAGGAAACCCTCCCTCACACCCCTGTTAAGACCAAGTAAGTGTTAATAAATTCTACTTCATTTAACAGTCTCCAGAGCTAACTTGAAGCTTATTCTGGCCAGTGGTTCAAAGGAACCTTGAAGAACAAAGGAATTTGAATGTAACTAATTAGAAAGGTATGCTAATATTGTCCCCATTTCAAAGGAGTGTGATTAATTTAGAAGAGCAAGGAAGAGTATTGGGAAATGCTACAAAAGCCGGGAAAAACTGAAAAGGTGTGGAAGCACTGAGAGCATTCTTCCTTGATGCCTGCAGTATTGTTCCACATATCATGGATGACATTCTAAGAGGCAAAATTGACCTGTTTTTCCTTGTTAGAAACTACTGATATGTTGCTTTGATAAAACAGGGTTTGATATATTCTGGATGTTCTTACACAGGTGGAAACTTTAGTGGAGGACATTCAGACTTACATGCTCTTAATATTTATGCATGTATGTATTACTGTATTTTGTTTATATACCAACTAATTATAAAATGCGCTTCACTTGATTGTTTTGTTTGTAAAGAGTATTTTAAAAATCATCTCTAAGCTGTGCCTGGTATTTTGGCAGATGGATATATTTTGGGATAGGAAGTGAATATGGTAGTTGAGAGTTCCTTCCCTTCCCTCTTCTGATGGTGAATCACCCAGGTTGGATCACCAGCATGTGCACTGGTGAAAACACACTGGTACATCTTTTACAGAATAAAATAGCTGTAGGTCTCTGTGAGTCTGACTTTCCTCCTCTGCACAAGGAATGTCGTGTGGTCATGTGTGGCTGACATAATCAGCCATAGATGCCTGGTCATAAACATTCCAACAACTAAGAGAAACTGTCCAGCTTAGCTGATTTTGAGAAACATGTAGTTAAGTCACACTGCACTCTCTCCTGACAAAGTGTTTTACTTGACTATTGTCAAACATAACTTAGATTTTTATACAGAGAATATTTCTCTGCACTGGTCCATCTGAAACCTTCAACCCAAAATCAGCATATTCTGAACTCGTTTGTCTTTTCTGATTGTTACAACTCAGGTGTCTGTAGTCCCACCCAAGGAGACTCCTCTGCTTTGTCTTTCACCTTCCTGTTTTCCCTGTTTAAAGTGAATATTTAGAACATGGTAATATTTTTGGATGCCATCATAGCTGCTTTGGAATTATTTGAGAGAGATGTTTCAGCATTTCTTGCAGGGTGAGAAGGTGCTGACCACTCTTAGCATGCAGAAACCAGCAGTTCCTGCAAGCAGCACCTTTTTGATCAGTGTGAAGCATCCTCTCTGTGAAGACAGAGACTTGATTTCAGCAGAGCTTGGATCAATGAGATCTGTAGTTCAGGGTTGTGACAGTACTTGTCAGGAGAAAGCACAGTTATCTAGTTTTTAATTGTCAAAATGTAGTCTTTTCAGTTTGAACAGATGCTTCATCAGCTCTCATGTCTCAAAGCTTTTGCTTTGACACTTCCGTAGCACATGAAGCTTCTTATTATTGCTCTCATACTTAATGAGTAAATAATGAACAGCAACTGGCATATGCCCTGAGCAAGGGTTTTGATATACAGTTTCCCAGTGTTCTTCACATTACATAGTTGAAAAGGAGAGAGAAAGTGGAGTAGCCTCATTTTGTGAGCAAGCAGCGATTGTCTCCTGTTGTGAGCTTTGGCTTGGCATCAGAGAAGTCCCTGTGTAATATTCCTGTACCTCGGAGCAGGAAAAACTGCTCTTCAGCAGGATCCCTTGTGACCTGAGTGCTCTTCACTGTTCTCTCTAGGTCACAGCTTAAAGTCAGAGTATGATTTATGGTGTGGCTGAGACGACCTAACTGCAGGCTTACCCTTGTGCTACCTGAGAAATGGTGTCAGTACTAGGGATAGTGGAAGGTTGGTAGTGTGGCTGTGGGGACAGTGGAGGGGTGGCTGCCCCTTTGCTTGGTTGAAGCCCAGGTGGAGTTTTACATTATGAATCAGTTGATCTTTACTTTGGTGGGTGAAATTTAGAATTATTTTTGCTGCTGTTTACAGAGAAAGCTGCTTTCAGATGTGATTGACAGTTTTAAGTAGCTTGGTAACTGTATCTTATGTTTAATAATAATTTGTTGATGAGGAGACTACACTAATTGAGTCCAGCCTTGCGGAATGAACAACAGCAGCACCTCATGCACTGATTTGACAGTTGTGATTCAGCAGTGGCACTTCAAAATAGTCCCAAATGGAGGTGTAGCTGTGATCAGCTTTTGCCTCCTCATGGATATTTCCACTGGAATAGCCTCACTGACTGGAGATCCCACCATGTGTCTTCAATTGATGAGCAGCTTGTCTCTGTTCATGAGAGTTGTCTTAAGCACATCTGAGTTGTTTAGGAGGGAGAGGGAATTTCTTCTTCACTTTTATTATTGGAGCTCATGCTGATTCAATCTATTTCTCCTCTACTGCTGCTTTTTCTGGTATTAGGTTTTTTCCCTCCCATATTGGAGTGGTGGAATTTATTTGCTTTAAACAAATCGAAATTTGCTATACTTACAATATTTTATAATATTTATCAAGCAGCTTGAAGTCCAAGATCTTTTGTAAAGAATAATAATTCCACAGTGTGGAGTGACTAGCAGTTTCATTTGTTATCTGCAGTACAGTTGAAGGGCTTTAGGGGCCCCAAGAGAACCTGGTAAATGTATGTGCTAAATGTTGTAAGGAGATATAATAGGAAAACATGTCTGCTTGAGAGAATTTATGTTCTAAATAGACAGAAATAGAAAAATACGTGCACAACAAAGATAATAATACCTTCCCATTCCAGAGTTATGCTACCTAATTTAGGATGTTTAGAGAATGTGGTGGCCTCAAAGATCTGCACTTTCATGAAAATTCAACAGTGCTTGCTAACATATCTCAGTTTTACTTTTTATTTTTGTGTAAGACTTTCTGAGTGCAATCCCAAAGAGATCATGTATAATTAATTATTGTAGTAAGGTACTACTAATAAAAAAGTTTAAAGTTGCTTTTTTTCTCCTGACCTTAGAAATCTGCTTATTTCGTTTGTAACAGATATGTCAAGAATTCAACAGCACTTGGGCTTGGGAGATGGAAAAAAAAGGATATCTAGAAATGAGTGTTGAATGCAAACTGGGGATTCTGAAGGTACACACTGATCATCTAAGGTTCTAAATTACTGCTTCCTCACTCACTTTAAGGTCTTGCAAATTTAGTTTGACTGAACCGTAAGTGCATGTATTAAATATAGAGCTGATCTTGGAACAGACATGGTATTATTCAGTATTGTGGGATGAGTCCAAACTGCGTGTAACACTTCGTTGGCATATTTTTCACACTTTGTATGACAATAGTCTTGTGCTTACTGTTTTGTCAAGAGCTCTTTGCCAGTGGAATACACACTTTTAAATGTGTTTGTTATCTCACTGAATTCCAAAGGCAAAATGGGGTTTCATCTTTTCTGGTCTTGACAAAATTGTCAGGGTTGGTTCCTAGTTATATATAGGTTCTACTATAGAATGAGATAATTTGTACTATGTAATAAAAATTTAGAATAAGCTTTCTAAGCTAGCCAGCTAAAAAAACCCCAAAACCAGCCCAAACCCTTGTGTCTCATTTAAGAGAGCATGGTCTGGAAGAAACTGATAGCTATAGCTGACATACAGATCCAACAGAGAGAGGCCTAAAAAAATGTTCCATACCACACTTGAAATGAAATGAGCTGATTTTTTTCTTTCTGTTTATATTTTTGATATCTTAACAATCTTTCTAATTTTTCAGTATCTCTGTGAATGTCAGTTTGATGACAATCTAAAGTTCAAGAATATCATTAACGAGGAGGATGCTGATGCTATGCGTCTGCAGCCCATTGGTCGGGACAAGGATGGCCTCATGTACTGGTATCAGCTGGATCAAGAGCATAACGTCAGGATGTATATAGAAGAACAGGATGACCAGGATGGATCCACATGGAAGTGCATTGTTAGGTATTCCTTTTTTTTTATTTTGTAGGATTTTTAGCTATTTGTGACTGGGGCTCAAAAATTATTTCAGTAAATCTTCATTTCTCACACAGTAGGATTCATGACAGTGGGATTTCCTGCGCTGACATTTATGTTCTAGTGAAAAATCATGTACAGAACTAACTCAAGGATTTGTTGGTAATAGCCATCATGTAATTTGTTTCCTGCTTGTTCAAGCTACAGTGAATATATAGAAAGGAAAGCAAGAGGAAACTGTCTTGATGAGCATGGCTCCATATTTGTAACTGGCCAGCTAAATGCCTTAGAAAATAGAACACTAATGCTTCTTTAACTTCTTTTGTTAGGAAAGTTACAAGTGGACAGATTAGTTCTTGGGGAAATGATACTGCAATTATTCCTGTTGGAAGGAATCCAGAGGAGGCCAAGGAGATGCTCAGAGGGCTGGAGCACCTCTCCTATGAACACAAGCTGAGAGACTTGGGATTGTCCAGCCAGGAGAAGAAAAGGATCCAGGGAGAACTCAGAGCGCTTTCTAGTACCTAAAGGGCCTCAGGAAAAGGGGAGAGGGAGTAATGATAGGACAAGGGAGAATGGATTCAAACTGACAGAGGGCAGGTTTAGATTTGACATTAGGGAAAAAGTCTTCTCTGTGAGAGTGGTGAGGCAGTAGCCCAGGTTGCTCAGAGAAGCTGTGGCTGCCCCATTCCAGGAAGTGTTCAAGGCCAGATTTGATAGGGCTTTGAGCAACTTGGTCTTGTAAAAGATGTCCCTGCCCATGGCAGGAAAGTTGGAACTAGATGGTCTTTGAAGGTCCCTTCCAACCCAAACCATCTGCAGGTTATTTACACTGCCATAACTTCAGTAACCGAGGGAGTCGTACTTAAACCACTATCAACAGGCCATAAAATGATAAGCATTACTGCAAGTTACATGTAGACAGCTGTTGTGGGGGAATAAAGTAAATTTATCCAAACAAACAGATCAAGAACTGATCCATGCATCATCCTTCTCTTCCATGCATTATAGACTCCAAAATTCATTGCCAAAAGAAGAAGAAATCGGGGTTCTGCTGGGAAGGTTCTGACACTCCACGCTCACAGCAGAAAACCACAGTAATGCATTAATAAATCTGAAATGGTTTTGAAATCTGTGAGACTCCACATATTGGGATTGTTGCAGGCTTCCTTCCTTTCTCTAAAACCTGGGGAAAACAAATTGCTGAACATCAACTTTGAAAAACAGATGTGAGGGCCTTATTATTCTAATCCATTAAGAAAACAATGACTGTTCAATCATGGCTCAAACTCTTTATAAATGAAGGTCTTTTTTTATAGTTGGATGTGCAGTTTAAATAAGGAGTTAGAGTGCACTGAGATTCATGCTCATACAGATGTACATCAACATTTTTTTGCTGTCATAACCTGATTTGGAGTTTTCTAGACAACTTGGTGTTGTTTGTTGCATGTGCTTAGGACGGGCACATGCAAAAATTATCTAAATTATTTTGCTGGTTGCTTTTGCAAATTTCACTAAAGTAATATGGTTGCTTCTTTGGTGCATGAGCAGAGAGCTGTAGCTAGTTCTCTGCTGAGAGAAAAAAAGAAATAGCAAAGAATAATCAGTGATGGTAATTGAGAGGATAATAGATAACAGAATAATAGTAGCAGCTTGGATCCAGACCCAACAGGAATTAAGACAGATTACAGATTACTTCCAAAAGCGTAATTTTATTTTGGTGTGGATAAATTGGAGAGTTTCTAACTGCAAAGTTGCAGCCACTAGTGGGACAAGCATTTCGCTGTGCTTGTGTTTTCACTATATAACTCTATAAGGTTTTCAGGGTAATTCATTTAAGCAGATAATGTTTGTTTGTTTTTTATTAATCTCTTTGGAGTAAGAAAGTGGCTTATCAGACAGTGTGTTTTTCTCTTCTAGAAACCGCAATGAGCTTGCTGAGACCCTTGAGCTCTTGAAAGCACAAATTGATCCTGCTCTGTTGAAAAACAACAATTCTCAGCAGGAGAATTCATCACGTGAAAGTCCAAGCTTAGAAGATGAAGACCCTAAAAAGGGTGAAGAAGCAGCCACACAAGGTTTTCTGCCTTCTTTTCTCAAACTTTAAGTGTTTTGCTGTGGCAGTGTTAGAATTTTAAGCTTCGCAAAAAGTTACTGTATTAGACTAGGACTTAGAAAAAGTAAATCCGGTAAATATTGAATACTTTGAAATTATAAATATATTCCGGGGTTTTTCAGTACATATTTACTCTCAAACATTTATTTATAGAAAGAGAGCTGTGTAATAATGTTTTCTCAGTAACTTTTCTTTTGCTGTACATTTTGTATAATATTGTAAATGCTCATTATTGTATGTTTTTGTGGGACATTGAACTGCTGCCAAACTTCTCCTGTTTTAGAAATATTAAAATCCGAAAAAGAAAAAAAATCTGCTTGTGCAATGCCATGATTGAAATCAAGACAGTATTGGGTGTGGTCTTTATTCTTGTTTTTGAGTTAGAATCAGAAAATATAGGTTGTTTCCTCAAATGTTTCACAGTTGACATGATATTTCAAGAAGACATGAGTTTAAGTTAAAACAATTTAAAATGCTAAAACATTGTAGAAGTAAGGCTGTCCTTATCTGCCTCCACTATATTGTTGTTATTAAAATCACAGAATTATTTAGGTTGGAAAAGATCTCCAAGATCAAAGCCAAGAACCATTTTCCTTCCTTATTATTCCTTATCATGTCATTGCATGTATTTAGTAACTTGCCTGACCTGTTGGTTTTTGCATTGGTTTTGCTAAGTATCAGTCAGCCTGGAGTATTTGACTTTTTAGGAATCTGATCTTCTTTCAGGTCATGAAGAACTAGAAGCTTGTCATCCCAAGTAATTTTACCTCAGTTTTACTGCCTGGTCTTATTATTTTGTTAAAACACTGGAAAATATTTTTACAACCAGAAACAAGATTTAAGTATTTCAGTGTGTTAATAGATGCTTCTGAAAATGTGTAGAAGTTAATTGGATATATGGAATTAGCCAAGGCCTGTCTTAGTTTTGAATATCAGAGAGAAGGACTTACTATTCTATTCTCCCCCTTTGCAACAAGCAGTGTGGAACAGAAGAAATAAATAAACGTTTAGATAAAATTGGAGTTGTTGTGGACGTACTAAGAGATGATTGTAGTAATGCCAGTAAATTATGACAAACACTAGCAGAATTATCTTTCAGTCTGAGGCATTTCCAGTACCTAACTCTGCATGTAAGTGCCAACACAACCTGCATAGTTACCAACACCGCAGAATTAATTCCATGTACTGATTGTGCTTTTGTCTCAGTCAAGTCAACTTAAATCATGCGATTGAGACCTCTTCTTCAGATATGATTTTGCTTTACTTTGAATTCAGGAGCAGCCATTTGAAAATGTTTTAATTAATGTCCCTACTGTAGATAATTGCCCGAATCCTGTGGCACACTCACCTGGCTCAGTACTTGCATTAGGCTGTGTATTGGTGTAAAATCATCTCTAGGCACTAGTTGCAGAATTATAGAATAGTATGGGTTGGAAGGGACCTTTAAAGGCCATCTAGTCCTCCCTGCAATGAGCTGAGACATCTTCAACTAAATCTGGTTATTCAGAGCCCCATCCATCCTGACCTTGGACACTTCCAGGGATGGGGCAGCCACAACTTTGCTGAGCAACCTGGGTCAATGCCTCACCACCCTCACAGTGAAAAATTTCTTCCTAATATTGAATCCAAATTTCCCTTCTCTTAGTTTAAAGTCCTTCCCCCTTGTCCTGTCACTCCATGCCCTTGTCAAAAGTCTTGTAAGACCCTTTTAAGTGCTGGGAGATGCTTTAATGTCTTTCCAGAGTTTTCTCCAGGCTGAACAACCTGTCTCTCAGCATGTCTCAATAGCAGAGGTGCTCCAGCCCTCTGACCGTCTTCATGGCCTCACTCCTACAAGTCCATGTCCTGTCTATGTAATAAATAATGAAATGCTTAACATTTGCAGTGGTTTGAATGCTGTCAGTGTGTTCACAGAACATTCCTTAGAGCCTTTCAGTTGAAAATCTGCAATATTTCCTCTTTGTAGGCCAAGGATTGCACTGAAGGTCCTACTGAGTTGCAGGGAAAACATACTGGAAGAACCTGATACCTGTTTGCTTTGGCCATTTTCCACATATCATTAAATTAGTTCATACAAATACATGGCAAACTGACCCAATGCTCACATGTTTTCTACTGGCCTGATTGATTGACTCGAGAAGCATTAGGAGAGCTTGTGCATTGACTAAGTCATTTCGTTTATATGTGAAATGTTTTGTGATAAGTTCAGGGAGTTAAACTGTAGAACATATGCTTATTTTTGGTATGGAGAGTTTTTGGGATTCTGGTGATCCTTTATGAAATTTGGGAGAAAGCAGTAGGTGAAGGGAAGAAATGGTTGAACAAAGTTTAGACAGACAGAAGAAAAGGGGAAGTGGAAGAATTTGGACAGAGAGAAATACCTCATTCTCACTGTTACAGACAGATATCTTTGCAGAGGCAGTTACAAGGGCTCTGAGTGGGGATCACTTCTATGAATGGGGGAAAAACCAGCCTTGAGCCTTCAAAATGTGCATCTCTAAGGCACCTTACCACTTCTGGAGCCTTAGAGATACATCTTTACTGTACTGATACTGAGATTTATATGGCTACATGCCTTGTATTTGAAAATACAAGATCTGTGAATTCCTCCTCACTGTTCTTTCCTCAAGCGCTTCATTTATTTATGTAATTGTTAGCTGTCATGTCCCCTGTATATTTCTAACCACTTTTGGAAGCTCTCATCATGCAAAAAAACTACACTAGCTCAGATGGAGAGGGGTGAGATGGAAGGAAAAAAAAAATCATCTTTCTGTTGTTTGCAGTTGTGGCATGCTTGCAAAAGCACCTTCCAAGTGGCAGGAGCTGCTGTTCTGGTGTATACAGTGCTATTGTATTTGCTTTTTCTAATTAGTTCTGTTTCTGGCTAACACAAAGCAGTTGGTAAAATACAAACACCTGAGATATCAAGAGGCTGTGGGAAAAATAAGTAACAAGTTTAAGTGCCTAGTGACAAAATAGCTGTATTGTTTATTCTGAATGCTGGAACTGTACTTCAAGCCCTAATGACCTAAAACTGAGTTAGCAAAGTGGAATAACCTGATTCTTTAAGGTCTGCAGGTTTTTCTGGGATATGCTACTATTCATTGCTTGCTTTAAAAACAGTAGATGAAGTGAGTGTAGAGTATTGTCTGCATGTAGGAAATGCTTGGAGAACCCAGATGAATTTCACCGTAGGCCATAATGTTGGCTGTCTTTTCTCTGAACTGTTGAAATACAGTAATTAAGTATATCTTGAAATAAAAACAGGTACAGACAGGGGACTCATTTTGAGGAATTTCCCTTGAAGGCCATGGAATCTTACACCATGTTCTATTTTCTGAAATAGTCCAGAGACTCGAGCAAGATTTCACACCTCTGCCTAAGTATTGTATATCCTCTGGAAGTATTGTGGTAATACTGAAGAAGAGACTGAAATGTCTGTTCAAAGAAGCATAAATCTAGAGTTCTGCTGCTGGCTTCTGAAATTTAGGTTTATCTTGGTATATAATTCAACTGAACAGTGGTTCTATAGCTAAAAATTGTCATCCCACTTATTTAATGACAGTGTTAGACAAACCAGATTTCCATTAATTCAGTGAGAGAAGAGTCCTTTGTGTGAGACTTAGGCTGTTGGGTTTTTTAGGTATGCCTCTGTTTAAATTAAGTTCTTTGTAATCCTCTAGGTCTGTTGGTTGTTACACAGCTGTTTTTCTCTGTCAACAGAAAATCAATTGAAAATCAAAGAAGAAAAAGAGGAGGTGGAGGAACAGTCAGTGGAATCGGAAAGCCTTCCTCCTCCTGTGGTCAAAGAAGATGAAAATACACCTAAAATTGAGAAAGTGGAAGAAAAAGAAATTATAAAATTACCAGTAATAGTGAAATTAGAGAAACCTTCAGAACACAATGAAGAAAAGCAAACTGTCAAGGAAGAAAGTGACTCCTTTAAGGAAAATGTCAAGCCTGTTAAAGCAGAGGTGAAAGAAAACAAAACAGAACCCAAAGACCTGAAAGAAGTAAAAAGCTGTATGGACAAAATAGCAGTTCACGAGCCAGAGAGGTTAGAATTCTGTGTTAATGTCAAAACTCCACAAGAAGTTGTGGAGAAATCTGTGGAAGAAAGTGAAAAACTTAAAAATGACCAACAGGCAAAAATACC
The DNA here is from genome assembly GCA_013399225.1 of Rhipidura dahli. Lineage (NCBI taxonomy): Eukaryota > Metazoa > Chordata > Aves > Passeriformes > Rhipiduridae > Rhipidura > Rhipidura dahli. The sequence continues at coordinate 35,060 of VXAC01001963.1, forward strand.
ACTTAAAAAACGAGAGATCAAACTGACAGATGACTATGACAGTCCAATAAAAGGGCCCCTGTGTAAATGTGTTACTCCAACAAAGGATGTCTTGAAGGAAGAAGGGAAACCAGAAGAAGAAGCTTTTAAGAGGGTCCCTACAATTACTGCTTTATGTCCTGATGGGAAAGTGCTAGTAAATGGAGAGGTTAGCTGTGAAAAAATAACCCCGAGCGTCATACAAAACAATAAATCAGAACACTCTGCTAGTGCAATGGAAGACAGCACCTCATTAAAGGAGAAAAATGGAAAAAGTGGGGAAAAAGTATCAGACTCCCTAAATTCTGTTAGTAAAGTTATAAAAACATGTGAGATTGAGAAAAATGCAGTAACTGTGCTGAAAGAGATCGGGGCTGTGGTGTCTGAGGTTTCTAATCAGAAAGTGCCTTCAAAGGAGGAATCTAGTCCTGTGGAAAAAGAGTCCCTTGACAGCACAACTACTGAGATGGTAGCAGAAGAGTCTTCAAACTCTGAAGACTGTGCCAAAACAACTGAAGAAAAGCAAGCCACCGATCTCAAAAACGACAGCCTGCCACCACCCAAAGAATGTTCAGAGAAGCTAGACATGTCCCCAAATGCTTCTGCTCCTGCAGAACTGCCTAAGCTTGCACTGGCTGATGAAGAGACTTTGGAAAGTAAAGATGAGCCTGAGGAGAAAAACAGCTCTCCAAAAGCTGCTGAGATACCTCCTGCACCCACTTCTCCTGTTACAGTAGAGAAACGTGTTTCAGAAAAGGAGGACTCTGACAGTAAAACAGCTCTGCCTGAGGAGAGCAAAGTAGAAGAAAAATCCAGCCCTGAAAAACAAGAGGAACAGCCAGAAGCTGCCAAAACAAAGCCAGATAGATTAGATGATGCCAATGCATCTAATCTAGAGGACTCCTCCGAGAGTAAAAAGGAATCTCCAGTATCTAAAAGCAAATTTAAATATCAGCTAGTTTCTGAAGAAGAAACCTGTGCAACAGAGAATAAAGAAATAACTTCAGAAAGACAGAAAGAAGGAATTAAATTAACAATCAGGATCTCTAGTCGGAAGAGAAAGACGGAAACACCACCAGAAGAGGTCAGCATTGGCCGCACATTAAGGCGGTCACCAAGAATATCCAAGCCCACTCCGAAAGTTGTGGAGACTCGGGATCAGAAGCCTGAGAAGAAACGACCTGAAGAGGAAGAGGAGAAACCTGCAGCAGCACAAAAACCAGAGCGAAAAGAAGATGCAAAAAAACAAGAGAAGGAGACAAATTCTAAAGTTAACAAGGTAAATAAAAGTAAAACAAGGTAAAGCTTTATTACCTGGGAGTAAAGAATACCCACAATCTTATCTATAAGGAGAATATACTCTTACATAGGAAAACTGAGGATTATGTTCCTTTGGTCAGCTTTTGCAGGAAGCTAGCTTTTCAATCCAGTTAGTGGACTCAAGCAATTTAAAAACACCTCCTAAGAGAGTGCTAATATCTGTTGACTTTCTATAAACTTTGACAGTTTATAAAATCTGTCACTTAAACCAACCTAAGTAGACCAACCTGAGTGAATTCTTCTAAAACAATGGCATGATCAGATATGAGTCTGTCTGGCCCTCTGGCTGAATGGAGACTTGTAACCCCCCTGGATTTACTAGATGGATACTTGTTGGTGTCTGGTTGGTCATGATGATCATAAGCTAAAAAGGAACCAACAAATGGTAAAGAACAAAAATATTACAACTTCTATTTCTAGCTGAAGCTAAAGGTATTGTGGTGAATTCGTGGTACAACATAGCTTTTCTCACAAATGGGATACACGTTTTAATGTGGATGATGGGGTTTTTTTCATTATTAACTTCTGTTTATGTAGGATCGATCTCTAAAAATACATGAGGTAAATATATCACAGGAAGTTAAACATACATTTGTATGATGTGCTTCTGAGACTGCATTTATAAATAACCCTTTATTAATTTATCTTCTGTTTTTTTCTGCATATGCAGTACAAAACAAAAGAGGAATAACGAGTTTGTATTTTTAAGTGCACTTTTTTAATATCAACTTCTAAAATCCTATTATTTTTTCCACTGCAACACATTTTTAACTGATGTTGTAGTTTTCCCAAAGCATTCACTTATTTAGCAAGTTTCTTTCACATCCTGCTATGTTGGATAACCTTAATAAAATGAACAGACAGTTGATTTTTCAGTGAAGGTTACATCTGTACTGTAAAATTCTATCAAATGCATGAAGAAATGAAAAACAAATTTTTCATTTAAAGATTTTAATTAAAAAAGACGACATCTGAAAGTAAGAGTGATTGTAAGTATAAAAGTCATTAGAATTTTGAAGTACTGTTGCAACGGGTGTTTTAACTTGATCTCTATTTGTGAAAGATTAAGAAATCTAAAGATGTTTACTTTTTAGAGAGATTTTAAAATAATTATGACAGAGGAAGAAGTTTGAAGCTGTTAAGTTTCTGTCATTTAAACAGAATGAACACCAGAATCTTTAATAGTTGACTTTATATCTTGGGGTTTGTTTTCTTTTTAAAGACAGGTCTTGTAAAAACCTGACTTGAAATTATGATGCCATATGATGAATCGTAAACCTAAACTTACACAATCATGGATTTGAAGTACCTTTGCTGCTAAAGCTTAGGGAACAGTAAAATTTCTAAACAGGTAGAAACTGATGTTAAGAACCTGGAATGAATTTTATCAATGTGATGAATACTACTTTGGTACGAGCCCATCCTCCAGGAGAAATAGAATGTTTTGTGCATTTTAGTTTATTCATCTTACTCAGTTCTTTGAGTAGTTTAGTCAAAATTCAAAAAATGTTTTGAGTTGAAAAAGCTGGAAAAGTTATTTTCCTTTTTCGGTGTCTGTGGGGAGTGGGGTTAATGAGTTGGAAGAGAATGACAGGTGTGAGAAACAAGTCAGTCAGTGGGAAGGAAAGTTTCTTCTGTTCGACATGTTGCTTTAAATCTAAACTGTCTTAGTTTCATAAAGTAGTTTAAATAATTCAGAACAGTCTTCTGAATTTTAATTGAAACCTGTTTTTCATTCAAAATATGGTAATATATTTATATTCAAAATATGGTATTTCATTCATAATATGGTATATGATAGAAAGGGGTAGATGCCCCTTTGATTAGCAAAAAAAAAAAAGCACTAACTGAATCATGTTTCTCTTAAAAAAATAATGAGAAAGTGTAAATGTGAAAGAAGACCTAGACAGAAGTTATGCACTTGAAAGGTGCAGTGATGTTATTTCAGAAACAAACACAGTTTCTAAAGTAGAATAAAATGCATAAACTCTTAGGGGGGTGGGTGAGAGGAAAAAAATTCTCTTTGGATTGAGGCAAATTATCATGTAAAAGTCAGAAAGTTTTAATGTGGAATTTACCATGTTCACTATGAAGTTTGCCTCATCAAAATAGAAAGAAAGGGGCAGAGTGAAAAAATTTGTCCTCCTGCTTTTAAATCTTACTTGAAAATTTCTTTCTGCACATAGAGGCAATTTTTTCTCCCTTTATCTTGTTGCATTTTAAGGATCTTAAGACAGTATAGTCATTGAAATGCTCTGGTACAAATTTACTGCAGCTGTTCTGAATGAAATGAATAATTTCACTCTGGAGACAAATATTTTTTTTAAGATCTAGGAAGAAACTCTGTGAGCTTCCTTTGTGTTTTTTCTTTGAAATGGTGTCTCATAGAGAAGCAAAGTTCGGTGGACGGGTACACGGACACGTGGCAGGTGGAAATACTCAAGTAATGAAGAGACTGAGGACTCTGATAGTGAAAAAAACTCTGAGGAGGAGGAAGAAGAGGAGGAAGAGGAGGAAGAAGAAGCTCCACCTGCTGATGACGATGAGCCATGCAAAAAGTGTGGCCTTCCCAATCATCCTGAGCTGGTAGGTTTTTGGGGAAAGCCTCTGTGGATTGTTGTGCCAGGTTTGGTGGATTGGCTTTGGTGGTGCTGAAGGCACATCATCCTTCAGGGTAGCCATGCCTAGGTATCTTATAGGTATCACAGATATCTTCTAGGTTTTAGGTGGTAAACTCACGAGAGTAGATGAGTTACCTTTAATAAGGACGGAAGGAAGTTATTTTTCCTGTTTGCCAAAACAAAAATACTGTGTTTTATGAGGCATAATGCACCTTAGCCCATCGAGAATCAATCTGTGTGGGGCTTTGAGATTGTGCTTGCAGTTGCAATGAATACAGAGGAAACAACATTAGAAAGCACCCCAGCAGTGTGATATCTGCTTTCCAATGTCTTATGACATAGCCACAGCTGCACAGTCATCTTCATTGGATGTAGCTGTATCTCACCCTGAGGACTGAGTACAGTGAAATCCCAGACAGAGCACAAAAAGATTTTGCTGTTTCTCTTGGTTCTCATTTATTTGTGGTAGATACCACCGTGAATTCCTCTGTTTATCTGGGAAATCATCATGTGCAGTCCTGATACAAATCTACAAAATAAGCCCACTCTTGGGTGTTTGGCAGATATCCTGGCATAGCTGAGAGAAAGTTTGACCTTTAGGATGTTAGAGACAAACATTTCAGTAGATAGACACACAGCTTACACCAGCTTTGTTCCTCAAGTTCTATGGAAAGGGATATCTCAAATTTTACCCAGATAAGTATGAACTTTTAGTAGTTGCCTAGTTCTGGATGCCCTGCAAGCTTGAAAGACTTTGTCCCTACTGCCCAGGTCATAAAATTATCCTGACTGAGGTAATGGGCTGGGTTTCCTGTATAAGAGTGCACAGGGGAAACAGGTCATGTTTTCCTTGGTCAGATGGAGTTTTTCACTTAGTCTAGGATCTGGAAAGCATTACCAGATTCTGCACTAAGGGCACATAGTCTGCTTAGTCCAGTAGCACTAAGTACTGAGAAGATATAGTAAGAGGAAATCTGGGTTTAGTATGGAAAACCATGGTAAATAAACTTCCCCATAAAAACCACCCTTGGCCCTGGAAATGTGCTACAGGATAAGTGGTACAGGATTTTTGGGTTTTTTTGTCACAGTCCAAACACTTCTGCGTTGGCTGGGGAAGTAGTTCTGGAGGTTGTTACATGTTGTGAATGCTAGAAGATACTCATGACATGTTTTGTTTGCACAGATTTTGTTGTGTGACTCTTGTGACAGTGGCTACCACACAGCCTGCCTTCGCCCTCCGCTGATGATCATCCCTGATGGAGAGTGGTTCTGCCCGCCTTGCCAGCATGTATGGTTCCTATGTGACTTCAGTCTTCTCCTCTGCAGCTTTCCTTGTGGTTGTGGAGATTGGCTGGGACTTAAACAAGTTCTTTCTATAATCTTTTTTGTCTGTTAACAAATAGACTGGGATGAATGGTAGGACTGCTGATCTTCCCTTATGTTAGTAAAACTGAGTTTGTGACGAGGTTTTCTCTTTCTTTTTTCTGCTATTGATGAGTGACTGTGTGTTGCTGACTTGTAGATGGGAATCTCCAGTCACACTGAGCATCTCCCTTCTCTGATTAAAGACACAACTCAAGACTAGTAGAGTATTAAAGATATAATGTCTTAATTTTTCCCAAAATAAACATTTAAGTTATCATCCTGGAGGTGGAAGTAGTAACAATCAGTGGCCATAGCAAGCAGCTGTTTCTGAAGTGCTATTCCTTCTTCAGAGATGTTTGCTCAGAAGCTGGTTAGAGAAAGCTGCTGTACTGTTGAATCTCAGGGTATAGTTTGTCTCTGCTGGGAAAGCCAGGGTTGTTTTGTTCACGTAATAGACAAGTATGAACCCTTATTTCAAGGTTAGAAGCAGGGTTGGTACTTGGGAGGATAAACAGGAAGTGTGTGATGCTGCTCTTGTTAAATTAATGGGAAACCATTTATACACATTTTCAGAATAATCTGCTTGATCCCAAACCCCTTCCTTGGTTTTAGAGAAATTCTGTGCCAAAAGGCCTGTTGCCCTACAGTAAGCTAGTGACATTGGGCATGACGTGAGATGAGTCTATTTGGTGTTGATTTTTAGTTGTATTCTGAGAGGTGTTTTTAACTAGTGATTATTTTGAATATGTAAGAATGTTTTCTTTGCACTTGTAGTTAGAGCATATCCTTGTTCTGTTGCTATTAAAGTACTCTTCAATATGAAAAATGACAGATGTGTAAAAGGGTGAAGATCATCCTTGGAAATAGTATAATGAGAGCATTAACATGGAATAAGGCACAATTTGTCAATTGAAAGTCATTTTTACGTACAGCTCCTTGAGTATTTGGTAAGAAAATGATCCTAAAGTGTATCTCTGCTTTTTGCTGTAGTATCCACTGAACTCATCTTGTTCCAACCTCCTTTGCCATGGGCAGGGACACCTTCCACTAGACCAGGTTGCTCAAAGCTTCATCCAACCTTGACTTGATGGTGGAGCTCACGTTTTAAAAAACAGGCTGTATTGTAAAGTGCTCTTCATTGAAGAGGAGCCTCCAGTGTAGCAAGGCTTCTTCCAGACCAATACAGACAGAGTCAATGAAGAGTCTGAATGTTAGTTCAATGTGAAAATAGCTGGTTATGAAATAGACTAATACTGTGTTTCCTTCCTTTAGAAATTACTCTGTGAGAAATTAGAGGAGCAATTACAAGATCTGGATGTTGTCTTAAAAAAGAAGGAGCGAGCAGAACGCAGGTACTGTTATTTAGATGCACTCACAGCAGTGCTGTGCAGGGGGTGGTAAAAACTGAGCAGGCATTAAAATAAATGGGGACTGGGGAGAAAAGCAGTGATGAAACTAGGAATTGGTAAGACTAATTTTGACTTCCCACTGATTATTGCTGGCTCAGTGCTGGGACAGCTTGCAAGAAGGGAGGAAAAGTCCAATAATTGGAAAAGATAAGCAAATACATTTGTACTAAACTTCAGCTAAAGCACCTGAACACAAATTTGACTTTCTTATACCAGTAGTTAAAGGGTTTCCAGCACTGTTTCAGCTTCTTGTGTTAGTAATACTGTCAGTCGTGTAGAATTCCTGCTTTAAGCAAGGTTAAGTCTTGACTTTGCTCCAAAAGTCATTCAGATTATCGTGGGATTTGAGTGTTGTTGCTTTAGAGTCTGTTCAACTCTGCCAAATGTACAAGATTATGCAGCAATTGCTGTAGGGCAGCGGGTCAGTGAAGTTTCACAGAATCACAGAGTATTCTGAGTTGCAAGGGACCCACAAGGATCATTGAGTTCAACTCTTCAGTGAATGGCCCAGGCAGGCATTGAACCCACAACCCTGGCATTATTATCACCCTGCTCTGACCAACTGTCCACCCCTACCATTACTAAAGGCTAAATGCACATGGATTTACTGCATTTAGGAACAACAGCCTTCATAGTTCGAATATTCTATTGGCAGTTTTCAGACCCGAGAGTGAGGGACATGAAACACAGTCTGCATAATTTATACCTTTTAGGACATATATTGATTACTTTGCAGAATTTAATAACATCTGTATGCATTATTAAACAAAACTTTGCATGAATTTTATCTTAAAAGGCAAATTTCACCAGAAGGTGAGAACCTTTTAAAGAAAGTAATTGTGCAGACTTATATTTATGGCAGGGACTGTAATATTACTTGAGATGTAGCAAGTCAGTGCTGGGAATATCAGAGCACAATCTGTGTCTACTTTCAGCTTTCTTCGAATCTGTTTGTTATTGCTGTTGCAAGAGCAACAATGATAGTGACAGATCAAGTACCAACTGTTCCTGATGTCACTTCTGCTCAGAGTGTATCTAGATCAAACTGTGATGAAATTATCCATTGCCAATTCTGCTGAATTTGTAGCTTTGGGAGTGAAACTATCAGCTATTTTTATGAGCGAGCTCAGCATATACACAGCCTCCATCTGTGCAGGAGTATGGGACACACAGGAACTCTGCTGCTTTGGTTTATGGTGGGAGTGCTCATTACTAGTAAACAATATTTTTGGACCTGCTTTGGTAATTATTGTGCTGGCAAACATAAAATGGCATTCAAGCTTTTGCCAGTCTGTCTTGCTTTCTTGAAATCACCAGTGTTGCATAAAAACACGATCTTCTGAGAGCAACAGGAGAAGATACAGTTGATATCATAGCAGTTTTCAGTGTCTGAAACAGGTGTTTAATAACTGTTTTGCAATTTGATCTCTTACCAAATGAACCTAATGCTTTATATTGTATGTCATAAAATTGAGTTTTTTATTTAGTTAGTTCTAATGATTTTTTCTTAGAAATAAGCTTGAGTTACAATAGACTTCAAAATACAAGAGTTGAATATTGAAGTCTTCCAACTTAATGGTGTACTGTAGCAAATAATAAGGTAAAAAGGCTGAAGAATCATAATGCCAGAGAAAATTATAGTCCTTATTACAGCTCAGTGTATAAGTTAAAGTAGGTTGGTTGGTTGGGGCACAGACATACTTGAATGCAGTGTTTCTGAAAACTCAGTGTGTGGTTGGTGTCTGTCTTTTTTTGCAAAGAGAAGAAATCCAACTCTTGTCATTATGGATCTGTCGATCTAATAGGTTCTTTGAACCAGTGTTACCATCATGCTTTTTGAAGTAGTGATATCGTTGTGCTCTTTCCAGCTCTCAGGAATCTGATGGAGGCTGATGCAGCTGCTCAGCTGTGTGCTTGCACATCCCCAAACTGTTATGTCACTGATTTTTTAAATGAAACCTTCAGATTTTCATGTTGACTTACAAATACAGGGATGAAGTCATACCTCCTCCCCTGTCGAGCCTTTTTCTGTTCCTGAATTCAAGGTGCTACCACATCAGCCTGGCTGAATTTTGGGTTTCTCATGTACAGACTCACTTCTACAATCATGTAGAAGCCACCTGGAACCAGCTGGAGGGATTAAAGCCTTTTAGGATCCCCCTTTTAATCCATGTTAGATACTCTCACACTTGATGGAAAATCTCTCTCGGAACTACTTGTCTAATTCTTCCAGGCCAAACCAGGTGGAGTACTTGCTTTCATGCACACTTTCATGACTTCCCTGTAGGACCTTTTGCAGCCGCTTAACTGAGATAAAATGTTTCCTTGAATTTGCCTAGGAAGACTTAATAACCAGTCAGAGCTTATCTGCTGCTGCCCTTGGAGATGGCTTGGTTGAAATGTTTAAACTCTTGGCTAAAGTCTTGGGCTCCTGTCTATCACACAAGGAATAAGGAATTAATTCAATATCATTTTACATTTCATTTCAAGACCTTTACATCAGCAGGACTGCCTTGTTCCATTTGCTGATTTCTTAAGCAGTGTATAGTCAAGCCAGGGAGAAGAATAGCAGAACTGGAAAACCTTGCTGATCATGTTTAAAAACAGATGAATTTTTCTCATTTGCTGTTCTTGATGTTTTTCATTACAAGAAATGAGAAGTTGAGTAAACCATCAAAGACACTTGCTGAATACTAAAATGTTTGCACTTCTAGTTCCTTTCTCATTTCAGCAATTGTATTCCTTGCCTTAAAATGTTGTTTTAATCCATTTTCAAGAGCATAGTGATTTTGCACAGCCTTCTTCCTCCTCATCCAACCAATCCCATGGTGCCCAGGTGGATGAGGATTTCTTTTCATCTGTCACTTAGGAGCATTTACATTAGGATACAAAACCAGTTCCTTTTATAGACGGACAGTCATTTCATTAGGCATAATGATACCAAGCTGTCACAGTCCAGGGTCTTTTTAGCTATAAAACAACCTAAAATCCATTTTTATTCTTTGTAAGTATTACTTTAGGAACTGTGCTTGTTTGTTTTTTTAAGAAAATAATATTATGCTAGAATGTAATAGTGCAGAAGGCTACTAAGAAGACTTAAAAAATTTACTTAAATTCTTTAGAATTTAGTGAAAGTATTGGGAACAAAATTTTTACACACAGATGCTTCTATTTGCAAAACATAACACAATGAAGTAAACGTATCTAAAATTAATACATGTCTTGGGCATTTGTGCAGTTATGTGCATAATGCATCCTGTTGCAACTCAAATGTAGTGTGACATGCTCACATGGGCACTCCCTGTAACTTCAGTAAACTGATTCTGGTTGATGGAGACACTTCAGTTCAAAAATCCTGAGTCCTTCCAGACACCAGTAAATGCCACCAGCAAATGCAGCTTTCATTATGCTCTTAATTTGTTTAAATAACCCCTTTTTTCCTTAGAAAAAGACTAGTAGGGACTTAATGTGATGGGAATTTGGTTACCCACTCTCGTCTGCATTAGTATCTGGCTATTCTTCCTGAGACACTGCTTTTTTGAAAGCTCAGTTCAGCACCATGGAGATCAGCATCCTGTTTCGGAAGTGTTAGGAAATCCATCTCTATTTGAGACTGACAGATACAACAGGACTTAGAGGAGACTCGTGTCCTTCAGGAGCCAGAGTTGTCCCCGAGGCAATTCATATGATGCAAGATGTCTGTGTTGAGGGAAGCTAAGTCTAAACTGAATTTTGCTTACCTAGATTTAATCCTGTAACATGCTGTGCACAAGGAGGACAGCCTGCTTCTCCTTGCAAGACTCTTTGCTGTATTTGAGTACTTCTCTCTCTCCCATCTTTGGTCAAGTGTTCTCTCCACCAATCCATCCTATTCTTTCAGTCCTTCTCTACAGGCTATGTATGCTGCCTTCCAGTAAGTCCCACTGGCTAGCTCTGAACTCTTCAGCTGGATCACATCTTTCTTAGAGAATGTGTGGTGCCCAAATGGCTTTAAGTACTCCAGCCAGGTGTGAACAGGGCTGACTGCCAAGGCAGGTGTCCTTCAGATGTGCTGTCAGCTGTTTTCATATTTGCACACTCATCTCTCATCATAGTTCTTTGTGCAGCAGTTTGACTCTTGCTCAGACTGTTCTTCTCTGGCAAAGAATTGCTCTGTAGGCAGTTATTTGTTCCCTGGTGTTTCTAGAGTTGGCTGTTCCTGCTTGGGTCTAAGATACGGCATTTATCCATTTTGGATTGCATTCTATCTTTACATATTTTATTCCAGTTCCGTGTGATTTTGAATTCCCATTCTATCTTTCATCGCCTTCCCGACTGGTGGTAGTTATGGATCTGACAACACAGTCTTCATCACAGCATTATTTTTCAGACAGTTTTTACTTGCTTTTTACACCCCAAATTCAATAATTTCTGTGGTGCCCACAGTCTTCAAGTACTGTTGATTGTCAGAATTCTTTGGATATCTCTTACATGATACATGCAGGACAGTGTAATCACATGAGAATTAGCACATAATCCCAACTTCAATAACTGTTTTCACTTGGAACATTCTCTTGGGATGTTTCTGCCTAGTGATAGTAAGAGCTTCATATGGTGCTAATAACAGCATTATTTTAGATATCTGCAGACTTTCTGTAAGCTTATTTTCATTTTCTTTTTCTCCTCAAGAAAAGAGCGATTGGTTTACGTGGGCATCAGTATTGAGAACATCATTCCACCTCAGGTAAGCTATTGTTTCTATGTGGTATTACTGTTTTATTTTCAAAACTTCTCAGGGAGGAAGTTCCTCAGTGCTCTGTCAGAGGTGCTAGTAGCATCTTGGAAAGAAAAGTCAATCCATATGCAGATCAGAAATAATTCTAGACCCTTCATTTTAGACTGAAAATAGCAGAGAAACCAAGGGAGCTTTAGAGTCACCTGATGACACACAGAGTCCTCTCCCAGTGAGAGATTGCAGAACCACCTCCCTGCCCATTACAGTTGGGTTTTGCTCTGAGTGCTCCAATATTCAGTAGTTTATAAAGGTGGGATTCAGTTATTTAATTTTGGTGTTTGCTGTGCAGTTACCTAGGTCAGAGCTAATTGTCAAGGCTTTCCTTTGGAACTGATGGAAACAAACGTTTCTGGCTTATGATTCAGAGGGGAATATGTAGTATCTCAGCAGCAAAGCATTTGCCTTCGGTGAGGGGATGTTAAGGTCATGTGATTAAAAACTGTAAATGTTTAGTGTTTCATTAACAGTTGCTTTTTTATGGTTTCCTCTGAGAAAAGAGGAAAAATGCTTTGATTCACATGAAGAACAGCCTCTTCTTACTTAAATACATTTTAAAGCAAGTCTCTTGAAATCTTAGGCAAATGCTTTCATCTGGAATTATATAATCTGTTCTTTGCACCTTAAAATTGGAAATTTTGCTCATTTTAAACATAGACTTTCCACTCTGCCTGACTGTAGCAAAGCCAGCTTTTTTTCCCTGTCTCTGAATAACAGAAAAACGAGAACAGATTTTACAAACTTGCAAAAGAATCTGTGGCTGAGAGCATATATTTGAAAAATGCAGCCTGGGAGGCAGATTATTTTGCTTTTAAATTAATAACTTGCAAATGATATAATAAAACCGGCATGAAACTTTATTGAAACTGCACTATGTAAAGCTATTCCTGTGCTCAGTATATAGAGGTGGTGGCCACAGTTTGTTCATTTACCAGTCCTGGGAGTATCACCTGAGGCATGATCTCAGCGTTGCAGCATAAACACAATGATCCAACAGCCTGAACCCTTTAACTCTGTGTTTGGAAAGTTATGTGGCCAATAAGGGAAAAATGTGCAAATTCACCTGAACTGCTGTAATAAATCACTATATTACAAGTTAAAATGTGCTGTGTTGGGCACATTAGCTATGACTGCGAAGGGAGGGAGAAGATAAAGCCTTTTGACACTTCTGTCTTTTCTGAACAGGAGCCAGAAATACCTGAAGGCCAGGAAGAAAAGAAGAAAGATTCCAAAAAGCCCAAATCAAAACTCGAAAGGAGATCTACCAGAACCCGAAAGTGCATAAGCTACAGGTCAGCAGCTTGTTTAAATAGCTTGTACAGCAAAAGTCATACTGTTGTTTTCTTTCTGAATCATCCCACCAATTCTCATACAAACTTCTACATTTAAAAGAAAAGCCTAACTAAAGTGTCTTTGGTCTTTCCCCTGAATACTGTTTATGCTTGGTGGGAGAGCATGAGGGGGTACAGTGAAGGGGTGATGCATTAAAAAAAGAAAATGTATATGGTGTTTTGTTCAGGAATACTGGAGAAGGTTTTGGTACTACTGCAGTTTCTGAAGTGAGTTAAAGCAGGTGAATCAAACCTCTCCTTTTTGCAAGGAAAACTTCTGCTTGTGTCTAAAGGCCTTCAATTCCTTGCTCTCTTCCCCCTCCCCACTTCTTTATGTGAAAGGGGCATAAAACTTACAGTGTAATTGTGCACAGTATGTCTAAAAACGTAGCTCTCTGGAGAAATCTGTAACTCTTTAGAGAAATTGGGACAAAAAAGCAATTAGTAAATGAAAGTGCCAAGATATTTGGACTCTGTGCATTCTGTAAGTAGAATAGGTCACTAAGGTTTCCAAATCCAGCAAGATCTTAATAACAACTTTTATTCTCAGTGTATTACTAAATTGTTTTTATAAACTGCTTTCTAAATAATGCCTTGTAACACTGTATCATCTTCAGTCCACCAGACAAGTAGAATGCCTTTGGGATTAGAAAAGAATGTGGTTGCCTGAGAGATTGTGGGTGCTTGTCCCAGATGCATTAGGAATGTTGAAAAAATCCTCTGCCTTTCCAGTAGTTGCTCTTTGTAGACCTTTATCATCAAAAATATAACGTTCCAGTATTAGAAGAGCAAACCTTTCAATAATAACCATAATTGAGTTTAAAGTCAGCCTGGTTTTGCTGCTGAGGAGAGGCATGGTGTTTGTATAGGCTGGGTTTTCCAACCAGGTCAGAACACTCAGCCTGACCTTGCTTACCTGTTGGACTTCACTGACTTTTCGAATGAATAGCAGAAGTCACACTAATAAAAATGTCATTGCTGCTTTGGGAAATTAAGTATTCCTGTTAGGAATGTTATGCTACAGGCAAGATTACAGAGATCTGCTGTTATGTTAATGACAGGTCAGGCAGTATCTGACCATGAGAAGAAAACCCATTGCCTGTAGGGTGTGTGGCACAACTTCAGCAGGACCCATGTTGTGCAAAGGCAGTATATGTTTATTGAAAGTAATGTTCCAGAAAAATCAGTCTTCTGATAAAAAGTGATAATCTTTCTTACAGACTACATCATGCACATAAGTTTGAGCTGGTGAAAATATTACACAAATCAGTGTGTCAGATGTATATGTCTGCAGTGAAATTCCACTGGTGTCACTGAGAGTTGTGACAGCAGGGGAAAATAAATGCTAAAAGTCTTATTCCACTTAGAAATAGATTTGTGTTGTGGGGCATTCTGGTTCTCTAAAAGATCTGTAATCCCTTTGTATCATCCGAGTCATCTGTTGAGTCCTCTCGTGAGCAAGTTAGCAAAAACCTGTATCATGAATAAAGCAGCAGCAGAAGAAATTATGTTCCATTACACCTAATGGACAAGCAGCTGTGAGCTCATGGCTGAGCTCAGGTTATTGGTTAGCAGTGGTTTGAAAGCATTAAGTTATTTCTCACATTTTAAAGATGGGGTTTTTTAGCTATGTGGAGGGAAAACAGTGTTTGAGTAATGTGGAACTAATCTTACTGATGGAATAATTTCTGAGTTATTTCCTTGCTGGGTAAAGCCGCCTTGAGCATGGCATGCAGTTCTTAACAATATAAAGATATCAGAAGTCCTTCACCTTATTTTTAAAGGAGAAAGTGTTTTATGCTTACTATTGGAATACAGAGTAAACGATTAGATTTATTATTTTCTTGTACTGCTGGAGGTTCCTATGGAGGGCCAAGGTAAATATAACTGTAATCTTTCTTTCATGACTGAGAAATGGAATCCTAAATGAATGTATTGTCCAATTGTTAGTCATCTGTATCTGAAAAAAATGCAAAAAATTAACTTTTTAAAAAATGAGAAGAAAAATTTGCATCTAAACAAAATGTCTTTTCTATATAGTTAATAAAATTTGTACCTTTGCATGTTTGAGCTCAAGGCATCTATTTGTTGGAACAGGTAACAACCCTTTTTTATGGAATTGGAATTCATAACTGAAGAAACAAACTGAGGTCATCTATGTTAAAAGGATTGGATCTCTTCAGTTTGCTGTTCTCTTTTAATGAGTTACTCAGGGTGCAGAGGTTTATGCAGTTTTATAAAAGCTGTTGCAGGACAAACACACTCAAATACTTTGCTTTTGTTTGTCCTACTCGGTTATGTAACATTGCATTATAACTTACTTATGTGCATTTACAAGGAACTCTGTACTTCATGTTTTATCTGTTCAGCTTAGAACACTGCAGATCCATAAAGTATCACGAGGTTTAAGAGTAGAAAGCAGCTATGTGAAAAATCAGTTCTGAAGGAAAATGTAGACAGAATAAATAATTTTACATTGAGTTTAACAGATTATTCTCAGGCTGTTTTGAAGGTTGGTAAAGTCATCTAATAAAAGTAGAAAAAATGATAAGTAGTTTGTGTGAAAATGCTACTGAAACTATTTTAAAGAACTTACAGATTATATATTGTTAAACTCAGAGGCATGTTGGGTAAAATGGAGAAGGGGAATTGTGTAAATGGGAAGGGGATTTCTGTTCATATAGCTCAGTAGTAAGCCGGGCAATAGTAAATAATCTGCAAGCAAATAGAAATAAGAAACACAACTTTGATAATGAAATAGCCATTTTTTAAAAAATCTGGCCCACTATCTTAGTTACTTTATTATGTATCCAGCCCACTGTCTGTGCAGTGTAATTTCTTCAGATTATGAGGTGTGTTTTCATAACAATTTAATTAAGGTTCACTTCAAAGTGGTAAATGAAAGCTGTTATTTTTAGGTTTGATGAATTTGATGAGGCAATTGATGAGGCAATTGAAGATGATATCAAGGAGGCTGATGGAGGAGGTATGTCTCTGATGTTACTTGTTTTGCATTGCAGTGGTGATGGAGACCAAATTTTTTTTGATATGAGAAGCAACAAATATAATCCTCTCCCTTTAAACTTTGAAGTTTGCCAGGGTTTTTTTACTGCTGTATTTTTGGATGTGAACTAAATTTCCCTTAGGAATGGCCATCCCATGCTGCCAAAAGATGTCACAAAATTAGTAAAAGTTGATAGTTAAATTCAGCCTGTACAGGTTTTTTATATGTAATGAGTAAATTTTGGATTTGAGATTGGAATGGCAGCAGTGCTCTTGGCATTTGTCCTCTGTAAAAAGAGGGCTCACAAATTGCTCTGCAGTTGGACCCCCTGAAGACTGTGTGTACCAAATTGTCTTAATATTCATCCAGCTCTATGAGCATTTCTCAGCTGAGTGTGAGTAAAGTAAAATTCTGTTCTTTGTTGCCTGTTAAGGCAAAAGAGATCTTCCACGCTGTCTGAGGGATGGAGGTGGATTTGTGCTTCTGCATCACCTTAACTTGCCTGGAGAAAGCAGCCATGAAATACTGTCCCTCAGTTGTTTGGCCTGTGACATCTCCATATACTCACCAGAGTCAGAAGCTCGTGGATGTAGGCAGACAGTCTGAAAATCTTGTGTCTGTAGGTGTGTAACACAAGGTCCATTACAGTAAACATAACCAAGTCTCAACACTAAAGCAGCTTTTCAAAAACTCCACTTCCTGGCCAAACAACAACTCAAACACTTCATCTCCCAAGAAGGGTATTCAGCATTATGAAAAAAAGTGTATTTTCTGGTAATTGCCCTCTTAAAAGGCACTGGCAGGGTAATAATGTGGGTTGGAGTTGAGCATCAGAGTGCTGACACTTAACCAAGACCTTCTGCATGCACCTCAGTATTTCCAAGTGACCACAGCTGGGCTGTGTGTCAGGAGCAAGACTCTGGACAGAGTCTTGCTTGACAAAAAAATATTCTGCTTTACAGACAATAAACCGAAGTTAGGCACGTGCAAGATCTGTGGAAACTTAAGTAAGAAAATAAACTTGTTATTGTTTCCTGTTTCTGTCCCTGAATTCAGGCATTGGCAGAGGCAAAGACATGTCAAATATCACAGGTCACCGTGGAAAAGACATTTCCACAATCCTAGAGGAAGAAAGGAAGGAAAACAAGCGACCACAAAGGGCTGCTGCAGCACGACGCAAGAAACGACGGCGACTGAATGACCTGGATAGTGACAGTAACATGGATGAAGAAGAGAGTGAAGATGAATTCAAGATCAGTGATGGGTAGGTCTGCAATTTAACTTCCACCACAAATCACTGACCTCTACAGGCTTCTGTGACTCTGCAGTGCCCCTGAGATGATCATCAGGAGCATGTTCCCAGTGCTGGAATGACATTACACAGTGCCAGTAGAAGTCACAGTATTATAGAATGCTTTGGGTTGAAAGGGACCTTAAAGATCACCCAGTTCCAAACCTCCTACCATGGGGTCCTCCTGACCTAGAGGAACATCATTGTACTGGAAAAACTGCACTCTGGATCCATGTACTGACATCATCCAATCTGTATTTTAAGCATAACACATTCTGGAAATGTTACTGGGTTGTTTGAGGCCTCACTACAGGCTTCTGTTAGTGAAGGAGCCAGGTGGGCTCAGTTCTCTGGCGGATGTGACTGTCCAGCAGAAATCCTTAACAAAAATGTAGCTAAAATGAGGCTGCTTGTTTCCTTGTAAAAATAAGAGTTGAAATTCCTATTTTGTGGGAGGTTTTTTTTGGCCTGATTGTCATTTAGAAATTGGAGAGAAAAATTTTCATTATTTAGAGCATACAGAACTTGACAGGCAGATTCTGAAATTAGTTTTTGATTGCTGCTCTGTAGGAGGTAGAGTTTGAAAACAGTGAAAGAAGTGCCTTATACTGTAGAAAACAAATACATGTCATGTGAAGCTTTAAACTCTAAATGAGTATTGCTCTGGCTGGCTGAAATTCACTTTCCACAGAATTTCTCATCATTCAATCTGGGCAATTACTGATGTTAAAAAAACTGATAATTTTAGATTGACTTTATGCCTCAATGAAGCAACATAATAAAGCAAGCATGAGGCTGTAGGCTCTTCACCAGCAACATTTAAAGCTTTGCACCAGTCACTGAGTCACTTTACTAAGTGTATGGAAAATCTATACAAGATAGATGCAAATTTTGAGCTTTGTTTTTCACCTGTGACCGTGCTGAGGACATTTCAGTGGCACCCTGAATAATTGAGCTACATGTGCTGGAAATTCCCAATCAATGAGTGTGACTTGTGGAGATGTCATAGAATTAATAGTGCATTGATCTGTTAAAGTGTGCTTGTGCATTTTCAGCTCCATCCTCTGCTTAGGACCTTCTGGATCTTGCACTGGAATTTAGATTTGGCTAGCAGCCAAATGCAAGTGACTATGTACCTTCAATGCTCAGTGGTTTTTAAAAAAGCCTTGGCTCCCTGGAAATTATGGGAGTGTTACAAGTTTATAAGGCTGTGAGGTGCATGTTTTGCATTAGAGCCATAGTTTTGTGTTAAGACATGATATTCTAATTCTCAGAAATTGTGTGGGACAGTTCTGGGATTGTAAAGGAGAGGTCAGCTTTGCTAGAACATGGTTGGTGGTTTTTTCCCTCCACAGTTACTGCCATGCAGACATTGCATTGCAGTGAACCATATGAACGCTCCAGAATCTGTCCTATGTTAATGCCTCCTGCAGTGCTGGTTTGACACAGTGTTTATATCCACCTGCTGTGTAATGTCATGCACTGTAGAGCCATATCCCAAATACACAGCTGAAACCTTATGCCAGTGATGGCAGCCTGCTCTCTCTGGGTCTTTGCCCCTCATTGTAAGATTTGTGCTTTTTTAATGCTTTGTGTAAAACGACACTTATCACATGTAAAATACAAGTATTATTTCAGTCCTTTGGTTTTGATACCTATCTTTGTTGTCTGGGGTTTCCCTTGGAATAGATCTCAGGATGAGTTTGTTATATCAGAGGAAAATCTGGATGAAAGTGAAGATGACCCACCATCAAACGAGGACAGTGACTCCGAGTTCTGCGCCCGCATCTCCAGGCGACACCTCTCTAGGCCCATGAGGCAAAGCAGGCGGTTACGAAGGAAAACAGTCAAGAAAAAATACTCTGAAGACGATGAAGACGAAGATTCTGAGGACAATTCAAGTAGAGAGTCTGGTGAGTATAAGCAATCTTAGTTATTTTAAATACTCTGTTTTGGAGAGAGGAAAATGGACAGTCTGAGTTCCTGTCACGACTGACACTAACTTTTTTGCTTGCTTTGATCAAGTCAGATATCATCTTTGCTGTAAAGCAGTTTGCTACTTGTTCTGCTGTTGGTATTTTTCAGGGAACTGGTATTAAGCACTAGGCTCTTGGCATTTCTAGGTAATTATGTAATAAATAAATGCTTGTGCTATGATTCTAGAGGCCACCTTTGTGGACAGTTGCAGCTACCTCTGCACTTCTCCTGTTTGGCACATGATTACAGGAAAGAGGATGAAGACAAACGTGTGCTTCCTTAGAGCTACTAGAAGAACTTCTGAACACATCTATGAAAAAGATTCTGAAAGAAACATTTTCTGTCATTTCTGTGGAAGAAAACTTCAGTTGTATGGCATTCTGTGTTTTCTGGGAGGCTTGAAAGGAAATAATAAGACCTTGAATCTCTCTCTCCTAAAATTATCCTTAAAATCTTTAGTAAATGAAGACTTGCATCACAGGAGAACCTAATAATTCACTTTATTCTACTTGTCCTTCTGCTATTTCATTTTCTGTTGTGGCACAGTTTGAAGTGTGAGAATACTGCAGTACTTAAACCTTTTCATGATCAGCATCTTCCTCTGAAGACTGTCCTCCTTGTTTCTGCCTCATTTGAGACACAGACTAGAAAGTGCCATATACCTGAACACTCATGTTTTCTCACTCTTATGGTAAATTTACGGTTCTATCTATACCGGAGTGTTAACTTACTGCAGTGTGTGTTGCCTTTCCAGTGCTTTGTCTGTCTGTGTAGAATACAGATGGTGAACATGTTGGAGTAAGTTGCTTTGGAGTACTGATTTCCAAAAGAAGGCTTCATGCATGGACAGATAAAGGCAGCTATATGAGTGGTTAGAGTGATTGTTGTCTCCATGTCCTCAATGCATCATTACACTGATCATAAGCTCTTATCAGTGAAGATACTGGCAATCTAAAGAGGTTGCTTATCTGTTCTGTAATGCCCAGGAGCAAGTGTTTGTTTCCTGGTGGACACACATCTGTGATAAAATCAACTGTGATAAAATCAACTGATTTCAGTATCACTCCATATATATCTGAAAGTATAATCTTAACTGTGTGTTTCTGTTTCTCTCTTACTTTTTTATTGTCCATCAGGATCCTGCTTTAAGCCTGTTTTGAGCTAAGGAAATCAGGTGCCCTGCAAGTGGCTTTGTTTCCGGTCTCCAGAGACAGAATTTCTTTCTATAGCTGGTTGTTCTTGCTGACTTGCTCTGTTACTTTGTCTAACGTTTTAGGAAGTAAAGAGGATGCCACTTTGATCTGTGACTCCTGTCAATCGCTAACTTAGGAACAGTTTGTTACTTTTATAGAAATGTATCTTGGCATAATTGTTCTGGCATAGCTCAGTGAAAAGCAGCTGAAATTGATTTGAGGCTATTTTCAACTGATGTAAATAAATTTAATTTTTGAAGACACTAGCTGCAGTAGACTGGTGCAGGAAGAACTGTGATTGCTGGTAAGTTTCTTCTGTATGGTTTCTGTTTTAAGCAAACCCACGATTGAGGGAAACTGAATTTTGTTGTTAACTGATATAGCTCAGGTCTTGGAGTTTCATCTTGTCAGTTGTTTTTCATCTACATATTCTTAAAGTCTTCTAGTAGACTACAATTTACTTAAATTTTAAAAGCAGAACAGACTCTCCTGAGGCACTGGTAACGTGCACCATCAACTCCAGTTCCGTAAGGTTGTTTCCACTGTCTGAACGTCTTTGACACCAGTAGAGATGAGGCAACAAAAACACTGTAAGGAAAACTGTCTGAATTAAGAAATATAACTAAATTTTTTTTGTGAGGCAGTTTTGCTTTGATGGAATAATGTACGTCACTGTTTTGTTCTGTGCAGAGAGTGGTGATTACACAGATTACAGTGATGATGATTACCTGGAAACCAGGAGGAGAAGATCAAGACGGAATCAGAAGAGACAAGTAAATTATAAGGAAGATTCAGAAAGTGATGGCTCACAGAAAAGTGTCCGATATGGGAAGGAGTTGAGAAGAGTTCATAAACGCAGGCTCTCCACTTCAGATAGTGAAGGTAAAATAAACAGTCTGGCATTTCCAGGGGTTGGTGTATGTCAGCATTAGCACAAGGATAAAGCTATATAATTCTGAGATTTCAGAGAATTGTCTTTCTAGAGTTCCTTGATGTTTCTCAGAGACTCTTTCCTTCTGAAACAGCTCACTGGTACTTCATGATGCACTGAGTCACTTCTCAAATTCATCATTGCCCCTAATCCTGACTTCCAGGTCTGAATGTACTGTGCCTGGCACAGAGTGCTGGGATTCCAAAATTGGTACTAATGCAACTGTTTCATCACATTTCTGTTAAGAGGTCACAAACCTGTTTCCCACGAGCCTCTAAAGATTATCTTATGTGAGAGGAAGGGCATTGTCGTTGGTGCCTTGACTGTGTTTGTGCTGGTGGTTCAGACTCATTCCATCTCCTGTTTAAAGAGCTATGCAAAGTGCAGAGGAAGCCTCTGTCAGTAATGTCAGTCACACTGTGAGTGATTGGTGTTTTTTGTGATGTATAATTAATTAGCTTTTACAAAACCAACCTCTGATTTTGTCTGTTTTGGATTGTGGATGCCTGGCTTATGAGACCTTAGGTCCGGCTTTCTGAATGCTGAGTGGTGCAGGTTGCAGTGGATACCGGGCTTCCTCAGAAAATGAGCCATCCTTGACAGCCTGAGTGCCTCAGTTTTGGGAGGGCTGTCCTGAGAGCAGAGAGTGGTAGAGTATCCTCTAGGTGAAGAGAAACAAGTATGTGATGCAAGTGTGTAGTATCTCAAAAACATCATCTTCAATACAGCCTGTTCTCAGGAATCCACTCTCTGGTGGCTTTTTTTTTTCCAGCACTCATGGCTTTAAACATTCCCTGATGGGCATTGTCTTTTCTTCATGAAATCCTATTTGCTTGGGTATTTTTGGTACTGACTTTCTATGCATTAAAATCAGCACCATTTATCACCTTTCCAGCACTCTCCCACAGTTCCCACAGTGTATCATAAAACATGTAAGAGCATTACCGGAATTGTAATTACTTTGAAAATAGAGGAACACTGATAGTCTCTATCAACTTGAATCTACGTTAAATAATACCCTTTAAAATGAAAATTCACATGATGTCTTATGGAAATCACAAAGACACAACAAATTATGTTTGCCATTTGATTTTTCAGTTTCCATCTCTTCTCACCACAACCATCAAAGATCAGTGTAAAGGCTGTCAGTGTGTAGGCAGTATTCCAGTTTGCCAAAAAAAAACAAGCTTCCTATTAAATAGTAGCAAACTTCAGGTGACAGGCACCGTTCCTTTAGAAGTTGTATATAATTTGGGGGTGTCAGGGGTATAGTACAGCTTTGTGTGTGTGTGTAGATATATGAATTTTATGATAGAGCAGCCATTATTTGGGATCTCAGTCTGTGTCAGGCTGCAAATAAAGCGCATACCATGAGATGAGTATTGCAGCTCTGCGTTAGGGGAAAATACACCTACTTCCAAAGCCTCTGGTACTCCTCAGCTTGGAAACAGAATATTCCTAAGTTGTTGATACTCACTACATTAGAAGTCTATTTAAAAAGTAAAAAGAATGCAAGCATTTTGGCTTGATTGGGGAACCTGGGGAAGGAGACAGAAATATGTGTGCTGAGAGAGCTGTCTTGTAAATGAGTGTGAAAGGTGAAAAATAAAAGTGTAAATGTCGCACTGAGATTTGCTAATGGCTCTAAGTCTGCTGCTTCTTCCAGAGAGCTACACATCTAAGAACTCTGAAGATGATGAATCCACAAAGGAGTCAAAGCGACTGATTCGAAAACGTCGGCGAAGTACAGACGACTACTCGGAGGAAGAAGGAGAGGATGAGGAGGAAGAAGGGAAGCCTGTCCGCAAACGCCTGAATCGAATCGAGACCGATGAGGAAGACACCGGCGAAAACGCGAACAACGATGCAGAAACCCCCGCTCCTGCAGATAAGCTGCCAGCAGCACAAGCCCCCCAGGACAACCCCAAGAAGCACTGCTACCGGATAGAGAGCGATGACGAAGATGACTTTGATAATGTAGGGAAAGTAGAGAGCCCTTTGGACTACAGCCTGGTGGACTTGCCTTCCACCAATGGACAGAGCCCAGGGAAAACCATTGAGAACTTGATTGGCAAGCCAAGCGAGAAGACCCAGGCTCCCAAGGACAGCACAGCCAGTGCCAGCCTGGCTCCCAACGGGACAGGGAGTGGGCAGGAAGCAGTAGGGCCAGAGGAGGATGAAGATGAACTTTTGAGAGTGACTGACCTTGTTGATTACGTCTGTAACAGTGAACAGTTATAAGACTTCCATTTTTGTGCTAATTTATTCCACGGTAGCTCATACCAGCGGGCCAGTTATTAAAAGCTGTTTTATTTTTCCTAGAAAATTCTCCACTACAGTATCACTTTCTAGAAGCAAGAATTTCACCAGTCCTGCAGTCTTTCTGTGAAGTGACCAGTTTTGAACTTTGAATTGCTGTAAATTCCCTCTCTTACCCCCTCTTCTCCTTCCAAGTCCATGGTCCTGGGTAATTTCACTCACAAAAACCTTATAACAACAAGAGATTTGTATATTTTTGACTTTATATTTCCTGAGTGCATACAAATTTGTGGAAATGGGTGGCCTAAGAAAGCATTCCAAATCAGTCAGGGCCCAAACCGGAACTGGGGTGGGTTTGGCTCAAAGGGGTAGGGGGATGGGAGGGGGGGTGGTGCAGAAGCACTTGTGCTTTAGCTTTTTCATATGAGATATATATTATATTTAAATGTTCACAACTTAGATTACAACTTAACAGACAGTTAAAAGCAAAATTAATGTCTGTACTGTCGCATTTTGTGAGTTGTAGGTTAACATACCATAGCTCATTTTAGTAATCACCTTCATGGAAGCAGTTTGATTTTAATACTGGAGGCAAACAGAATTATTAGAGGCCAAGAAGGTACCATAAACAAGAACTCTGCTATCCATTATGACTTGCAGACTTTCCTAATAAACATCCTTTAAAGTGTTTGTACAGTGAAGTGTACTGTAATGAAGTTTTTGACAGTCGCAACACTCTAGCCATGAATTTCTAAAGCGATCTCATGCACAGTTCATCAGATGGCCTTCAATGCACAATGTCTAGTGGGAGGATGCATTGACGTCAAGGCAGTAGTCTGTGAGCTGGATGTCAAGTAAGTCTGTAAGCACTGCAAACTTTTACAGACTAAAGGACACTGCGGTCGCTGCCCAGCCACGTGAGTTTCACCACCAGTTGGAGTACTCTGAACAAAATGTGTTTGTACAAATGGCATTGACCACAGAATGACAGTGCATCAGAGGATGGAGGGATTTTCAAATAAACCATGACCGGTCCATTCATGCCCTTAATATCTGCTTCAAATTGAAGTAAACAAATGGAACAGTTTTCCTTTTGGAGGTTTCCTGTTTGGGGTTTGTGTGTGTTTTTATTTTGGTTTTACTTATCTGCCTGGATGTATTAGCAGGTTTTGAATGTAGTTGTTGGCCTTTGGCCATTAGAATTTTCTTAAAATACATTTTAATAACTGTCATGTGACCAACTAATTTCAAGAAGGCAGAGTTTGAGAGAAACGTTTGACTCCAAGGCATCTCATCAACTTTTGAGCAGGCATGAAGTGATATGTGCTTTTAGTCAAGGGGAAAAAAAGACAATGGAAGACTAAAAACCCCACCAAATCAACATGGGGCACATCAAGAGCATTAAGTACTCTATTACTCTGATTAAGATGCAAGCTGTAGCATTTGTACATGTTACAGGACACAGACAGCTCAAACAGAACTGCCAAACATTGAAATCCAAAATGGTCACATCTATTAATCCTTTTGCTCTGAGATTTGGATTTTTGACTGGTGTTTATGTCCATTGCTGGCAATGGATGCACCAAAACTGCTGCTGCCACTGTGGAGTGAGTTCTCCTTTCCTGCCCCACCTGATTCCCTTCCATTATATTGTATTTAGTAGTCAGTCATTAAGCACTTCGGCTTTCTTGTAATTAAACCAGCATTAGGCCTTTACTAAATACCTCTCTAGAAAACCTAGATCAAAAATTCACCTACCTTCTGGCCTTTAAAGTCTTGGTTTTGCTTCCCCACCTCTTTCTCCACAGGGTCTGTCAGAACCACTCTGTAACTCTTGCTCATTTGGGCTCTAGCAGGGCACATATCATGCTATCAACTAGGATCAGAAAAATGCAAAAAGGTGGAACTTGCTCATTATCCGCTGCGCTAAGCAAGCTTGTGATTAAAAACAAAGAAATCACTCTCTACGTGACAATTTAATTTCATCAAAGATTACATGTTTTCCTACACCTTACTGATGTTAACAATTAAAAGTTAAATGATTAAAATGGGGAAGTGATGAGCCACAGAAGTTTAGAATGAGTTCTTAAAAGCATATGTAGCGTTTTAAGCTACTCTAGTTCTTTCTTTGCTTACATGATACAGAAATGTAGTGCTTCTAAATTCTAATATACTTGGGTTTGAGAAGGAGTAAGAACATACGGCTTCCACTTGTCCATGGCAGTTAGCTGCTGAGCATTTTTAATACTTGCAGTGCTAACTGATTCACGTGTAGCAACACTGTGCAATTGATGGGTCTTCGTTTGTTTTGGCAGTCTCATATTTTTTCTTAGCTGCCTGATGGAGCCTTTTAGTATCTGATCAAACATTCCTGCTTGTAGAGTCAACTGCAGATGCTAAGTACTTAGTGGGCGGGTAATTGTGAATGTAAGAAAATACAAAAGAGTTAGAATTCTGGATATACCAATCAGGAAAAAAATTTTTGAGTACTGAGTTAGAGTGATGTAAAAGCAGGAAAGACCAGGAAGCAAAATAGGAACATTGAAGCTTGCATCAGGAGTGTCATGTTCTAAAAATGGCCAGTTCCCAAATTTTATTTTCTCTAGGTCACTTCTCAAAAGCAACTTTTCTGTCTTCTAAAAAGTCAGCCTTGGTACCTGAGATGGCTTCATCCCACAGGATCTAGAGTTCTTCCTTAGACCAGTGGGAATGGTGTGCAAGGAAAAACTGCAAAAACTGCTTTAGAAAATATAACCATTCTAAAACTTTATATTTTTCTCATTTTTAAGGCTTCCTGCTTGGTGGAAAATATATAGTCTGTTTGGGAAGATGAGATTTTCTGACAAGAGGCCAGCTGTCACACAGGGTTCATGCTGTTACAGTACGTATATGTGATTCCAGAGTGAAAATGTCTTCCTGGTGTCCTTACAGTCCTGTGCCCTTCTGAGCTCAGTGTAAGATCAGAAGCTAGTTTTCTTTGAATAGTGATCTTCAGGAGTAGCTTTGGGCTTAAAGCTCAAACTCTGTGGGAAACGGGGAACAGGCCAGGGATTGTTTTTAACGAGAAGAAACAGCTACTGGCTGAACATGCTGAGCATTTATTCATCAAACTCTTGTTTACTCCACAGAGATTGTCACTAAAAGCTTTGTCTTTTTTTACCTGCAAGCTCATCTGTGTATAACTGTCTGGGAGGAGAGCTGATTTCTATGTGTAGTCTAAGTAGCACTACTGGGAAAAAGAACATACAAATCAAATGGAGTGGATTTTTTTTTTTTTTTTTTGTGCCACCAAGATAAATGCTGGCTGTTTGCTTCCCTTTGTGGGGCTTCTGTGACTCAGCAGCAAAAAGCACACAAGCAGGGCCACTCTGCAGGAATGAATGGGGTGTGTTAATCTAAGCAGAAGGGGGATAGAATTAACAACTGGATTGGTTTCAACACAGTTGCTGTCTTCTGGTTGCCGAGTCTGATAAACCTGAGCATATTTGTGATATAAGATGGAAAATGACATCACATTTAACAATCCTTAGTTAGCAAGGCCAGTGCTGAACAATCAACTCTTTGATACTTTCATTTTATACATGTTGAATCACATTATAAAAGCACTGCATCTTCCTGATTATTTTTTGAATGAAAAGATTGCTCTGGTCTAGCAGCACTTAAGAGAAACAAGAGACTCTTTTTTCTGAAAAGCTCATTTTTGAAGTGTCACCTTCAAGATTTTGTTTTATTAAGTGTCTCTGTTACTCTCCATATTATAGGAGCTAATGACTTAGTTGGACTTGTTTTCTGTTCACTTCTGTTTTCTAATTGCTGTGTCTCAACTCTTGGTGAGAGACTTTACATTAAGAAGCTCAAGGGGCAAAAAAAGTATGTTCACAAAAGAAAAATTGTGGATAGTGGTACACTTGTTCTGATTTCTCTTCACATCTATTATTTGAACTACACTGGTATCCAGATGCTGCAAATGTTTAATAATTTTAATCCTTCATTGTCAGGGGGTCCATTTTATACCTCTGTTTTCAGGTGCTTATAACATGGTCTTCAGTTTTCTTCAGTAGGAAGCTCGAGTCTAAACCTTCCAATAATGATTTCAAATCACATATTTTTACAAACTTCTTTTATGAAAAGTAAGCAAGGAATTTTTACAGCACCTGCTTTTTAAAATTCACTTAGTACACAGTGATTTAAATAAAGCATGGCAGTAATGCTTGCCCCCAGAACTGGTCTGACAAAGAGATTTGTATCACCTAATTCAAAAAGGCTTTATATAGGCCTTGAAAATTTGGTTTGATACAGGTGCAGTGACTATTATTTGCAGACTTGTAATATGGTTCTGATGTGCAGTGTGAACCCTAGGTATATATTAGCATTTGATGTATGCTTCTGATTTGGTGGGTATATAAAATCCTTAAATATATATGAATATATGTAGAAAATCAAGTAAGTTCAAACAAAACGGTAACTTTGGGAAAAAATACGTGTTGAATATGGTGTGGGAATCTCTGGAAATTAGGGAGCAGAATTTTGCAATTCCTTAAGTATTTAAAACTTCCATAGAAGCATTTAGGATATTGTCTGAAGTAAGGATTTGCAGGATCAAGACCACATTTGCTGGTTGTTTCATCTTCCTCCACTTCCCTAACAGTTAATGTAGGTATTATATCTCACTTAAAATGTTGGAAGGCAGAAAGTAAAAAAAATCCAGCAGAAATTATCCATTTGGGTTTTTTTTTTTTGGTTTTNAAGAAAAATTCTGTGACTATTTTTTGATGCTTTATCCAGTGTGAGACCTAACGGAGAGCTCTGGCTCCAGAAATATTTATCAGTTGGAAATTATTTCTGGACACCCACCAGTTGGGGTATTGAGGATTACTAATCACTTTGGGAAGTCACATCACATACTAAGCTCTTCTTTTAGATTAGGTGTAACTAACTGAGATAGTTCCAAGCAACAAAAATATGGGAATAATTGTCCCAACACTTCAGAGTAATTTAACTTACTTTGTATATTGCAAAAGATGTATATTGCTTAGTATAACACATAAAAAAAAGATTGTGTAGAGCTTCTGGGGGAAAGAATAAAACTCTCTAAAGTAGTTAAGTTTTTATAGTTGAATCTGTGGTGTAGAGCCCCCCAGTTCAACTGCAATTGAAAGCAAGTCTTACAGCTTGGGTTTTTGACTATCATCTTGTAAATGCTGGCGCCCCACACCTGAGCTGAGGAGCAGGAGAGGGGGGCAGCATTGCAGTTAGAGGGGCACACGTGCCTGCCAGCAGATCTGCTGTTGCTCCCTACAGCCCCAAAGGTTGCTGAGGAGAGCTGAGCAACGGCGCAGCTCCGTTTGTTCGGCTGGTTTACTTTGTGCACTTTGCAGCACTTTGTGTATAGTCAGTCTCACTGGTTCCCCAGGTGCAGACCGAGTCACGCGCTCCTGCTGTTTGCATGCCTGTTTCAATAACAGGGGGAGATGGGGAATAGATGAAGTGGAATGGATAGTGTGTATGCAAACCCATGCCATTTGCAAAACAGGTCTTGGACAGGCCTAGAAACTACTTGTGACTTGCCCTTTAAAGGCTGGATTTCCAAAGGAAGGTCTCCATTTAGGAGAATCATCCCGATACCCTCCTTTTCTAATCCTGATTTTCAAAGTAACTGGAAATTGTACTTTGTGTCTCCTTCCTTGAGGGAATAAATAATGTTCCTCCATCAGTGCAATGTGGATGTGGAAAAAATTGGGATCAGTCCATACAATATTATGACAATGTTTGTCTCTAGGGATGACAGGAAGAGTCCGCACAGTTTGCTTTCTTATTTGTTCCTCTTACTGTGTCCCACACAACTGAATTTGGATCAGTCTGTCAGAACTTGAATGATTCTACAGAGATAAAGTCCTTCTGCAAAAACATATTATAGACCTTGTTACCATTGCATCGTTTGTTAGTTAGAACTGATGAAAGTCCTTAATAGATACTAATCTGCTACTCAAGGTAGTCGTAGAAAAGGACATCAAGTCATAAAGCTGTAAGCCTTGTTTAGTTTTCCATTTTGTACTCGTTATATGGACTCTAAAATCTTGTACAGTACCTTACTCCTATCCTATATTCCTTCAAAGGATGCTCCTCCCCCTAACTGGCAATAAACTACCGTGTTGCCAAGGCAGTTGCTGGTTCCTGCCCGTGTTTCACAGCCCTCCTGCTGCAGCCAGGGGATTGATGTCACTGATCCAAATGCATCATGTTCCTGAGTGCAGGGCAGTTCTCACGCAGGCACAGATCCTGTCCATGAGGCAAATGTCGGGGATTCTCAGCATCCCAGGTGAATGCTTGCCCTCCAGTATTCTTTTGAGAACTGGATCAAATCTGCCAGATAGGTCTCCTAAAATTTAAGATACGCTTACATGACATACAGTTTTGTCTTGCTGCCGTGTGCTGTTTGTATGTTTGCAAAGATGCCTTGAGTTCCTTAAAAATGGTCTCCACAGCTGACCTCATCTTTTGTTTTTTTTTTCTAAAGAATTAACACAGTAAAGTTCCACAAGCTGAGTTCTTTATTGTAGAGTTTAATCCTTGCATATTTTGAGTCCTGAACTTTGGTTTTTTAGTCTCTCTTCAATCATGACTTGCTACAATATCAAAGGGAAAGGACCGAGGGGACACACACTGTGTGTGTGGGAAGGGGGGGAGATACCTTGAAAAAACTGGAAGTGTTATTCTTGTTGCACATAAATAGGGTGGTGCTTTCACTGTCTTTTCCCTCCCACTGGTAATATCACGTGCATGTAAAACATGCTGCGTTAAAACTTTTTTAAATGGAAGTCATGGTGGCATAGTGCTCAAAGGGTTAACTGCAGTTTATTAACAGCTAATGTTTTTAGATTTGCAGTACACAACTGTTTAAATACTGTATTCCTTGTAAATGAAGTAAGAAAAAATGTTAAGGCTGGTGCCAATATTTTTGTTAATGAATTGTTCAGCGTTGTCTCTCACTACAGTCTGGTCAGAACTCTTTGTGTATAAGCTGGGCCTGAAGCCATTTTATAGCTTGTAGGCCTAATTGTGTAACTTTTCTTTCATAATGGTTTTGTTATAATATCTACTGTCATTTCTTTCATATAAATATGACATGTAAATTGTCATAATAAAAAAAATTGAAATAACTTGATGTACAAAGTATAATGTGTATTGGAGATACAAGTGCTTTTTAATGGGCACTGCATGTCCACATCCTTTTTTTAGTTTTAGAACAAGCACTGAGTAATGGCTGCTGTGTATTGTTCCAGCCCATGATGGGGCCACTGCCTGCCATGGGAAGGGGCAGCTCCTGGTTTATGTTGGTTTTGTTACGGCAGCTCAACTGACAGAGTCTTTTCTTTCTTTGAGCAGCTCTGGCTGGTGGTGGGAAAGACCTGATGGATTTTTTTTTTTGCAGTCACAATGGTTTTCTCTGTGTGTTCCATCTTCTGTATAATTTTTATATCTCATCTCATAGTGATGTTTCAGTCACTTGACAAAAACCAGTGTGCCTGCAGCCAGCACTGTGCCCAGCTAGGCTGTTGCAGCAGACAGCCATGAGGTGTCCATGTGCTCCTTCTGACATAGGAGCCAGGTTCATTTCTTTTTGTTCAGATGTGTAAAACCTGGGAAAAATGGGGAAAAAAATGGAAGTCTGCAGAGGCGCACTGAAGAAGCAGATGTTCTGACACGTGGCAGTGGGCATGGATGATATTTCGGGAATTTAACAGGAGTCAGGGAGAAAGAAACAAATCGAAGAAGAGAGTGGCTTCTCTGTGTGAACTGCTGAAGCCTGTCAATCCTGATTTTGAATGTGTCTGTGGTTGCACTCAAGCTGCTGCATGTTCCTGTAGTGATGAGAAATTGCTGGGAAATCCATCCTATTGCTCCAAATCCACTGCCAAAACTTTATGCTTCCATCTCTAACAGATTCAGGGTATCTAAGTCTGAACTGGCCACCTTATGGCAGGAAGTGCTGTGGAGAGAAACAAGCTCCCCTGGATGGTGAGTCCTGCCTTCTGTCCTAAGGTGACTCTTAACCCTGTGAAGGTACCTGCTGCTCTTCATTGCCTCTGAACATGGGCCTGGTTGACTAAATCACTGCTGGACATCCAGCATTCAGACATCAATGTGGGGCTGGATTCTAACTCACTTCTTATAGGTCTTACAGCTGAAGAAAAGAGTTTTCAGATAGTGCCATTCTGTTCCATTCAAGCTTAGAGAAAATTTCTGCCTTCACCTCTAAGCTCTTAGGTGCAGCCCTCAGTACTCTGGTGTGAAGAGTCTGGATTGTGTAAACAAGGAAGATGTGGATTTCTCCTCCTCCTTTAATGCTTCATCCTCAAAACCAACCTCCTGCCTGGGCTTAAACCATCCATTTTCCCATTTTCTTTTGGAAGAATGGTATGCCACAGAAGAAGGACTCAGATTTTCATGCAGGAAGAGAAATGGGCTCTGTACTGCTCCACTGCAGTGGCTTCAAGCTGCAGTAATTCAACCCCAACCATTCAGAAACCTTAATTTATAATTGCCTTAAGTTGTTGTGTGATTTGGAGTTAACTACAAAGGTGGTGAGCTAACATGACTGCCACATTAGGTAAGACGGGGTGGACATGAACAGGAGCATTGCTTTATAACCACTAAGTGTAGTGAATGGTGTTTCCATGTATTTGGATCTCTTCCCACCAGCTGTCACAGTCTGATCAGTGTTCATGAATGAACTGTAAATTTTTGTTTCCGGTTGACCACTTGTCCTGGTGTGGCAAACTTGAAGATGGCTGAGAAATTCCCCTTTCCTCATCTCCTGTTGCCTCTGTTGTGTTTTTCCAAGCTATTCCAGTGGTGTTTAAATAGCACTTCATAGTGGAATTTGCTTTCATTTTGGTCTAGGTGATTATTTTGTAGGAGTAACAATTATTTCCTTAATTAGAATCCAAAATGGGAAGGCATGGTTGAGCAGCTCTCCAAAGCATGGTCAATAGCTCAGCCTAAGAGAACCATGTTATGTTCTGCTCTTTGCTGTCCAAGACCGTAGCTAATAAAGTCCAGAGAAGGGAAAAATGGGGACCTAATCTTGTAATAATTGATTCATGCTTGTGAGAACCTGTGTTTGCACACAGGTAGGTAAATGACTCCTAAAAAGTAAATTTAAACTGCTAAAAGAGAAGATTAACATCCATGACAAGCTAACAAACTTGCATGGGCTCTTGGTATGTCGCTATGGCAGGATCATTTGTCATCCTGACAAGTCAGGGAGAAGGGGTGTTTGCAGTGATGCTGTCTCACTGATGGTGTTGCCAGGAGCATGCCTGCACAGAGATGTACTTCACTGATGTGTCAGTAATCCCTGTTTCTCACTGCAGTAGCAAGAGAAATGGTGTAAATCCGGGGGAAGAAGCAGGGCCGGTGCTCCTGAGGGGGTGGCAGCCTTCCCATCCCTGCAGTGTGCTGTCCTGAGACACCCCCAGCTCACCCGGTACTGCAGTGGTGTCAGGCTCCTGACCCCAACTTCATCACTGCTGAGGGAAATCAACTGGATACCCTTTAAGCAATTCAGGTACTTGTGATTTTCTTTTTCTCCTCTGTATTTATGAGACATTGGGTACTGGTCATGCACCAAAAATTCCCTTTCCAGCATCCAATAACGGTAATTGAAAAGCCATTCTGTTTGTCTTTCCCTCTGTCACCTGTCCAACAGAGACTTGCAGGCTAAAATAGATATGGCAGAGATCAAGAAGTGTTTGGACAATGCTCTCAAGCACATGGTGTGATTCTTGTGTTGTCTTGTGCAGGGCTGGGAGATGGACTCGATGATCCTTGTGGGTCCCTTCCAGTTCAGGATATTCAATGGTTCTGTGACTGCTCTTGGTACTGTCAATTACAGAAACAGAATGGTTTGCGTTGGAAGGGACATTAGAGACCTGTTCCAACCACCTAGTTCCAAACGCCCTGCCATGGACAGGGACACCCTCCACTAGACCAGGATGCTCAGAGCCCCATCCAACCTGGCCTTGAACACTGCCAGGGATGGGGCATCCACATCTCTTGGCAGCTTTTGCCAGTGTCTCATCACCCTCACAGGGTCTCAGTATCTAATCTCACCCTGCTCTCTGTTTGAAGCCTTTTCCCCTAGTCCTTCATGTCCTTGTCCAAAGTCCCTGTCCAGCTCTCCTGTATCCCCCTTTAGGTACTGGAAGGGGCTGTAAGGTCTCCCCCGAGCCTTCTCTTCGGAGAACAGCTCTCAGCCTCTCCCCACAGCAGAGGTGCTCCAGCCCTCAGTGATCACTTCAGCGCTCCTCTTTCCCAGACAAAGACGACTAAACTCCGACGCCGCCCGCGGCACCCAGACCGCAGCGCCCGACCGGCGGAGCGGGAGCGCGGCGGTGACATCGCGTCCCGGGGCGGAATTGCATCACAGAGCGAGCGGCGCGTTCCGCTTCCGGCGGCCGCGATGGTGGAGCAGGGAGGCGGCGGCGGCGCCATGAGCTTCCTCAAGCGCTTCCCGCCGCCGGCTGACGGCGTCCGGCACCAGCAGCCGGACACGGAGGCGCTGCTGGCGGGGCGCAGCCTGGGCGCCGGCACCCTCTACATCGCCGAGAGGTGCGGGGGACACGCGGGACTGGCACCCCTCGGGGGCTGCCCGGGACGGCCCTGAGGGGCCCGGCATGGGGCGCTCGGATGAAGGGCCCGTGATGTGGGGGAGGCCCTCAGGGGCCGTGCGGCTCTGCGGGGCGTCCCGCTGCTCCTGCTCGTTTCAAAGCGGGCAAGAGGGAGCAGCACGACCAGGGACCCGGTTGGTTGGGGCACTCAGGGCCAGGGTGGATGGGACTTGGAGCAGCCTGCTCTAGTGGGAGGTGTCCCTGCCCACGGCAGGGGCCTGGAACGAGATACCTGTAAGGTTCCTTCCCACCCAAAACATTCCATAGAACTCAGCCTGGTGGAGAAATGTGCACTTGCAGTCCAGAAAGCCAGTTGTATACTGGGCCACAGCAAACGCGGCGTGGCCAGCTGGGCATGGGAGGGAATTCTGCCCCTTTGCTTTTCTGAGACCCCACCTGGAGTGCTGCGTCCAGCTCTGGGGTCTCCAACATAAGAAGGACCTGAAACTCTTGGAGCAAGTCCAGCGGACACCAGGAAGTTGATAAGGGGACTGCAGCACCTCTGCTGTGAAGACAGGGTGAGAAAGTTGGGGTTGTTCAGCCTGGAGAAGAGAAGGTTGTGTGGAGACCTCATGGCAACCTCCCAGTATCGGAAGGGGTATGCAGGGAAGCTGGGGGGGGGCTCTTTGACAGGAACTGGGGACAAGGGGGAATGGCTGCAAACTGAAAAAGAGTTTTAGATTAGGTACTAGGAAGAAATTATTTACTGTTAATGGTGTGAAACACTGGCACCAGCTGCCCAGAGAAGCTGGGGATGTCCTTTCCCTGGAAGTGTTCAAGGCCAGGTTGGATGGGGCTCTGAGCATCCTGGTGTAGTGGAAGGTGTCCCTGCCCAAGGTAAGGGATTGGAACTAGATGGTCTTAAAGGTCTTTTCCAACCCAAACCATTTCATCGTTAAAACCATGGCAGCTCTCTCCTTGAGACAGGGGAGTAGACGGGGTTGTTGGGTTTCTGCTGTTAATAACTACTGTGGTTCTGTGACATCTTTCATGTTGCGTTAATCACATGGAGACTGTATGTTCTTACTAGGCAGAAATCAGTCTGGTTATTCTGGAAGATGTTATTTGAGCTCTTTATGGTCTCCTTTCAATCCTCCCTGTATTGTATAGCTCAGGGAGACAGCTTGATGATCAAAATAATGTAATTTTCTTTAACCATGGAAAAGTACTCATAATATATTCTACAGTTAAAGCGCATTGTTGGAACAAAAACATCATTTAAAATGCGCACTGAGGAGTGAATCGTCTTTTAAAAACCTCAGACTAGGGAACTTCTATGAAATGACCAATATTGTCAGAGGAGTTTTTGCCCCACCTGAGCTTGTAAGTGACGTGTTGGAGAAGAATCTCTCTGTAATTTTGTTTACTGTTTGATTTAGTTTGGTTGCAGCTACCAGGACTTCTGTTCATGGGGTATCTGGGATTCCTGTAATGTTGAGTTTCCTTGTAAGTTGCTCTCAGTAGACTTTTGTGTGAGGCACCTACAGGGCTGCCAGCTTCCTCTCCACATGCTTCAAGTGCATCACAGAGCTTTCACCAGAATCACTTGCTGGCAATGAACAGAAAGCATCAGTGTTTGCAGGAGTGCCATGAGAGAACAGGGCACCCAGGAGCACAGTGTGGTTCTTGATTCATGTACTGACTCTCCACCAGCAGCTGTAAACATTGAGGACTGGCCAGTCGAAGCTAGGAGATAAATTCCTTACTCCCACTGCACTGGCTCCTGCTCTCAGCCAGATTTTCCAAGTCAAGGAGTCTTCTGTGACCTTTCCATTGGTTTTGTCCCACCACAAAAGCTTATGTATGCTGAGTTTTGCACATGGTGGAGGTCTTGCTTTCTGGCCCTCAGTATTTCTGTTCACTGTGTGACATCACTGATCACAGGCACCCAAATCTCGTTGTAGTTTGATTTCTCAGTGGCCAGAAAGAAGTTAATTGTTCTGATATGAAGGAGACGGTGGCCTGGTGGTGACAACCTGTGCTGTCTCTTGCTGTGATTAGGCATGAGAATGAAAGTGGGAGAAACAGAGGCTATAGCACATAAGTTGTGAGTGGAGGAATACCCATAACCTGGCATGCAGGCTATACCCACATCAGATCTATAATCCTCTAGGAATTATGATATTGACTTGCCTTTCAGTGTTCTCTTTGTCTTGAAAAACCACATTTAATAGTTTGAGTTACAAATCACACTCTGGAACTTCTGTAGTTATCTTTGGGATGATGGATATCTACAGGGAGGAGAAAATAAAGTGGTAGGGAGGGAAATTCAGCATTTAGTGCAAATATGATAGAGCCGTGATGATGTGTTTAAGGTTCTTAGCTTCACATGGTCTAAGCAAAGGTGTCTTTTACCTCAGCCATCAGTTAATGCTGTTGTAAAGATCTGTTCAGGCAGATCCAGGACTGACTGTATGCCCGGAGAGTGGGCAGTGTGCCTTGTCTACAGATACTCTTTTGGGACTGGTTTCCTGCAGGCTCGAGTCAGGTACTGTGGATTCCCCTGTTAATTTCTAACTTGTCTCTTCTTTTATTCCTCCCTTGTTAGCCGCCTGTCTTGGCTGGAAAACTCTGGAGTTGGCTTCTCCTTGGATTATCCCACCATTAGTTTACATGCCGTCTCCAGGGACCTGAGCGCCTACCCAAGGGAGCACTTGTACGTCATGGTGAACGCCAAATTTGAAGGTATGCCTTGAGTGTTGCTTGCTGCTCCCATGCAGCCCTGAGTGACAGGGTTTCCTCCTCAGAAGGAGTAAATGTCGATTTTACGTCATTTAAGTAATTGCTTGTATTTTCTTTTTGGTTTTCCTGATGGATGGTTATTTTAGAAGCACAGCTTTGCATGTATTTAGAGTCACTTCTTCACAGTTGTGCTCTCAGCTTGTGGCTGTGTACACTGAAGCTGCTGAGAATCAGTTCTCTGCCCTCTTACACTGTTTTTAAACAAGTTAGTTTCTCTGCCAGTCTTCCTGTGATTCCATCTTGAGTATGGTTTTTTCTTTATTGAATTTATGTTAATGTTGCTGCCCTCTCCAGGCTTGATGAATTCCTGCTGTTTCACAGCCTGGAAACTTTTCATTCATTTTCTCCCACAGCTTGGTTAAAAGCAAACAAGAAAAGGCTATAGGTCATGTTACCAGGCTTTAATGGGTCTTTGTAGATTGCCCACAAACCCCCCCTTTTTGACCATTCATTCTTAGATAAAGAAAAAGCAAGTTTTCTGTTTCATTGTTTGTATGAAGACTGTATTTTTTTATATATATACTGTATATTTTATATATATTTATATTTTTCTTCTGGCAGACCTGTTAAGTGTGTCAAAAACTGCCATCTCAATTGAAGATTAATGAGTGTTAGGTCTTTAGCAGGTCTCCTTTTCCCCTTCATGCTTACTGCTCATCATCAAGGCTAAAATCTGGCATTTAATGTTTTCTTTATTATATGCAGAAAGTAATGACAAGACTCTGAGGAGGTGGAGATACTTTTAAGCTATTAATATTCTTCATTATTTCCTTCTCTTGTGTTACTAATGTCCTCTGACAGTCTATCACTACAAATAATAAGATGACATTTGCATACATCTCTTGCAAGATGTTCCTCTTCCTCATTTTCCTTGAACTGTGGTTATTTTGAAGTAAACAGAGCCTCGTCTGAAGAAAGACACTGTTTCTAGCTTTTAATTCAATCTGAATTTAAAATTTGAAAATACAGATATCCTGTGAAAGCCCTTTTCTAGAAATCCTTAATAGACTGATTTTTTCTGGGTATTTTTTGTGGGTATATTTTTTAGTATATTAGCTCTGCCTACAGTAAATCCTCCACAGCAACTAGCTTTAACTTTTCAAAGTCCAGCACTGGCCTGCAATTTAAACTGCTGAATAGTGTTAAGCCTTTCCACTTAGCTGGCTGGAGGAGTCTTCATTCTCAGTTGTGCAGGGTACATTTTGTTCTTCCTCTGAAAGTTTTGCATGTGCTCTCTGCGTGTTTGTGCCTTGTCCTCACCCCCTTTTTTAGAAAAAGGCACTCAGAGGTTGACTGCATTGAAAACAAAGAGCTGGACTCAACAGTAACAAGCTGTGCCTGCGGGTGTCTGTTGGAAAAGGACTGAGTAGCTTCCTTGCACACTTCATTTTTGGGGCAGCTGGCTGGCAGCTTCTTCGCCTCTTCGTATTCTTGGTGGTGCCAGTTTTGTATGTGATAAAAACCACTCTCAGTGGAACAGCCTCTTCTCCTGTAGAAAACTATTTGAGGCTGTCAATGCAGTGTCCCCAGCCCCAAAGTGATGAACTGCAGCCATTTTTGTGGGGTTTTTATTCACAGAAAGTGAAATGCCACAGTGATGCTTATTTTTTCATGTACATGGCCTACAGGAGTCAGGAAGCACTGCAGTTTTCACTGGCTCTGGGTGCACTATGCCCTTCTGACATCTTGCTGGCTTGAC
Organism: Rhipidura dahli; assembly: GCA_013399225.1. Lineage (NCBI taxonomy): Eukaryota > Metazoa > Chordata > Aves > Passeriformes > Rhipiduridae > Rhipidura > Rhipidura dahli. The sequence continues at coordinate 73,664 of VXAC01001963.1, forward strand.
TAGGAATGTTGGAAATGGAGCAGATGTCCTCTGCACATGTCAGAGTCCCCTGTGAGGGTCCACACTAGAAGCTAGCTGATTTCATGACAGTAATGTTAAGGATCTATAAAAAAATCCATGTGATTTTAAAAATGATAACAATTGTGAATTGGGGGGTTTTGAGCACAGTTGTTTTTAATAAGAATCAGGCAATTTTCCTGAAATACATAAATACATTGTATGACCAATACAGAAATCTTAAGTCCTAAAGTTATAAACAGAGAAGTTTTCCTGTGTGTTGCAAGTGGTTGTGAGTTGCTGTGAGAGGGCCTTATATATCCATGTAGGTCTCGGAGTCTCATGGGGGTTTTTGGGAGAACAAGTGGAGGTTTTGTGCCTCACTCAGATTGTTTCTGACTTGATTATGTGTGTGTTCCTGAAAGAATAAACAAATGGCTTTTTTTTTTTTTTTGACAAAATAAACATGTTTCTTCTAAATCTTTCAATTTCCTAAAGAGGAGACAAAAGAGGCTCCCATGAACGAGGGGGAAGAGGATGACAGCGATGATGATGTTGAACCGATTGCAGAATTCAGATTTGTACCTAGCGACAAATCAGCCTGTAAGTGAGGAGGGGAACTGTGTTTTACTTTCAAGTCCTGGCTATATGTGGGGTGTAGAGATGTAAATACCTGGATCCTTCAGTGTCTTTCTCTAATGACTTGACTCCTGTGTGCTGAAACAAACAGTTTTATCTGGCTTGAAGATGGACTGTTTCAAGCATTGGCTTCTCAAGTAAAATTCTAATACTTTAAAATAGAAACTGTTAAGTATAAATACACAACATGGATAATCTCACTTATACACATTTGAAGAGAGCATGTATGGGAAATGACTTTTTGATTACAAATTCAGTGATACTTGAGTAAATGACAATTTCATTAGAAACATGTTAATGCCCTGGCACTACCACTGGAAAGCTGTCATATCCTGTCCAAGTGTGCAGCTTACAGTTGGATTCAAGTTTTAGGAATCTGACAGATGAGATGCTGCAAGGATTCCTGCAGTGGGTAACTACAGACAGAAACCTTTATCATCAGTGAAGTAATGGAAAAGTGCTGTTAAGAGGCTGAAGCACCAGGCTGGATCTCTGAAACCTGATTTGTTTCTTACATGGCTTCTGGCTTGTTGGATGATGTTTTCAAATACAAATTCAATTGTGGTTCTGCTATAGGAGTATTCTGTATCCCTTTTGATCACTTGGAGCAGGATTTCTTGCCTGTTGCTTTGGGGTGTTGCTGGAGGTTTGTGTTCACTTGTGTTCCTGCAGTGGAAGCCATGTTCTCAGCGATGTGTGAGTGCCAGGCTCTGCACCCAGACCCGGACGATGAGGACTCAGACAACGATTACGAAGGGGACGAGTACGATGTTGAGGCCCGTGGTTGGTAACAGTTGCTTCTTTTGAAATACCTGCCAGCACTTGGATACCTGGTATCTGTTGTAATTGTTTATTCATCTTGCCTAAACATCCCTTTTGTCACAGGCACTGTATAGAAATTCATAAATCTGCAGAATAACTGTAGTTTAGCTGTCACAAATCACAGGAATTCAGCAAAAGCATTGTTCTGACTCTCCAAAGCCCACAGACACAAAGAGCAGCCTTTCATGTTCCTATTGGCAGTGCTAGCCCAGGTTCAGTGCCCGTGCTGCTGTGTGGTCAGTTCACATCACTCCGTGTATTCTATATCTGATGTAAGCAGCTTTTTAATCTCAGTCAGTTAATCTGAGCGTAACTTGCCCAGCTACTCCCCTATTCCTCAACCTCTGCACATTTCTGGCTCCTAAGTTTAGATGTGATAAAATAAACATAAACTTGTTTTTGCAGAGCTAGAACAAGGTGACATTCCGAGCTTTTACACATACGAAGAGGGATTGTCACATTTAACTGCAGAAGGCCAGGCCACGCTGGAGAGGTTAGAAGGCATGTTAGCCCAGTCTGTCAGCACCCAGTACAACATGGCTGGAGTGAGAACAGAGGACTCCATAAGGGAGTTTGAAGGTAAGACATGCTTTTGTTTTACTGAAGAATATGTCTTCATAAGTGGCACAGCCAGTGGGGTTGAGTGCACCCTCAGCAAGTTTGCAGACACCAAGCTGAGGGGTGCAGTTGATACTCCTGAAGGATGAGATGCCATCCAGAGGGTCCTGGAGAAACCTGAGGAGTGGGTCCATGGGAACCTCATGAGGTTCAAAAACGCCAAGTGTAAGGTGCTTCACTTGGGTTTGGGCAACTCCCGGTCTCAACAGAGGCTGGGAGATGAGGGGATTAAGAGCAGCCCTTCCAAAAAGAACTTGGGGGTGCTGGTGGATGAAAGGTTGAACATAACCTGGCAATGTGCACTCGCAGCCCAGAACACCAATCATGTCCTAGGCTGTATCCAAAGCAGCATGGCCAGCAGAGCAAGGGAGGGGAACCTGCCCCTCTGCTCCACTCTGGTGAGCCCCCACCTGGAGTGCTGCATCCAGCTCTGGGGTCCTCAGCATAATAGGATATGGACCTACTGGAGTGAGTCCAGAGGAGGTCATGAGGATGATACGGCGTCTGGAGCACCTCTGCTATGGAAAGAGAGAGTTGGGGTTGTTCAGTCTGGAAAAGAGAAGGCTCTGGGGAGACCTTACTGAGGCCTTTCAGTACTTAAAGATGGGGACAGACTTTTTTGTAAGGCCTGTTGCTGTAGGACAAGGGGGAATGGCTTCTAACAAAAGGAGGGGAGATTCAGACGATAAAAGGAGAAATTTTTCACCTTGGGGGCGGTGAGCCACTTGCCCTGGGAAGCTGCGGATGCCCTATCCCTGAAAGTGTTGAAGACCTGGCTGGATGGGGCTCTGAGCAGCCTGGTTTAGTGGGATGTGTCCTTGCCCATGGCTGCAAGGTCCCTTCCAACCCAAACTATTCTATGGTTCTGTGATATGAAAGTGGTGGTTCTCCCATCCGGCTGATCTGTAAACACCAGGACTGAGCAAGTGCAGTGCTGTGGGCGATACCTTCTGGAAAAGGTGAGGGGTCACCCACAGGCCTGTGGCCCCATGGGCAGCATGGATTGAGGGCTGCTCTGTTTAAGAGTGAGCACTTCAGTGCTAAGAACACTTGATTCTTCCTGGTATGATTTCCTGTAAGAGTGGTAAAGTGAAGTTGATTTAGGAAAAAAAAACTAAACTTGTCAGTCTACACTGGGATTAGGAAGAAGTTTCTACTCTAAACAAGTTGCAGTTTTTATTTGGGTTTTGGTTTTAGGGGTTTTTTCTAATACCCTAGATTATACGCTAGCAATTCTCTTAACAGGGTGAATTCTGAATCATTCAAACACACTGAAACAGATTTATTAAAAAAGATTTATTTTCCTGAAGGATGCTGTCTCTTAATTCTATTGATTGTTCAAATGTTTGTATTTAAGGAGTAAAATTACTTTTTTGTTGGGGAAAAACGCCTGATTTCTCAGACTCTGTCTTTTCTGTTTTCTCTTTTCCGTAGAGCAATATATTATCTTGGAGAAGAACAGGGAAGTAGTTTAGTAGCATTGCTTCTTTTATATATAAACTGCAGTGCTTTTTATATGCCCTCATGCTTTTGAAAGATGGAAAATGATGCAGCAGTTGTGGATTTCTATAGAATAATAACTATTTTGTTCTCATTCACAGGGAGGGACCTTTAATCTTGTTTTTTCAGTTGTTTTAATGTTCTCCTTGTTCTGCAATTTTGAATAAATTTATGTAATGTAAAGACAGCTGTACTGATATGCTCCCGTTTTAGCAGTGCCCTTTATTTGATATTTTAGTCATGTTTCTGAATCCCAAAATTCCAGAAATGAATATAAATTGAACACCAAGTATGCCATGTGCCTCAGAACCATCTTCATCAGTTTTTTGTTTACTTTCCTAATCTTATTTGCTACAGTACCGCTGCTGGGGGTTTACTGCAATTAGGAGTATCTCCAGGGCTGCTCAGTTTCAGAGTTACATTATTTTTTGACATTGTAGCATAGGGCTCTTGTTTTTTCTTTTCAGTGATTGTTTCAGAACAGGATACAGCCTCTTTCTGCTGGAATAAAATTATTCAAAGGAATCATGCCATTTGTTACACCAAAACTTCATTTAAATCATGAAATAGTTAAAATCCAGTTAAGTGTTTTAGTAAGACAGGGTGAGATGAGCTTGTAGGAATCGGTGACATCTTTAAGTGACCGACCGACAGTGCTGGAGAAAAGCCATAACTTGTGAGCTCATCAGTGTTTCCTTAGGCTGCTTTAGGAAGTTCAGTGAAGAGGTTTTCGGTCCTGGCCACCTCTTGCCAGCAGAGGGCATCCGCTCTCATTCCCGTGAAAACGTCATCCCTCGGCTGCTTGTTTACGGAGCCCTGGCTGTTTTTTTCAGATGGGATGGAGGTGGACATTGCACCAGTAGTTGCCGGGCAGTTTGAAGACGCTGAAGTCGATCACTGAGGAGGACGGATGCAGCTGTAAGTCCTTCTGACTTCTCACATCAATGCTTTTCAGTCCTGCAGAGCCTTCCTGCCATGTAATTTGTGTAATGTACATGATCCTACAGGAAGTGTCTCACAATACTGGGATGATGGTGATACAGAAGAAGGAAAAAGGAGCTGTAATTATCACAAATGTAGAAAGATGTTTAATGATCTGGGCCAAAATGCCTGTTGGCATAAACCATTACCCTGCAGAGACAACCTGCATGGATGTGCCTGTCTGGAAGACAGGTCAGCCTTCTAGTTGATTCAAGAATTGTTGGATCTCAAAGGCTTTTAGTTGCTGATATACGAACACTGGAGCCGTCTCTGGGAAGTTACTGTCTTTGGTGTCTGTTGTTTTGCCCTTAGTGTGCCAGATTTCTCAGGCTGTTCAAGGGGGCAGGACACTTCACAGCACTGCAAGTCCATCTCTTGCTTCACTATAAGCAGAGCAGGAACAGTTCCTGGTAAATCCATTCGTGTCCGGATGGGATTGCTGTCAGGAGTGCACAGCTTAGAGCCTCCCATCACCCGTGCTGCTTTTCTCCTCTTAGTAGCATTACAAGCTGTGCCAGCATTTCCTCACTGGAGCTGGGGGGGAGAGGAAGAGCAGCTTTTTCTGGGACTGTCTGTAGAGCTGCACTGGCACAGTGGGGTTGTGATCCCACCCTTGCCTCAGTAGTGCTCACTAATGCTCAGTCTGTACGTGCTGTGTTGTCCCAGTTTTTCTGCCTGTCTCAGAAGGGACACCGACAGCTCTTACCTTACAGTGAGCATCCGACTGTGGCACTTGAAATGCCAGAGAGAGCAGCTATGGAGCAGACAGCCAAAAGCTCAGGGGAGGAAGGAGGAAAGGGACACAAAAAGGAGTGTGACACACTGAAAAAGAAGTGGGAAGTAGTTGATTAGGGATTACAGTGTCACTAGGAAAGAGGCTGCAGTCCCCAAAGAGGGCTGTTGTGGAGGGGTGCTGCACAGCTGCATTCCTCCTCTGTTGCTTATTTTCCTTCTCTGCTGCAGTTCTAAAAGTCTCAGAGTACCCTTGTGTTCTCTTACTGATCTCCCCCACTGCCACTGCTCCTGAATTGGTATTTATTGTCTGGTGTAAGAGCTCAAACTTCTGCAGTCACATTTCTGCTGTGGGAAGGACTTGGCAGAGCAGAGAGGAGTTCTTAAAAAAAAAAAAAAATCTAGGTACTGGTTGTCCTGCCACTGGATGGTCCTCCAGTTGGTAAAGGACACACTTAAAAATTAAAGACAAGTCTTTAGCTGTAGATCAAGTGCCTCCTAGTAAGTGAATGGAAATTTAGGCTCTGGTAACTCCATCTCCAAGACTACTTTGGTCCATGGTTTATTAAAAAGAAAAGTCATGCTTTTGAAAAATTCAAATTTGACTTCTTTATGTATTATCCTGGTTAAACTTGAGCTGGATTAAGGACAGTTAGTTATTGATAGCAGATCTCTAAGAAGTCTGAAAGTGCTGGTGGAAGTGTTGTAGACTGTTCTTCTAGCAAAGCACAAAGTACACCCAGTAAGAAGTACTTTTGGTCAGTGGAATTTTTCCTGCTATTTACTCTGTGCCTTCCATGGTATGGCATGTGGCTGTGGGAGATGTGAGAGGTGACTGGAGAGGATTTCCTCCTGTGCTTCTTCTTGTGCTGATTAGAGCCGAGGGGCTTCCTGTCAGAGCAGATCAAGTGACCTGTGATTGCAGTGTGACATCACTCCAGGTAGCAGTGTGAGATGACCCTTTTTAGAGTAACCACCAGCCTGAGTGTGTGGATGTAATTTAAGGAAGTTCAGGAATCTAGAATCTAAGGCAGCAATATGGAACTGAAGGTAGAAAGTAACAAGGACAGCTCTTGGAGGTCTGTACTAATCACCCTACTCAGAGGGTGGCTTGGCTCTACACTCTGCGAGCAGGGGTGGAGAAGGGAGCATGCTGTGATCTTGTGGGTACTCCATGGAGCAGCTTGGCCCTTTTAACCTCCTGAACTGCAAAAGCATCTACAGGAACATCTTGTTGGTAATCCCTTAGAGAGCAGTGTGCTGCCCTGCCTTCAAAACAATGCCCTTATGTTACGCTCATGTTGCATGCCACCCAAATGAGATGTGTCAGTCTCCTGCTGAAGCTCCTGGGAGACTTGCTGATAGTTGGTACAGGACATTTCCACAGTTCCTGCAACAAGTGGTGTTTTGTCTATGCCATCACGAGGCTGCAGCACTTGTTCTGAAGCAACTGGTGTGTCTGTGTGTGGGTGCAGCGGGGTCTGCCAGGGCACCCTGGTGCCTGCTGTAAGCACATGCTGTCCTTAGCTGACCTCAGTTAGAGCTCCTGCCAAAGGCAAAGATGCTCGGCCCTTCTCAAAATTCATGGGCTTGTAGTAAAGTGCTGTCCTCTGACTGCAAACAACAGATAGCTACTACTCTGTGAAGGTTAACAACCTTTTATTTTACTGCCGATTATGTAAACTTGGGTGTCTTGTGTCTTTCAGATTCCTCTTGCGGCACTTCCAGAATAAGCTGTAAAACCGAAGGCATTGCAGTGACTATCGGGAGTTAACCTTTCTTTTAATGACCTAAGTTTAGACATCTAGGTCTATAAATGCTTGTAGAGATGTTTAAAACAGGGTTTGACATTTGTGACCACTATGGGGTTATTTAAAGAAAAACAAAATAAACAAAAACAATAAAACCTCTTGCATCTAACACTTGAATGGGGCTAATCAGGGGTCATTTCATAGAATCACAGAATGATTTGGGTTGGAACAGACCTTAAAGATCATCTGGATCCAACCCCACCTGCCATGGGCAGGAATGCCATTCAGTAGATCAGGTTGCTCAGGAGCCCATCCCAACCTGTATGTGAACACTTCCAGGGATGGGGCAGCCACAGTCTCTCTGAGCAACCTCTCTGGCCTTTAAAAGAAGCCTTTGTAGGAATTCTAGGACTTCAGAAATAAAATTAAGTAGAACAGAATTTTAGATTGTCCTGGAATTTTCCATATTTTTTTACCTGTCATTGACTCTGTGGAGTAGAATGGAAATAGAAATGTTATGACTAAAAGGAAATAGGGTTGGCCAATGATTAAAAGAAAAGCTAAATTAAAAGCCCCTCAAGTAACTGGCTTTATCATTTCAGTGCTATCTCTTTCATTTCTCTGAGAGCTGAGCTAGGGTAGTAGAGGAGATGGAATAAAGTCTGTAAGGTCCAGACAAAGAGAACTGTTCTGTGTCTTTGTATTAAATGTTAACATTGTTAAATAAACTAAGATTTTTGTATCTCACAACCAGCTCTGTGTTGCAGTTCTCCCTCCTTTACTTCAGCAGGCAGCTTGAGCCCTTGAGTTTCAGAACTCTCTTCTGTAACAAAAAACTCATCAGTGGAGCCAAAGCTATTTTCTTCATTTACCTGGATGTGAGGATAAAAGGGCAGGGAGTTTGCAGAGTGTGCCTGTGATAGCTAATAAGACACATCCCAAACTTAGGAACCCAACTTTAGATTGCAAAGATCTTGGTCCTGCTGGAGCTTTTCCCGTTTCATCTCTCTTCAGGGTGGTGATTTTGCCATTGGGAAACATCAGCAAATTCAGGTTGTTCCTCTCTTCCCCCAGTATTGAAATGAAAGTCTGGACCAAACTTCTTCCATTTTCTTTCACTTTGAAGTTGATGTGGGATTTTTTTTTTTGGGGGGGGGTAGTGGGTGGAGGGTAAGATATAGCTATGTTGGTATATGAGCAGTTTTCTTTACTGGCCCTACACTGCTTACACATTAGGATGTGATTTAGTTCCAAAGTATGTAATAATTATAACCACTCTTTGTTGACTATTTGTTAGGAATGCCAGTCAAATTAGGGATGTCTTAACAGTGCTGTGAACCATTGACTAGCTGAGTAAATGAGGTACTCAGCATGTTATGCAACAAGACATTCCACAAGAATGTCTTTACCAGCCCCTTTGTATACATACAAACATATTTGTGTGAATGTGTGCATGTTTTTGTTAGGGATTCAGAGTAACAAGAAGGACGATACAGGAGGATGATAAAGGAGGATACAGAGTGATGCTTTGATTTTTGCACTGGTGTATGGATAATCTTGGCATGGTGAGATTTTGGGACAGGTAGAACTCTTACCAGCAGCATAACTGAGGCAAAAGGCTCATAGAATTCTAAGTCAGCATTCACTGTTAGAGCAGACTGGTGGGGTTTTCTTAGTGTGTGTAAGTCTGAGTTGCAATGTGGTGTTTCTGTTGTTTTGCACATTAAACTGCAGCCTGTTTACACACCCTGGCAGATGGGCAGTTAGCTGCAGGGCAGCCGGACTGTCCACAGCTCCTCTCCGCACCCTCACTAAGGAGAATTTGTGTTGCACTAATGTGGTGCTCCAGGAGCAGGCATCTGGAGATGCTTCCAGTCAAATCAACAAAGCAAGATCGAGGTGAGGGGGAAACAAACCTGGATGAACCCTGGAGGTAGTGCTGAGAAGTGTCTTGTGTGGATTGACAAGTTTTATTTTCAATAAAACTTTGTATTTAGGCTGTGTATAAGTTTTCTGGACTTCATAAGCTTTTGTTACCTCAAATGTAAAATAGTCCTTTTTGCCTGCACTACCAAAACCAGTTAAATTCTTCAGTTCCTAGCTCAGGTTTATTTTTCTTTATTTCTGCTACTTTTGTTGTTTTTTTCTTTTTTGTTTTTTGCATTAATTTAGACAATTTAAGGCCTGTCTATTTCTTAGTGATTTTTATTTTAATTTTATATTCTAGTCCCTATAAATACAGCAACTACTTGTTAGTCACCCAGTTTGGTAGCAATTTCTTTTAAACTATATGTTGTGCCAAAAAAACAAGGCAGACATGGAGAAGTCACATCTGATCTGACCTCTTTACTTTATGGACTTTACTTTTGCAAGCCATCAGAAATGATGTGGAAGTAGGGCCTCTAATCTAACAAATCTTGGCTGCCTGTAGGTTTGTGTGTCTGCTTTCTCTTTTCTTTGTCTATTTTTATGCTCTTTGAGATTTATTTTTGAGACTTTTATCCTGTGAGCTCCATGGGCTTAGAGGAGATACCAAAACACGACAATTTTGAAAGTCTTGTTTCTGTAAGAAATGAGGTGAAAAAGTGCAGCAGGGAGGGGGAATTATTAGGTATGGACCACTTTAAAAAGGTAAAAGAGATAAAAAGCAGTAAAGCAAGAAAGGGGAGGTAGAAATCCCCAAAAGGGTCTGTTTTAGAAGCAGAACAAGGTATAAAAATACATACTTTTCAGAGGACCACATCTTTTCAGGCTCAGTGTGCTGGTGTGTGGCCCTTGCCATGGAGAGTTTTAACAAGTTTCCTTTGGTAGAACTACTTACACTGGGGTTGAAGAGCTGCTGAATCATAACCCAGCAGTTCTAGTTCTCTTCACTGTATTAGAAGGCCAATTTCTTTTATTATTAATTACTGAATACAGGGTCATGGATAGGACTCTTGTATGTGAAGCACATTCATACAACTGCTTTAATTTTGCAATATAATCTTATAGGTACCTTGGAAAAATAAAACAAGAAAAGATTTTATTGCAACAAGGAACTTAATGGAAATATTTATTTCCCAAACTCTTGCAAAAAAGATAGCTGACAACAGTAGCTGTTAAAAGACTTCATCAGTTTACGGTGAGAAGCCCCCATCTGATTCACTTTCTCTTAAAATACGGCTTGTGAGGTGACTTGGATGATGAGGCGAAGGACGCAATACTGAGATCTTTGTAGAATTTGTTAACCATCTCTCCTTTCAAACTTAGTAACTATAAAATGAAAAACTGAATTTACTCTTATTAAATTTGAGAGATATATTCTGGCATATTTAAAAATCAAGCTGCAGCCAGAAGAAGAAACCTCATGCTAGAAACAGAGCTTCAGAGGTGGTACCCGTCATTGTTATGTTCTTTGCCCCAGCTGAGGCTATAAAGGGCATGCTTGTGCCTGTTTTGTATAGGTAGCTTTCCTGTAGGTTTTATCTCTGTTATTTATTCTCCTGCGTTGCAGTTTCATTTGTTTTTTTAAAGAAGTTGATAAGAGCTACATAAAATCAAGGACAAATTGAGTACTGCATGAGTCATACTGTGTCTATGTGAAGAGGCAGCATTAATTGCTGATAAAAAGTACAGGGTTTTGCCTAAAATGCCATTTGATGTGCGTGTCTACAGAATTTTATGGTACTTTGTTACTGCTTTTTCCAACCAAGGTAAAACATTCAGCAGTCTCCAGTGGGACAGAATGGGCAGAGCCTCCATGGAAGGAAGCAAGGGGTTACTTACCTGCACACAGGTATTATTAAAACACTGTTGGTCATACAGACTTAATTTTGGTGTAGGGTGCCTCTAGAAAGAGCTGTGGAGACTCTTCTAGGGAGTAGTTGGAGCCTTTCTTCCTCTCAGAGGTAGGTATATGGCAAGAAGGAATATGATGATGTCAGTATAAGAAATCTTCAGCTCCCTTTTTGCAGGTGCCTTCAATGGGAAGAAATCCAATAAAATCAAACCCTGAAAGGATGGAATATTTCTCTAAAATTAGTTTTGCATGCTAATAAAGGTCAGCAAATGGCACTTATGGCTAAAGTGACAAAGTTTGTTTTTTAACAGTCCTTCACATTCATATGGCTTAACTGAAAGTTAAGATATTCCGAAAATCCCAATATACATTTACAAAATTATTATTTGAATACAAAGTGGTAAGTCGTATATTTCAAATGTGAAATCTGAAAATACAAATGAGAGGTGGCACGGAAGTCTTTCAGCAGTTCTCTGAAAGCTTTATGTCTGCAGTTGTTGAAAATATTTTTTAATGTAGTGCTGCCAAATTTCAGGAAATGATGTCTCAAGGTATCCGAGGAAAGAGTTCATCCCATATAAAGGCCACAAGTATTGTACCTGAAATGAGAAGTTACAGAAAGGACCTTTATTTAAATGCATTTGAGAAGGACACAGTACTGGTATGGAAAATTAACATTATATTCAAGTATCTGAGTGCCTAACACCATATAGCAGGGACTGCATCAGTACTTTTTGCAAAGGAAGCTTCAACAGGCCATGCAAGTGGTCCCTGTGAGTTAATAATCATTTTTTCCTTAGTATGGTTAATGCTTTGATCTGTGTAAGCCAAGCCAAAGGCAGAGAGTTTGACCAGGTGAATCCAACACGGGGCACCTTCCTGTTCCTGATCAGGGCTCCTTTCTTTGTAGATGGATGTATAAATGACTGAACCAGGAGCTTGACCTCCATCCCTCACCTGAGTTTGCTAGCTGTGTCTGTTTTGATAACCACATCATCTTTAGGTGCTGACAAGTGGGTATGGGGTAGTTGGGTGTTTTATTGAAGACCATTCTGATTTAGAGTTTATTCTGAAGCTGAAAAAATTGTAAAGTTAGAGTACAGTTCTCATGAAGAAACTTCTATCTCAAGTTGGAAGGGACCCATAAATCCAAAGGGCATCCAAATCCAGTTTATTATGACAATTTTTTCCCTGCAGGAAAAAAAATCAGTTTATTCTTTCAGAGACAAGGCCGCTTGATGTTGTTGCCCGCACATAAGCTTGTATTTATGACACTTCTTAGATCACAAAAAAAAAGTTTATTGGAAAGGATTCTGTTTAGTCCAGTCTTCCATTCAGTGCAGGACTTTGCCTATGCTACATGGGTTAGTGAGACTTTTCCTGGCTGAGTTCCAAAAACCTCCACGCTAGTGACTGTAGCATTTCTCCAGGAAACTAATTTCAGTGTTGCTGCACCCTTCCTTCTAAACGTTTCCTGGAGTCTAAGCTGAACTTCCCATGCCCCAATTTGTGGCCTTGCTGTTACCTGTTGCCAAAAAGAATGGTTAATCTCTGTTATCCTTGTAACTACTCTTGAAATAAAGCTTGACTGTACTTAAAACACACTTTCATCTTATTTTTGCAGCCTAAACAAGTCTGGTTCCCTCAGCCTTCCCTCTCAACAGGTACTCCAGGCCCTTCATCATCTTTGTAGTCCTCCACTGCCTAGATCCTGTTTTTTGACATGTTGCTCTTGAACTTGGGGACTCCAAACCACCCATGTTCCAGATGCCACCTCACATGCATTGAACAGAAGGAGGCAATAATCACAGTATCATTTGTTTGGAAAAGCCCTGTGAGATCACAGAGTCCAACCTGTGACTGAACACCACCATGGCAATAGACCGTGACACTGAGTGCCACATCCAGTCTTTCCTTAAACACCTCCAGGAGCAGTGACTCCACCACCTTACTGGGCAGATCTTTCCAATGTCTAATCATGTTTTCGGTGAAGAAATTCTTCTTAATGTCCAACCTAAACTTTCCCTGGCAGAAGCTTATGCCTATGTCTTCTCATCCCATCACTGGCTGCTTGGGAGAAGAGACTGACACCCGCCCTACCCTAGCTGCAGCCTCCTTTCAGGTACTTGTGGAGAGCGATAAAGTCCTCCCTGGGCCTCTTTTTCTCCAGGTTAAACAGCCCCAGCTCCCACAGCTGCTCATCACAAGACGTGCTCCAGGCCCTCCACCAACTCTGTTGTCCTTCTCTGGACACACTCCAGCACCTCAATGTCCTTCCTGAACTGAGGGGCCCAGAACTGGACACAGCACTTGTGGTGTGGCCCCACCAGTGACGAGTACAGGGAAAGCATCACTTCCACGGTCCTGGTGGCCACACTACTGCTGATATAGGCCAGGTGCCACTGACCTTCTTGGCCTCTTAGGCCAAGGCTATGTTCAGCTTAGCCTTGACACAGGCTTATGTTCAGCTGCTGTCAACCAGCACCCCTAGATCCTTTTCTGCTGGGCTACTTTTCAACCACCATGCCCCCAGCCTGTAGCCCTGCTGCATGGGGTTGTGGCCAAAGCTTAGAACCCAGCACCTGGTCTTGTTGAATCTCATGTTGTTGGTCTCAGCCCACCTCTCCAGCCTGTGGAGATCCCTCTGCAGAGGTGCTGATCCCAAACTGCTGAATCTCGTGCTTTGTCTTGCAGAGAGACCAAAGTGTTGTGAACAAACTTTAATTCAGGTCACTGTTCAACATACTGGGGAATGTGAACTCCCAGTACTGACACCAGAGTACTCTGCATGGTATTGGCCACCAGCCAGGTGTCAACCCATTGATTGTGACAGTTTGAGGTCAGTGGTTTAGCCAATCTTTATTGCATCTAATAGTCTTTCTGAGTGACCCCACTTTGAACCAAGAATGCTGTGGAAGGTGGTATAAAAAGCCTTACTAAAGTGAAGGTACACTGCATCCCTGCTCCCCCCTCATTCCTATATGCATTCATCACAGGAGGCAACCAAGCTGGTCAAGCATGGATTATCCTCACTGAATCTGTGATGACTGTTCCTGTGACTATCTTTGTGTTGTTTACATGGTTGGAAATAGATTCCAAAACTAGATACTCCACCACCTTCCCACTGACTGAAGCGAGACCAACTAGCTTATAGTTCCCTGGGTTCTCTCTCCTCCTTCTCAAAAGCAGGCATAGTATTAGCACATTTCCCATTGGCAGGAACCTCCTCCAAGAGCTGTAGCTTCTCATAAATGAAGGACAATTCTAACACTGACCAACTCGGCCTTCATTTCTAGGTGAATCCCAGTAGAATCAGGGGATTCACAATCACATATGGTGTTCCTATACTGTTGCTCCCCATTTATTGCTTTCTTTCCAAAACCTTATTGATTTACACAGAGGTTTGGGAGCAAATTTTGCTTGGGAAGACTGCGTGGTACCTCAGCCTTTTCCATGCCATCCATCACTAGGTTGTCTCCCCCATTCTCCAACTGACCTGCATTTTCTCTGGACTTTTTTTGTGATTAGGATATTTGTAACTCTGCATGTCCCTGTTCTTAGTTCCAGCTGAGCTCTAACCTTCCTGACTTTGTTTCCAAGTGCCTGTGCAAAGCTCTTATATTCCTCCTTTGCTGCCTGTCCCACTTTCAACTTCTTACATGCTCTCCTTTGTTGTAGGGAAGCTCTTTGTCTAGCCAGCAGGGAAAGGCTTTCTGTTCAAATTCCCAGTCTAACTATGTGACAGATTCCTTCTGCACATCTCAATCTATTACTGAGCTCTCATGAGCTTTTGTTTAAAAATCACCCTTGTAAGGTATACTTTTCTCATTTATAGCAGCTTCCAAGGGAATTACTACTTAGCAATTTCCTAAACAAGCAGAATTTCGTTTTGAAGTCCAAAGTCTGGGAAGCTGTGCTATTTACCTTCCCAGTCCTCCTCTGGACCCTGAACTCTTGTGAGGACTATGACCCAAGTGGCCACATTCACCATCCATTCTTCTCTGTAAGCAGGTCAAGTTCAGGATTAACCACTCACTGGCCCTTTAGTATTTGAATTAGACATAATTACTGACACTTTCTAGGAACTTCATGGATTGCATTCACTCACTGCATAAGAGTTTTTGCTCTGTCAGATGATGTCAGTGGAGCTGAAAACCCCTATGAGGACCAGGGTCAGAGAATAGGAGTAGTTTGTTTTCGAGTTGTTTGTTGAAAACCTCCTTTGCTTCCAAGCACCTGAGATACTGAACACTTCACTGCAGATGGACTTGGAATTCTTGTTTCTTTGCTTAAGTGTTCTGAATTTGCTGGAAGCCTTTGAATAGCCTCTCCTCTGAGCAGAAAGCTCAAGGAAAGTCTCACCTGTTGCCTTCTCCCTTGCTTGCCTCTTCCATTTACATCTACTGCTAAGTGACTTTTGTGCCACTTACTTTCTAAGGAATAGTATTAGTATTTCTGGTAAAACTGATCTAAAGAAAGGGGCCTTGATTCTGGTTTTATAGTGTTAGAAACCTAGCAGGAGGCTGGGCCAGGTTGGTTGGTGCTTTGAGCATCTTGGTCTAGTGGAAGGTGTCCCTTCCCCTGGGCACGGGAGTTGGAGCTGGATGGTCTCTAACATCCCTCACTCTACAATAGAATTCTATGATATGCTAAGCTGGCAACTGTCCAGGAAAGAGCATTTCATTTTATTGACCTCATGACTATTTTGTCACCAACTTTTCTATTCATAGCTGCCATCTCCTTGGTAGTGAAAGAGCAGCATTAGCTCAGTCCCCATCATTACTGATGGCATAATCATGCCTGGACAACTAACATGGATTCCTTTGGCAGCAAAACAGAAACCATCTTTGTTCCTCTGCTACTTACTGAGTGCATGTTCACAGTGCAGAACTTAGACCTGCCTGTGTGAAGTTATAAACACTTGCTGGCTTCTATGTTTACTGCAGGAATCAGGAGTTTAATGCTGCTGGAGAATCACCTTCACCAAAACATCAGTGAAGCCATTTTGAAAAATGAATAATTAACTACAATTTCAAGATTAAATTCCCGAAAGACCAGAAACCACCAGGAGATTTGTTTATCCTAAAACAAAACTTCCATTTCATCATTGTCTTGTGAAAGTGACAATCAGTCTTCCTCTTGTTCCAAGTGTCCTTTCTAGGAACATTGTTTACAATGTGCGTACAGCCACATCAGGGTATCGGTTATTTACTGACCACTCTCCATCTCCTTGTCCTCATGGATTTTTGCTACGGCCATAAATGAGAATATATTGCACTTTGCACTGGCAGTTTTAAGTTTCATGCTATGTTAGGCCATGGTTCTACTGTGTGGTAGTTAGTACAGCAAAACACAAAAAACCCTTGTGAAAAAAATTCCCAAAGTAAGAACAAAGTAATTTAACCATCTAAGATGCTGATGCTGGAAGAAGTAAGGTGTCATATTAGCATATCACTGTGACTCTGACAGTTTCTAGAAGTCTGAAACAGCATTTCTGCTGGCTTGTGGATTCTGAAAGCAATTTTTTTCAATTGAATTTAAAATATCCCTTGCCTCATCATCTACTTTCATGATTCTGCTTAGAGGTTCTTTTCAAAGAATTTATTGTTTACAACTATTCATTTGTAAGGTCTCTATGAAATGTATGAAATGCATCCATGAAACATCCTTGTTTGGTAATAAGATACTTATATCACTAACAGGTGATCCACAGACCTGAGATCTGTAACTAAATGTTGGCTGCAGTAGTGACACTGTGCAAGAAGTGATATGTCCTGAGTATTCACATCTTTACAGCTGCTCAGTCTGGTGTTCCTTTCCCTCACAAACCAAGAGACTGCATTCAAAGTATTCTGTGTGTAAATTCTAGGTGTTAACTAATGACAAACCACTGTTCATGAATTTTCATAGAAATGTAACATTGCTCCCTAATCACATTCTAAGTCATGGGTCTATTTCAGTAAAGGTCAGTTGATTTTCTTATGTCAAAAATCACCTGGAGGTTTTCTGCAAAGCTGTTCTGGAGGACACATCTTGGCATGCAAGTAGAACATGGGGTTTCAGAATGCCTCCTGTTTCTTTAAATCACTTGCCAAAAGATTAAATCCCAAATACTTAGAACCTGGAAAATCTTTAAATGGTTATGAGGTTGAAATCAGTTACTGTATCAGAAAGCTAAAGCTGAATTTTGAGAAATACCATGTGGTCTGTCAGGACCCGAGTGACACTGATCAGCTTTGCCTATGACATTTCATTAATTTTTCACTGAACAGTTTTCAAGCTTACTCTACTGGTTCAGTCATCCTGTTTGGAGATCAAATTTAACAAGAATCTATTAAAGTGAATTTTAGTCAGGTTTAAACTACTGTGTTTGTTTTTGGCTGACAGAGAGTCAAGGCAAGTAGAACATGCACAGACCTAAACTCAAGAAAAGGAAGTGTTTGGTCATAACAGGAGCCCTTTCCAGGGTTTCCTGTGTATATTTTACATCCTGTTGTGCCTTCATCACTGTTGTACCTTCTAATAGGATTAACAGGCATGAAAGAACTCAGGATTAGCAGACTGCTTCTTTTTATACCCTAAGTGAAAGCTCAAGATTTGTAGGGACCAACTGTAAACAAACAACAGCATGAAGTATCACGAAGTATCATGAAGGAGCATTTTCATCTGCACACAGCTAGAAGTCAAAATCAATAGCTTCCAAATTAAAACTATAATTTAAGTTAGAAAAAACCTAGTTACTAACACTTCTTAAACTAAGAACAGACCATATGCAACAGTGACTGGGGGAAAAACACCAAATGAGAACAGCAAAGTTTTAGACACTATGGTGATAAAAAAGATTTGATATCATAAAAATGGTAATTGAGAAAGCATATTTAAGGCACTTATCCCAATACCTGTGGGTAGAGTTTTTTAAAATTTATCATCCCCGTGTTTTTGTAAGCTGTCACAAAACAAGACAGACACTGCCTGGTAACCAGTATGTTTCTCTTTTTGAAGTTAATCAGGCTGATACTTAATTTCACATAAAGACCACATGATCTTTAAAGATCCTTCCCAATCCAAATCATTCTATAATTCACAAAACGGTGCTGCAGGCACTCTACACAGAGCATTAAAAATTTTTAAAACACACAGCCTGCATTTGCAAAATGAAGCCATGATTCTGAATGACTTCAACACATACATTATAATTTACTGTTTTCTGGATTTATTTAAGGCAAAAATCAAGCACACTCTCAAATAAAGAACACCTATTTCCTAATTTATGAACCATGTACTAAATAACACTTTCCCAAATACATAAAGTATTAAGAACTTACCTAAGGATGGTGCTATCCAATATACTAGTGAGTAACTCAAAAATTTGTCATAGAAACAATCTGCATGTAATGAAAAAGCCAGTGCTGGGTTAAATATTGCTCCTGTGAGATTTCCACCTGCAATAAGATGTAAACAGCATGAAATGAAACCATCTTTCTTAACATTTACTTTAAATTAAAATGCACATACACCATACTACAGGAAATCTACACCCTGCAATAAAATGAATTAGCAGAAAGAGTTTGAACAGATAAAACTCTTCTCAAGTTATTCACCTGATGGCATAGTAAACAGTTTAACTGTTTTCTCAAAGGCTTTAAAACATGTGAAAGGGAAGCTATAACTTACTTCCTTTATCTCTTTCTAGCAAATATTCTTTAAAGAGATAGGTCTGGCCAATGTGGAATGTTTCTACTGATAAAGCTAGAAGCTATTTCTGTATCATGATTTTTGAGGAGACAGAAATTACTTAAGTCATTATATTACAGCCTCATGTCACATGAAACACATATGCAAGATAAAAGAAAAAACCTGTCAAGTACTGTTCTTGCTAAGCTGACCTCTACTTTCTTATAAGAACACTAATATTATCATATCAGTGTAAAGAAGGCTAGGATTTTCAGATGGTATAAGAACTGTGGGAAAATTCTGTATGTTGTTCAAAGAAAATAAAAGCAAGTGCCACTCCAGTATCTTGTAGAAGAAAGCCAAGCATCTTTCCTTGCCTCTTGACTTCAGATGTAAATGAAGTTGCCTAACTATTTTCTAAATAACGAGATCCAAACAAATTACACTGGGGACTAAACTGTAATTACACTGCAGATGAACCTGGAGCTAAGTATGTAATTCTGACATATATTGTTCCTCCCACTGCAATTCTGCAGAAAAAGCATTGCTCATAGCTAAATTATCTGTATTCCTGTACTGTTACTGACCACCCCATACCTGTTTTATCTATTTACCTATTCCCATAAAATAGTCTATAATTGCACCTATATAATTCCTTACAGCTTATTCTTGACTTCTCCCCAAATAATCTTATATGAGCTTTGAACTCACCCTTTGTACAGATACCCTGATGCTGTAATCCTCATTTGCTATGACTGCAATCATTTACCCAAAGTTTTAGTAAGGTCCTTGCCATTCTCTTTTTCTGTATTTCTCTTTCTATATTCTCTTTATTGTTTCTTTTACTGTTTTTACAGTTCAGGAAGATTTCAGTCTTTGTTTGCCTACTCAGTTTATGTAGTTTTATACTTGTTCTCAAGAACAAGTCAGATTTACTGTCTGTTTTTCTGCACACTGACATATTAGCAGTGTCCACAGTTGCCAGGAATCCCAGTTACAATAATTTACTTTGCTTTAATCTATTTATGACTCCACTGCTTCTGCTTCTATATCCACAAACAGAAAGCAGAATTTCACTCTCAGGATGCAGTTGATGAACAGTAAATATTAGAAAGAGTTTTAGCTGCTGTATTTCTTCAATATTCATTACTGATAACTACTGGAATATCAACCATAGGCCAGGGGCACTACTACAGTCTTACTTAAAATTATTTATTTAACACCTCAGCCTGTGTACCAGAAAAGAGAAATTATTTTTTTTGGCAGAAGAAGTGTAATCTCTTTGATGGGGTATGCATAAAAAGTTTAAAAGGGGAAGTAATGTCACACAGTGCATGAGAAAGTAATTTTACCTTTTTGCCTCTACTAAAGGCAAAGCCAAAATTAGGAAGAAACTCAGAATTAAAAATATGTATCTCATTTGTACCTTATGTTAGTCTCAGAAAAATCTAACCAATTTCATATGATTCTGACTTAACTGTAATGCTGCCTGTAAATAAAGAAAGCCCTCAAAAGGTGTATTGTTTTACCCCTAAATAAGTACTTTCCCAAAGGAATTATACAAAAATATCCTTTACCATCTTGCATATGGTCTGCATCCTTAGCTAATAAATCATTCCCTTAATAGGTAAAGACAACGTTTTTATTTTTTTCATTTAGTAGAAAAAAAGAGTGAAGCAGAACTTTTGTGTACAGTATGTACTACTATAAAAATTTGGTTTGTGTAGGACTAAACGTAAAAAAAATCCAAATATTTTTAAGTATGAAGAAGTATAAGAAAAACTAAAGGAACAGCTTGTAATTTTGATAATACTGTATAATCTGATGTTATTTGTTAGTGTAAGGTACAGGGCAGAGCTAAGTACCTTTTATCAGTACAATACTGACCTACTGAGATGTGTGTGATTTATTCAACCATAAAAATACAACTGGATGTTTTTGAACCTTGTCTGTGCATCAATACATTTAGACAGGTGTAAGCCTGATGTGGCTGTTCTTCAGAATTTTACCCAAACCAAACTGGAATGAGAGGTATTCCTTCTTACAGTCCCTGTTTAGACAGCAATCATTCACCTTAGAGGATACAGCTTTCAAACTCATAGCAGAGCATAATTCATGGAATGAAATATGATATGCCATGTTTGAGGAGTTTTTTCTGTAATTTCTAATTCATTTATAACTGTAGCAAACAAAAGTCCTGAAGGCACAATTGATTTAGTTTTTTGAGATCAGAGTATAAAAAGAAATCATTATCATTAATTTTATTTTGTAAATTTAATGCACCTGAGTTCCTAGCTAGAACACTGTATTTACCAAATTAAAGTTTAAAAAAATTATTATTCAGACAATACTCTAAACTATTCAATACTTTTGTACAAAAAAGTAAGAGTGCGTAAGGGTAAGTTTGCCTTAATTTGTGCTGGTTGCTTGACCCCTTGGTGCTGGGTGTGCAAGGAAGATCTTTTCCTCTTAGAGAAGCACTCAAGTTTCTTATAAACAGTAAACAAAGAAGTGCAGAAGATTTCCTGAGAATGATCCAGCCCAGCCAAATTATGCATCTGTCTGTGTTCACAGCCTGCAGATAAGAACTTGTCCTGCTGGAGGCCACTGCTTGTGACACCTGATTTGTAAGTTGCTCTCCCTGGTGCGTGTAAGAAGCAGAGGTAGGACAGATATGGTGAGGGCTATGCCACGAGATATGTGCAGCAGACATCGTCCAGGCCCCTTGTTATTGCCTCAGCTATGACAGGATCTGAACACACACACATTTTTATAGTAGACTGGTAGATTGTAGTTTGAAAGAAGTGCAAAGAAAAAGGTCTGGGTAGCACAGGGTGGTGTACACACGCCACAAAAGAGGCCTGAGCACAGCAGGTCTGAGGTTTCCTAGAAGTACAAACATCTGCACCAGGTAATCCCAAGGAGCCCAAGTTTATGGCACAGGCAGGTACTTGGTACACTCAGCCTTCACGTGGCACACTTAGCCTTCTCCTGCTAGGAAATTACAGGAACCTGGTCAATGCCACTGGGAGTGAATTCTTTGTATGAATTAGCTAAAAGAAAGGCAATGTGACACATATTATTTTACATGACTGTTTGCTAAGCAGGAGAAGAATGTTAGGAATCAGGAATCCAGATTTCTACGCTTGTAGAAAGAGGGAGGAGGATATTCGGCTACAGTTTCACCAAGCAACTGGGAAATACATTTAATGTCCTCAAATGCACTGACACCTTGCTTCTGCTTTTAAAAGTTAATTTTAGAAAGTAGTTCAAATTGCCAAGTTAATTCTCAAAATTCCCCATCAATTTTAATCTTTTGGGTATTACCTAATTTCAGCTAAAAACAATGAGTAAAGATTTTTACATTACTACATCTGAAATGTGACTGTACATTGTTCTAGATGCTATTATGTTAAATAGCATTAATACAGCTAAACCTTTAGGACAAGGCATCAATAAAATCCCGGATTATTGCAGGTGAGAGGAGTGATCTGCCTCTCTCAAAGGGATTTGGGAATTCCCTAGATGACTTTTTCTGTGGTGTGGGCAGTAGCACAAGCAAAGCGTTCTGTAATAATCTCTTTCACCTCTCCAAGCGACACGATCTCCTTGCCAGCAGGAGAAGGACTCCCTGCAGGGCAGTCCTCAAGTGACCTAACAACTCTTGTCGCTTGGGTGGGGACAAGAGGGAACATCAACAGTCAGAAGGAAGAAGTTCAGACTGACTCCCCTTACCTCTCCCCTCCCATTGGTCCAGAGAAGCTGGACAGGTGACAGCGTCCCAGCTCTGGGAAGCACGAGGTGACAATCAGGTAGAGGCAGGGATATGGACACACAAGGCATTACACACAAGGGAGGCTCTAATAAAACAGGCACCTGGGTTTTTTTCCTTTTTTTTTTTACATTTGGTGTTACGAGGTATCATTCCTGTATGCATTCCACAAATAACCATTCCTGCCTCTGATTTAGGGAAGTAGTTAAATGAACTGCACTAATATGAATTATGCATTATTTAAATGCAGCGTTTCTATATTACCAGTCTGGACCCTGCTGTTGCACAATCAGCACTTTTTCCTGATGCAGCCAGCGGTGCTCTCCCAATGACACTTCGTAATCAGAGGACATAGTATGAAATCTCTCACGCTGTATAAATAGCTGGATTATGAAACAATCCTTCACTGAGATATTTTAACACTTAACCATATGTACTTGCAGACCTGACATAATTTTAAATGTGTAACTCGTTTCATTCTTAACCCCATACCTGCCTGGAATGCAACCAGGCAAACTTTATATAAATGCCAAATGAACTTTGCGTATGTAGGACGACACAAAAAAAATCATCAAGGAAAGTGTAATATGAGAAAAAGCATTTTGCATCTTAAAACTTCTACGAAAACAGGAAGAACCCCTTCCATTACAACTTTATTGCAGGAACAAAAGACAAAAAAAAAAAAAAAGAAAAAAGACTAACCTGCATACACGAGCATGGTGATGAGAAGAGCAATCAAATGGACTCTGTATTTGGGATTAACACTTTCGGCTCGCAGGACGGCCAGCTGGAAAACGACAGAAAAGAGCAGTTCTATGCAGAACGCCTGCACCTCTGTAGTCTGCATGGGGCTGCTGCAGCCCTGTGAGAGTGCTCCAAAATGCGGCTCTGTCATCTCCAGACTCCAGATAAAGTGCATGAACACCCTGGCGAGCACTGCAGCCACGAACTGAGCGGCGATCTTGAGTCCCCCCATCCTGAGCGATGTCCCGCCGCCCCACATGGGCTGCAGGGTCCCGCACGGATTGCATGTGCTGCCGACGAGGGTCAGGCCGTGCAGGACGGTGAAGCCGTAGGTAAGCGTGAGGGCGGTGTGCGGCTTTGGCTCCACGTTGCCGAGCAGGCTGAGCTCGTTCGTGCAGGCGCAGATCTGGAAGGTGCTGAACATCTCCACAAGGAAAGCGAAGAGGTGCGGGCGGGAGCGCAGCCGGCGCCGGGCCAGCCTCCGGCACAGCCCCACGGTCACCACAACGCCGGACATCAGCAGCAGGGAGCTCCCGACCCCACCGACAGCCATGCCCGGAGCTTCACAGGCCCGAGGGCTCGCGGGAGGTCCAGCCCCACCACCTGCGGGGAGAAAGCAAGCAGGAGAGGGAGGGAAAATGCCCCCGGCTTTCCCTTGGAGGTAGGAGCCAGCTTCTGTTCCCACCTGCGAGGCGCCTGACTCACCCTCCGCTTGGCGGAGCAAAGGGCAGGGCTGAGGGCAGGGGGATCCCGCTTCCTGCCAGGGCACGCGGTAGGACAACGAAGCTCTTTCCCTGCCGTGGAAAAGCACGGGGAGGGGAGCGGCGAGAAGGGGGCTCTGCTGCCCCCTCAGCCCCTCCGCCGCGGGGCGGACCGAGCTCCCCTGTCCCCTCAGCGTGCCGGAGGAGAGGGAGGGGAGGGAGGGCCTCCGCTCCCGGCCGCGGTGGCACGGGAGGGGAGCCGATTTCGCGGCGGGATCGGCGTTGCGGTGTGTCCGTGGCTGCGGGAGCGATTCCAGCCCCAGCGCGGAGCCGGGCGCGGGCTCGGCCGCGCCGCCCCCTCCGGCGGGCGCTGCGGCACCACGCATGCGGGCGGGGCGCGCGAGG